>JAHLJT010009355.1:132370296-132911398 GCA_031308135.1 Acheta domesticus
GGCCGCGTTGGGTTCCCCGCCCGTCTAAGTGGGAACGCTGTCCCATTATCGTCCGCGGCCGGACACGTGTCGGAGCGTGCGGCGCGGCGAGAAGGAGACCACGCGGGGGAGCGTCGGAGGTGGCGAGGGAGGCGGAGAATGCGAGGGTGGACGGAGACGGGGGAAGCAGCGGGATCGGATTCGGGGACGGCGGCGGCGGGGCGGGGCTACGGTGGCGGGGAGAACGGACGGAGGGGTGAGAGCGGGGCCGGATTCGGGGGCAGCGGCTGCGGGGGTGGGACGAGGGAGGCGGGGAGGACGGAAGACCGGGACGGCAACAGGGGGTCGGATGTGGATGCGGCGAGTGGCATCAGTGGCGGGGGACGGAAGAGGGCGGGAGCGGGAGGATTTGGGCGGCGGCTGCGGGGCAGGGCCGCGGAGGACGGTGACGGGGTCGGATTCGGGCACGGTGGCCGGGGAGGCGGGGAGGACGGCGACAGCACAGCGGGAGCGATGACGGGGGAGAGGCAGAGGTAGAACCGGAAGTGGCGGAGGGGGCGGGGCGCATGGGAGGCGGCTCCGTCGCTTGGTGAAGTGGCCAATAAAGTCCCGCGGCCGCAAACGAGACGCGTGCCGGCGCGCCCGCCGCCGCCCTTCGCTTCGTCGCCCGCGATCGCGTTGCGTAGCGAGGCGGTAATTCGTTACGTTCGACGAAGTGGTCAAGTGCTTTATGTTCACGAGCCGACAAACAGCTCCCGTGCTTCAATAAAAGGTGTTCAGTGCGATCGTTGCGTGTTCAGTGTCGTAATTATATTTCTTTTTTCATATTTCAGTATCACAATTTCATTTCGATTCGTTTGTAGCATTTTTATTGGATGAAATGAATTTCAGAAAATGTGTGTGTGTTTGTTTACAGCACAAGTACTAGGAAAACCTGGTTGTTAACATGAATCTTATGTGTTCTTTTTCTGTATTTCAGGTGAGTATTTTCGTGTACGAAGTTGGTACGCTTTCGACGATGTGAGATCGTGAGTACAAATGTTAACATTTTCAAAGCAATTCTTCTTTAAAACAAATTTTAAACGATTTTTTTACGACAAAGGGAACCCAATGTTTTCGAAGCGTAGGCATAGGTATATACGTTGTATGGAGAAGTTAATCAGTGAAATCGTTTACACTAAGAACGTGTTGAAATCAAACGTAATGGTTTATAATTTTTTTGTGTCCTCTTATAATAATTTATTCTTTGTTTCCTTTTTAAAGAACTACTTCTGAATGATAACTGTAATATTTTGCATACATGTAAATGTGAATACCTCTAGTCTTTTTCCATGTTGCTCATCCGTCTTCTGAAAGTCATGTGGGCTTCGCAAAACTCGATCTGTCGCGTGCGGTTTGCGTTTAATCTATTAGGCTGTGCGTGGCCCCAGGTGCTGCGGTCGATGCGCAGCCCATGTGACGCCAGGGAATCCCCGTTTTTAATATTCCCGCGCTGTTCCTGGACCACAGCGATAATCGTAATTTTTAACCCCGCGAAAAATTGTAACATTTTTTTTTCTCTCTTTGCAATGGCCACGTTGGAGAAAGTGAATCGAAAAACTCCGTTTGTATTTGAATAGTAAAACCTACATAATAAAATTAAAAATCCTTCTTTATTAAGTTGTTTTGGCTTGTTGGGAAGAAAGTGCTAAATGTTAGATGATCGGTAAATTTGTTATTTTTGTTGCGTTTTATTATATTGAATGACGGAATGTATGTTCAGATGCTAGACAAATGCGTTGGAATGTTCATATTCTCTTTTATACCTTCATGGTTTTTATAAGTGATATAAAGATATTCTATTACTTCTCCCTACTAGCTACATCCTATGTTTCATGATCCGTAGTTGTAACACAAGTTCTATTCCTCACCATTTTTACTATTTCTTGCGGTAGCAATATGAACTGTTGGCTGGCGAGCTCTTCTGCATCCCTGCTTGACTCGGGCGTGCCTTCTGTTTCCGTGTACATGCCGCGCCGCGTGCCGTCGCGCCTACGAACACAAAACGCGGATCTTGGCGCAAGTTTCGGAAGACAGCGAAGCTGTTCTTTCTCCGCGAAGCGGGCAGGCCGCGCGGGAGGGGGTTGGGGAGGCGGAGCAGGGGGTTGAAGCCGGAGGAAGGCTGGTGGAGTGTGGGTGAAGGCAGAAGTGATGCGGGGGAGGCCTGCGCTAGAAAATGGAGGCGTAGCTGAGGCGGAAGCAGATGTGTGACTGAGGCGAGAAGACGCGGCGCTGAGTCACCGAAGGGGGCGAGAAGGCAGCGGGCAAAGGAAGGAAACAAGTTGCGTTGAAGCAACGAGAAGGCAGGGCTGACGTAGAAAGAAAAAAAGAGATTGAAGAGAAAAGAAGAGGTTTAGATGGGAAAGAGGATTAGGTAGAGAAGAGGTTTAGGCAGAAGACGGGTTTTGGTGGAGAAAAGGTTTAAGAGGGCAGAGGTTTAGGCGGAAGAGATGGAAGCGGGGAAAAATTAAGAGGCGGTTGAGACAACGAACAAAGGTTTAGGCTAGGAAGAGAGGTTTAGCCGGGGGAGGGAGGTTCACGTGGAAAAGAGAGGCTTAAGTGGTGATGAGGGGTGTAGGAGGAGAAGAGGGGTTTAGGCGGAGAAGAGAGGTTGAGGCGGAGAAGAGAGGTTTAGGCGAAGAAGGGAGGTTTAGGCGAAGATGAGGGGTTTAAGAGGAGATGAGGGGTTTAGGCGGAGATGAGGGGTTTAGGCGGAGAAGAGAGGATTAGGTGGAGATGAGGGATTTAGGAAGAGAAGAGTGGTTTAGGCGGAGAAGAGTGGTTTAGGCGGAGAAGAGAGGTTTAGGCGGTGAAGAACGGTTTAAGCGGAGAAGAGAAAATTAGGTGTAAAAGAGCGGTTTGATGCAGAGAATAGATTGAGTCGGAGGTGGAGGCAGAGAGGGAATGGCAGCAGAGGCGGGACGAAGAGTTGATGGAAGAGACGCGACTACAAACAGGCTAAACAGAGGAGGAGAAGCGGAGGCGGGCAGCCGGCAACTCGGGAGCTTCCAGGACGCGGCGGGGCGCGGGCTGCGTGGAAGGGGTCGTGCGGTGGTAATTCCAAATGCGCGTGCACGTAGCGGGGTGGGCGGCGGGGGTGGGGCGGGTACAGGGAATGGCGGCGGCGAAGTTACAGTTTAGTACCGCGGGTCGCGCCACGTGCGCTGGGTTAAACCCTCTGGATGCCGCCGCAGTTCTGCCCTGCCGCCGGCTTGCCCTTTGCGCCTGCGATGTTATGTCTCAAAATTTGGTCCCGTACAATTACCCCCAGAATTCAACACTTGTGTTTATTCTTCGACTTAACAAAATATTAGTGAAAAACAAGTCGCCGTAATATTACTCTATTTTAGAGGGTTATGTGTAACAGTATTGCAGTGGAAGAATAAATAAACAAACAGTTTACCTATTCTTCCGCTGAACTGAAGTAGCACAGCACATTTTCAGGAATAAATAATGAAATACACCAATACGAATGGTGATTCAATTCTTACTCGACACGAATCATATTTTCACATGAAAAAGCTGGTGGGTTGTTTATCTCCCTGCGAGCACACTGATAACTTATCGCTTCTGCAACATATATAACGAATAATTTGTACAATTGAATATGCAGTTTGTTTGTGTAATACAATTATTGAATTGTTACTGGGTTACAACTTCCATGTAGTTTCTTGCTATGATCTTATTAATAACTTTCTTTGTGATAACAAATTTTAATTAAATGTGACTATATATTGTCAATTTCATAATATTTATCGAATACCATTATAGTACACGCTAATATCATTAACTTATTTGAAACATTATATGTATCAAATAATATTTGTATGCAAGTAAATAATGTCTTGAGATGGTGCTTTCGTCCAAAATAAATCTCACATAGAGTTGAAATATTTGTATTCATATTGGATCACTGTTCGTAATCATACTTTAGAATTTATAATTTAAATCATTAAAAAAACAATATTTTGGAAGCAAATGTTTTAAACGTATAGAAATGGAATATTTTCAGAGAATACATTTATCATGAAGAAAATAGTAAGAAATATGAACTACCTCCTTAAATTATGTAGTTTTTTCGACATATAAACATTTATTCCAAATATTTACGTCTTAATTCCATGAAGAGCCAGATTAGGATCGTTAGGTAGATTTATTGCCGATAAAAACATAATAGTCTAGATACATTAAAATGAAAGTATAAAATTGTTGTAGAGCAAGAGTTCTTTTTTATCGCATTCTGATATAAACGACAAGATACAGGCTTACCTTTCCTCTTGATTCTTCGAACTTCATTCGAACATACAAGCTCTTTAAGTTCGGATAAGTGAGGCCTTCAGTAAATACCGTCATGCGTTGGTAGTGAACATCTGGTGCTAGCCATAATGCATCAGATATACGAATAGAAAAAAACTTTGAGCGCATAAGTTGCTAATAAATTCAAAAATATACCGTGTTTCTACGCACGTAATACCTTTAAAGATACGCGTGTCAGATTTTAATTGGAAATTGAGATGATTGGGTTACCTTATATTGCTAAGAGTACTGCTAGGAGCAGCTGTGAGGTATCGCGTTTCGAAAATAAGGTTAGCATTGTTGTCAAATAGGCTTTTCGGAGGGAAAATATTGCGCGACGAATATGGGATGGAATAGTCGATTCGTCATTGCATTGTATCAATGAATTATTTGATTCTGGGTATCATTGCTATGCGAACATCAGTGTATTCTTAAAATATACATTGAAATCATTAATTGCAACTGTAAATTTTGTATTGAAATCTATAATACGGTTTCGAACACACATGTCAGGAGCTTAGACCTTGTTCCGATTGGGGCGCTGCCCCGCTGTTGGGAGATATTGTTTTGAAACCGACTTATAGGTCGGCGCCGGATCTTGCCATTCAGCATAGGAAGATCACAGCCACCTCCACCATAAAACACGTACTACGCTTGCGGGACTAGTGACCGTAGAAGTTGACGCGCTCGGAAACACTAATCAATAAGTAAATAAATAAATAAACAATTAATATATATTAGTGTTTCATAGTTATTTTTCATACGTTCCAAACGGTGTGAATCGGAACGTCGACCGTAGAGGTACGTGCACGCCGGACCTCAGTGGCCGTCAACCCTAACGCGGCTGTTTGGCGCGTCGCTCCACACATCGCGCTGCGAGCCGTGAAGCTCCCCAGGCGTCCACAGCGCGCGCTGTGTACGGCGCCTCGCGACTGTAAAACCTGCACCGGGCGCCGCGCGGCGTCATTCCGTATGCGGCAGCCGCCGCCGCCGCCGCCGCCGCCGCCGCCGCCGCCGCCGCCGCCACCGCTACCACCGCCCCCGCCGCGATCGCCCTCGCCCCCGCCTCGCCTTGCCTTGCTCTGCCTTGCCTCGCCTTGCCGCGCCTTGCCGTCTCTTGTGGCCGCGGACGCCCCGTTGCAGCCTGCTTCTTCGCATAACGCTCTGGTCTCGTTGACGGCTGTTGCGGCGAGGCGGGTTTCGCCGCGTCTGTCTTGAGAATACTGCGAAACGAAAATAGGTCACTGGTTTGTGCTTTATATCTTTTCAAGACTCATTGTTTTTTTTATTATTTTGTTATTGATGCGTTTCAATATACTATATAATATTGTCTTTAACCTATTTATTTTGTGTGGGGTCGTGGTAGCGAAATGAAGGCATAGACGCGAGCTCTATTTACAATCTGTTTTTTTACAAGATTTTTACAACTATGTGCACTCCCGCGGAGGGTCATTGTCCACTGCCCTGCTCGCCCTGCGTCACGGGGCGGCAAGACTTCCCCTCAGCTGGCCCTGTTATGCGCTGCCCTTGTTCCCATGTGGCCGCCAGCTCTCCGACGCCCCTAGCACTTCCGGAATCCTGGCTGGCAACTGGTGGCGTTACACTAGCTTTAGGTACAATATTTGTTAAGTATTTGTGCGTGAGAATTCGACTATTTCGGGTTTTACCGTAATCGATTTCTTCACCATATTTGTCTTCAATCACTTTGGTTGGAAATTCTATTTGTCTTAATGTTAATTCTGATACTGAATTCAGTACTATTTAATGCTTGAATATCTATTTATTTATATTCATATTGTTCCATCCTCATCTGATATTTTCATTGTTTCTTGAAATTTCAGTTAAGTTTTACATATGTTAATTCATTTGTTTACTCTTTCTATTTCTCTCTTTTCCATTACTAACATTGCTGAACCACCCTAAATTTTTATATCTACCACGCGCGCGTTTCCCATACTGTCTTCCTTCGTCGTCGTCTTCTTCTTGTCATGTGACGCCGGGCGTTCGCCTCCGCTCCACTTGCTCCACCTTCGCCGCCTCGACGCGTCCTTCGCCGGCGTCAGATTCCAGCGGCGGCGGTGGCGCCGTCGCATGGCTGTAAAAGCGGGAGGTAATATCGCCGCCCACAGCCACTCTAACGCCCGCCCCCGCCTCTGCCACCCACCGCGGGCGCGACGTGACTCGGATAGCGCTTCGCCCCCCATAACCGGGGCGCAGCGCGCGCTCCTGGCCCAAACACCCGCCTGCCCGCTGCGCGCGGCGCTCCAGCTTATCAAAATCGTTCACATTGATATTTTCTGTGTTTTATTACGGCCGTTACGGGCGACCGCACGATTATCTGCCGATACCGCCGGCGGTAGCTGCGGTGGCGGTGGCGGGCGGGGATGGATGTCGAAATGGGTGGGGAAGGGCGGAGCGGAGTGGGGCGGGGCAGAGGCGACCAGGGTAGGAAGCGGAATGTCTAGCGGAGCGGGGCGGCGCAGAGCGGAGCGGATGGAACGCCACAGAGCGGAGTGAGGAGAAACGAGGCGGAGCGGGGTGAAATGCAGCGGGGCGTGGCGTAGCTGGGCGAGTCGTAGTGGAGTGGGGCGGAGCGGGGCGGGCCGGGGTGGTTTACACCATCACTGTGGCGACAAATATTGTCCGGGAACGTCAGCAACCCCCGCCACGTCTGTTTTGCAATGCGACAGATGTGCTCGGAGAGAGGCGCTGGTCGTCGTTTTTTTTCGAAAACTCGCTTTGAGTAGTAGTCTGAGATTTTCCAGATTTTGAAATCGCGCTGTCGTGTTGTGTCGTTTTCATACGACATGTCGTTCGGTTTAGAGTGACGTTTGGTTTCCTTTGTATTGAAAGTAATGTCTCTCGTGTAGCAGTACCAGACTCGTTTGCAATTTTATGATGTTTTACCGATTTTGTAGGATAGATAGCGATTTCGTCGTGGACATTGAATTTGGTTCTGAAATGTGTTGATATTCGTATAAAGTCATTCTTACATCTGAAATTGTTTTCTTCATCTAGATATGATTTCGCTCAATCACATTGTTTTTCTTTGGAAGTGCTTTATTAAAAAACTATTTTTAATTTTCATCGGAAAATATATATTTTTACATGTGATAAAAAATATGGCTTAAAAGTAATCTATCGTTTAAGCATTATAAAATATAATATTTTGTTTGTCGGTAAAAAGTATGCTTTCTTACATACATCCCTCTACCCCCAACATTACGTCTTGTGTAATTTTTTGCCACCTCGTACCTTGCTCCTCCAACCTGCGACTCGACCAGTTCTGCCGCAAGTCTGGAAGCTCTGAGCTTCCAGACCCAGCTCTGGGCTTCTGGTTTCTTTCTCTCTCTCTCTCTCTTTTTATTTATTTATTAATTTTCTCCCTCTGACTCTTTTCTCTTTATGTCTGAATCTCTCTCTCTCTCTCTGACTCTTTCTCTCTCTCTCTGTCTGACTCTTTCTCCCTCCCTGTGCCTGACTTTTTCTCTGTTTCTTTATCTCTTCTGTCCTATCTCCTCTCTCCCTCTCTGTCTCTCACTCTTTCTTCCTCTCTGTCTCTTTCTGACTCTTTCTCTCTCCATCCCTCTCTGTCTCTCGGCGAGCCTCTCTCTCTGTCTTTCTCTTTCTGCGCCCCTGCCGGCCCTTGGCGCCGCCCGCCCGCGGTAACGAAGCACTTGTACTTCTCCGGCTGCTCATTAGGCCGACGGCGTATTGCCCGCGCCGCCGCCCGCGCTCGGCGCACGCCCGCGCCGCGCCCCCATGCGCGCGTCTCACGGCTTCTTTCAGGCCCCGTTCGATTTTTTCTCTTCAGATCTACTTTTTTTTCTTCTTTCAATATCCTGAATACCTCTGACGCCTGTTCCATCTACGGTGGCTTTTATTCTTCTATGTTTAGCAGCACGCTAGTGGCCTGTAGCAGCAAAAACGCTGCTGAAGAAAACCACAAAATGGTTTGCCAAAAAGTACCACGCACACAGCTCGAGAACAACAAATAAAATACTCTGGTAAAACACTGCAATAAGTTAAATATTTTGACAAGAACTGTTTATGAATTCTGTAATAGTACAGTATATGCACAGTACAGCATATGTAATTCCAAGAAAAGTTCCTGTTCCATAACGCAACAAGTGAACAGCAAAGATTCAATGGCGTGGGATCTATGCCTTCGGGTCTTGCTGTAGCGTGACGTCAGCTATGTTGAATCCGGTGACGCGCCAAGTAAAAGAATTCAGTTGGTACCCGGAATGAAGCAATGCAATATTTAAATTTTCAGTGAAAATTGAACTGTTTCACTGTTGCTAGATTTTTTAAGGTTTTTGAAGATCTAACCAAACCTTAGAGGCTTACTACATTTTGGGGGCCTGCATAGTTTTCTTTCGCATTTTCGCTCGCATGGGAAATTAGTAATAAGGGATTTTTGACCCAATAATCACAGGTTCATTTTTTATTTTCATTTTCTTCATTTTCCTCTTTCTATAGCGTCCCTTGATATCTTTCAGAACGATGAAAATGTTCTATAAAGAAGTATCTTTGTCGGCTCACCATAGTTTAGACGACTGAAAATCTCCAAGTAAACATTTTCATTGCAATATAGGTCATATATTTGGCCGTTCTCTGAACAATACCAACAGAAACACCAACAGAGCAATCACCATCCTCCTGGATCAGCGCCGTCACCACCCTTACTGTCACCAGCAACCCCATTTCCACTCTAACCTTCATCACCACCACCATCACAACCCTATCACCAATTCCTTCGTCTCCAGTCTTTATCATCTCAGGTCTACCGCCGCTGTCTTACAACCGATGCCATCAACCACCCTGCCCGGCAGGCACCGATCCTCCGAACCGAGCCGAATCGTGTGTGCTTTCAGAGCCGCTGTCACCACCGTCGCCTCCATTGCCCGCCACGCTGCAAGGGCCTCTGCGCTGATATCCTGCGTGTCTGCGCGCGCCTGATTACATTGTTGGCGGAGCTTGCTCGCCCTGCTTCGCTACCACCGCCTGAACGCGCTTCTTATATGCTCCGTCCTTCTCTCTCCCCTCCTTCCTCTCTGTTTCCCTCTCCCTCTCTCTCTCTCTCTCTCTCTCTCTCACTCTTTCCTTCGTTCGTTGCAGTGTGTTTTTCTCTCGCCGTGGACGCTCACGATTTTTATTATACCTTCTTCGGGAAAGCGTTCCTTAACCGCGATTTTCCGCTATCTTTGCTCGCAGGCGCGTCGTAACGCCTTTAGAGATGGCCTGCCAACACAAAATGGCTTCTTCGAAGCGCTCGCGTCATTTTATTTTTTAAATCATGCATCTCTTTCATCCATACAAGTTTGATGTATCGTTTTCTTCCGTTAATGGTACTTTTCTAATGCGGATATAGCCTTACGTGAAGTGAAGTTCTGTTTATTCTAACAATAAGTTCAACTATTTTCGAGAAACGTAAGAAAACCCAGGATTTTTAAGAATGATCTTCAAGGAAACGTGCATATGTATGATTTTACTTGCCTAAACTACGTACTGATGGATAAACGTTATGAAATCCTACACTAATTTTTTGATCTCTTTTGTGTTTTCTCTTTTTCTTCCTCCTCTTTGAAATATAATTTAAAATGCACAACAGAATCGCCATCATTTCAGTATAATCATCGTTCAAAATACGAAGTTAACTGCTTAATCGTTTTCAGAAAATGAAATCTATTATTGTGCTTGGACTGCAATGAGAGAAGAAATTGTAATAAATTTACAGCTTCAGAATTTCAATATAATTGTAGTTCATACGCTTTAAAAGAAATGTTTTCTTGCATTTTTTATTAACGTGTGTTTGAGATATTTCAATTATTACTTTTAATAATATACTTAACTTTAAATAATAACTTTTAATAATACGTTTCAACATACGCCATTACTCATCATTTAAGCATTTGTTTTCGTCCTACGCTCCTCTCGTGGTGGTAACAGAAGAGCAAGATCCGTTCACATATTGCTCACGAAGCAATCCTGTAACACACGTCCATTGCGCGAGAGGGCGGTGGCGGCGGCGGCGCCTGCGAGCGGTAGGCGTGGCCGAAGGGCGGCGGGGCGGCGTCAGGGGAGAAAAGGGGGGCGGGGACGACAGTAATTCGATGTGAGCGCGGGCCGGCTGACGCAGATGAGCACAATCGATAGCCGCGACGGCGCGCGCCCAGCCCAGCCCAGCCCAGCACGGCCCCGCGCGGCACAGCCCGCCTCAACGCAGCGCAGCGCCGCGCTGCGCCGGCGTCGCTCGCGGCGGTCGCTAATTGCGCGGTCGCGGCGCCAGAGCACTCGCTCGCGCGCTCCCACCCTCCCTTCCGAGCCCACGCTCGCGGGCGGCCGCTCCGCCGCGCTGGACCGCTGCGAACGCGCAGCTGACGGACACTTGTGGAGGACCACTCTTGGCCAAATGCTCTTTGTCTTTCTCTTTTTATTTTTATTTTATTTTTGTTATTTTTATTTATTATTATTATCATTATTATTATTTTGGCGTATCGGCCATTCGTGACCACGCTACACGATTAACGTGTGTATTTTTGGGATCAGTTTTTAAACTGTTTGGAAATATTTTTTTTAATTTTTGTCTATGTATTTATTTATTTTAACGTGCTCGTGCTGTGTGAGAATTGTTGAAATCTTGCCTATTTGGATGACGCCGTACCCCATGCATGCTTGCCAATGTCCCGGGCATCATACTGGAACCTTTTCCAGGGCTACAATGAACATTATAATCGCAATTAAGCTTGATGTAAGCTTGATGAAGCTTGAGTGTGACGATCAACTCGTTGGCCTCCTTGAGTAGGTCATTATGTCTGCCGAACAGTCAAGATTTCAGTGGCTCCACTTGCAGAAGTGTACGTTATCGTACAAATATCTTGCTTCAAAGGATATAATACTTTGGAGATACCTTGTTTCTACTTATCTATTAAAAAATCCAAAATTCCAGAAATTTAATAAAGTAATTCAGACGATAACCTGTTTTGTTTGTAAACTTTGTAGAAAATGACAAGGATTTTGAGATATGTTCTACAATCTCGCGAAACTTTTCGTGTGACCTAAATCACAATTCGTTCGGCCCTAGATTGCCTCGGCGTGAGAAGAACGTGAAAATATCAAAGGTGTACAGATTTTTAAGAGACGCACGTTGCAGTGTAACTAATGTGTGTATGACACATAAGATATTTTCCTCATCTGGATTTACAATTAAATTCACATTTGTTTGCATACGAACATATTTACTGGTCATAAAATGTCGTGTTGCCCATTCAAAAACGTGCAAGTTTCTAATTTTTCTTCTCAAGCAATAGTAACGATGAAGTATTTAATTACCTGCTAGTAATTCGTGTTCGCGTGCAGTCTGTTCCGTACACCCTCGTGTTGCAAATGCAATTTAGAAGAGTGGTTGTCCTAGGGGTTGCGGCGACGCATTCCCATCGTGAAGTATGCGCATCAAGTTACTGGTATGCGTCGCGGCGCGTCCTCGGATGTTTGCTACGCCGTTATGCGGCGCCCTCTATTCAACCCGACAGCGCGTCTTCCCCTACACTCCCCCTACTTCGCCGCCTCCGGCACAGTCGCCGCCGCCGCCGCCGCGGCGTCGCCTCCGCCGCCCTGCCGCCGCCGCCGCCGCCTCCACGCCCCCAGCGCCCCAGGCTTTCTTCTGCTTCGCATGCGCTCCCCCCGTCCCGTGTGCGCTGTTTTGCTGTTTTTGCGCTAGTTTCCAGTCGGCGCGTTGAGCTTTGTAATGACATTGAGGATGAAAAACGAAGGCGGCTATCAAATGGCAACGAGGGGGAAAAAACGTAACAGACGTACTTTGTCTAGCGGGCAACAGTCGACCTTTCTGTCTCCGTTCCTCTTCCTCCGACGAACTAGTATTTCTGGGTGTTTCTCTCTTTTGCTCCCGCCCTTTTGCTCCCCCTCCCTCTCCTTTCGTCTTTGACGTTCGCTCTCGGTGATTCGTCGTCCGGAAACGCACGGAAACGGCGCCGAAACTCCGGCGTAAGAGAAATATGAACGGCGCAAACTTTATTTATTTGTGCCGAAACGGATGCGACGCCCGGGAGCGGCCTGGAAGTGCGTCGCGAGAAAAATGAAGGACGCCGTCGTCAGGTGCCGCAGTCGCCCCACGTCGTCCTTTTCGTCCCGCTTGCTTCCTCTCTCGCGTCTCGGGCCCCGTGCTTCTTTCCGCTCGGGTTGTTTGTCGCGCCGCAGCGGCGTAGCTTCTCGCTCGCATCGTGGGTGACGAGTTGTCTTTCGTATTATCAGATATCTGGTGTCTTCATTCTCTCGGTTTACACTTAAATTCACTGCACTGCACATATCGGGGGGCCGGACGGGAGGTGAGCCGCCCGTCCCAGGCTATTTGTCGCGTCTCAGCAGAGCATCTTGTTGCATCTTGGGTGCCGAGTTCTCTCTCGTATTATCAGACATCTGATGTCTTCATGCTCTCGGTTTACATTTAAATTTACTACACTGTGCACACATCTGGGGACCAGACGGGGGGTGAGCTGCACGTCGCGTCGCAGGCTATTTGTTGCGTCGTAGTAACGCATCATCTTGGTCGAATCATGAGTGTAGAGTTGTCCCTCTTATTATCAGTTACCTAATGTCTTCTAATGCATTCGGTTTACATTTAAATTCGCTGTACTGGACTCATATCGGGGGACCAAACAAGAGCTTGTCTCGGCTGGGAAGGTGCCCCACTGAGGAAGATACTTGGAGAGGACAAATCCACAAATCTGTGGAACGGCGTCCGACTTCACTTTCTACCTCGGGACTGAACCACCTACTACCTCCTAACTGTAACGTACAGTACACTGACGGGACGAATGGCCAAGTAGTTAAAGCACCTGGAAATACTAAACACACAACCGACACTCAGACATTGAGGTTTCTAGATTTTTTTCATAAAATATTAGTTTTTTTTATTTATACTTCAACTTGCCCATTTATTTGCTATCATATGTAACGACAGTTTCAAATAAGTTTTCATGTATATCAGTTCTATCAACTTTACTGATCTTACGTCAAAGTGCACCACTCCATTGGATTTTGTAAAGTGAACATGATAGTAGAAACATGAGTTCGCAAATGCTTTGAAAAAAAAATATTAGAAAATGGTCATCCTCCTAACAACGACAGTATTATCATCTAACTCTGTCGCTTATACTTCAACGTTCCGAAGAAATTCCCGCATCGCAAAAGCCGAAAGCCACCATTCACCTTCGCCTGTACGTCGCGTGGCCCCGAGTCATGCTTTGTCATTCTTGTTCACTCCTCCGCCCCCCGTCGAGCGGCCATCAGCATCGGCGCTCATCGTCTCATCGGCGCCGTCCCTTCTTCTCTTCTTCCCGCGGGCGTCGGGACGCGCACATTGTGCCTGACGCGACGCCTGCGACGCGTGACTGGAGGGGTTCCCCCGCTGGAGGAGAAAACCCCGAAGAGGAAATCCGCAAAACTACATGCAGAACGGCGCCGGATCACACGTTCTAACTCGGGAGGAAGGATATGACATGCACTACACTTATGGGATAAACGGCCCTTTAGTTAATCCGCCCGGAATCACTAAACCGTCACTAGACCAGTTTTGTCAAGGTCGATGCCACGACCCGGAGTCCGTGGCACGATTGCCACGACGAAATCGCCCCTCCACGCAGTTCATCACCCCGCCACAAGAGGCAACGCCATCCCTATGGTAAAACGGCGGGGTTACTACAACTTGTAAAAGTTCCCTTTTCCGACGCTAGTTGCACAGAGAAGTTCATGGCATGCTAGGGTGCCACGATGCGTGCCACAGCCACCAGTAGAAGACCTTGACACCACTGCTCTAGACTCAGTTGTTCAGGTTCCCAGACTTCTTTTAAAAAATATAGTTTTTTATTTATGCTTCATATTTATACGTGCAGGTTATCACGGTGATTGGTGTACCATCTTCCCCGTTTCGTCGCAAAATACACCAATTGTCGTCGCCCCCGCATGGTGAAGCCCCATCATTCTTTGTCGTTCTCTCCACCCCTCCTCTACGCGGCCATCAGCATCGGCGACTGCGGTGGCGCCCAACGTCTCATCGGCTCGGCGTCTTCTCTCCTTCACACGCCACCCCAGGGTGTTGGGGCGCGCTCATTGTGCCCGACGCGAAGCCCGCGCAGGCGTCGGCAACGGCGGCGTCGTCGTCGGCGTCGGTGGCGTCGGCGCCCGCTCACCGCCCAGTTCCGCTGCGTCATTTCCCGGCGCCCTCTTTCGCCCCTGCGGCGCTCCTCGCGCGACGTCGCCGCCGACGCCGACGCCGCTGCCGACGGCGGCGTCGGCGGCGTCACCCGACGCCCCCGGCGCTTTGACAAACACGACGGGCGCCGTCGCCGCCGGCGGCGACGAGGAGGACGCGCCGAGCACAAATCTCTTTGCACACACGCCGCCTCCTTATTGATTGCGCGGAGTTAGCGTCGGTGTCGATGGAGGCCAGGAATAGGCGGGGTAAGTGGGGACGGGAGCGATGAAGACCGCGGGAGCCGTGGTGGAGACAGGGGATATGGAAAAATGCCGACGTAATGCTGTAGTTGCGATCACGGGTGTTGCGGTGGATTCGACCAATCTTTGGCAGGTCTTGATAGAACGTAGTGTGGGCGTGAAGCTGAAACTACGCGAGGAAGTTGTGTGTATTGATTAGAGGAGCGCTCTCGATTGTTTCCTTTATTGTACGAATTTGACAATTCACTGGAGACACATAAAAGTACTCATAGGTGTCAGGGTTTTACCTTTTGTGTAAGGCGTAGTAAATAATTTAAATATGTTCTAATATCAATAGCAGAACGAATGATGTGTGAGGAGACAGGTAATAGAATGTACTGGATAATCTTTGAAATGGAGAAATTATGTCGTACCAGAGATCGACATTTCAAAGCCATCACGCTGTCCTTGAGTGTTTCGAGGAACTATTTCTAAAATGTTAACTTAAAAGAAATGCCAACTGTTAATAAACATTGTCAGTTTTCGTTTGTCATAACTTAAACATGTTCGAAGTCCTTCGGTTCTGAATACTGAGCCCTGTACCGCTCGCAGATCCCTTCCAGTGAGGGGGCCAGTGAGGGGGCGAGCGAAAGGGCGGGCGAGCGAGCAGTCCGGATGAGGGGCGATGCTTAGGGGATTTGGCTCGCGGAGCGTCGCCCTCTGCTTACCCCTTTAGCGAGGCGTTTGATCCCGTTGCCGGCCAGGCCATGCGCGAAGGCTCGTTAGGCGATCTGCTCCCGGCCCCCGGAATATTGTTGGAAATTGGTTGACGAGATCGGGAAGTTCCCATTGGGATGATCGGCGTTACCATGACGCGAGAGAGGGTCCTTTGCTATAAGGAAAGTAAAAAAAAATAGTTGCAAGACTTGGCCTTTTTACAATAACCAAACGAACACATTGAATAGCTATGACTTCGATGTGTTATGTATGTTCTGTGATGATGTAGGTTAGATGCCCTGTCGACCTTATTGACAGTTTTAATCAGATCGCATTCTCCTAAAGTGGCGCATTGTTTCAATGGAGAGAGAAAAAATATATCGACTTAACTTACTTTTGGATACTCTACAAGATGCATTTAGTTGTATAGATTTTGCGTTTTTTCTTGGGAATAATAATAAGTAGTATTGATTTAATCAAATAAGCCTATGCATAAATAGACATTACAGTAGAGACGATACATCATTCACATCAAAATCATTCGCCATTCATTTTATGTGGAATGTTGCTTTCGCGGGTTGGACCTGCTCACATGAATGCATCCAAGTTCTCAAGAGATTATCGAGTGTAAAATGGTAATGCACATCTCGTTGATTACTCTCACGAAGTGAACACTTTCCGAGAGTTAGTACCTACTTCATATGCACAGGTACGATAACCATTCATTTCCATGTTGCACTTTACACAAAGGATTGTTATCTGAAGTACAGAGTTCATTTGGATTCTCTGGTGGCGTCGTGTATAATTCTATGAATATCGCCGCACTGATGAAGCAGAACATGAGAGAAAACGTTCATTGATTACGCAGAGCTGCGCCGAACGCCATTACCCGCCTCGTAGAGTTGTTGCAAGCAAGCGCGCTGCCACCGCGATCTGCGTACGCATCACGGCTCGCGCCCGGCGGCGACAGAGGCCCCACAGTGAAGCGAGAACAAGGGCGAACGGGCGCGAAAGAAAATGTAATAGTCGTGTAACGACGCCAGACGGCGGCGATTGCAGCGTTGCGCGCATGCTGTCGCTCGCAGTGGACCCTAGCACCCGCTCTCCATCCTCGCTGCAAAACCGCACCGTCCTCTTGCTCACAGTCGTCTGCCCGATTACTCGCTTACTTTTCGACTCGTAAGCATCTCTCCCCACTTGCTCGCCAGCTTACTAGCACGCTCGCTTACCCGTCTATTTGCTCGTCACCTGTATCCTCATTCGTCCACCAGCTGACTCACAACCACTCAAACTGTCCATCCTCATGTTCTATCATCACTCGTCTACCAGCTTACTCACCTGTTCTTGACTCGCAAGTTTTCCTCGCCAGCTCACTAGGGCACTGGCTCACTCACAGACCGTCTCATTTGTCCGTTTGCACCTTCGCCTGCATTTTCACTCGACCACCAACTGACTCACCACCCACTAAACATTCCACCCATCCTCATGCTCACAGTCGTCTGTTCGCTTTCTGACTTGATTTATGACTCGCAAGCCTCCTCTGCCACTCGCTAGCAAGCTCACTAAGCTGCTCGCCCATTCTCCGGCCGCCTCACTCGTCCGTATGCTCTTGTCCCTACATTTTCACTCGTCGACCAGCTACTCAACAAACCACCCATCCTCATGCTCTAACTCGTCCGTCCGCTTACTAGCCTTTTTTTTGATTCGCATGCCTTCCTCGCCACTCGCTTGCCAGCTCACTAGCACGCTCGCTCACTCGTTGGCCGTCCGTCTCACTCGTCCGTTTGTCCGTTCACTTGCATTTTCACTAGACAATCAGCTGACTCATCACCCACTCAACAAACCGCCTATCCTCGTACTCATAGTCGTCTGATAGTTTTCTTACCCATCCTATTGGCTCGTGTCACCGCTTCTCGCTTTCAGTCGCTCACTCGTTTGTCCTCTTACATGCCAGCCCACTCCCTAAGTCCAGCCGCCCAAGCTCCTGCTCGCTCGCCGATCCGCTCTTGAACCTACTCGTTTACCCTTTGACGCACTGGCACGTCAGTTTATCTCATTTGCTGGCCTCGCCACTATACACCCCGCCACTTCTTGCTGTCAGTCATTCCCTCAATCGCTCTCTCTCTACTTTCTCTCTCTCCCTCTCTCTCACCCTCCTTAACGCTCACTCTCCCTCTCTCTTTCCCTCTCTCCCTCTCCCTCTCTCCCTCTCCCTCTCTCTCCCTTTCTCTCTCCCTTTCTCTTTCACTTTCTCTCTCCCTTTCTCACTCCCTCTCTCTCCCTCTCTCTCTGCCTCTTTCCCCATCCTGTCATTCGCTTGCGCATGTCACACGCCAACCCGCTCGACCACCCACTCGCCCGCCCAGCCGTTCGCCGCCGCCGGGCTTGCAGGCAGGCCGGCTGGCTGGCTGGCTGGCAGTCAGGGTGCTGCGCGCGGCGCGCCCCAACAGCACCGCCGCGAGATGCAATTAAGATTCTGCCGCCGGACGCATTGTCGCGCGCGCGCGCTCGCCTCCGCCCCCGCTCCCGCCCGCGGCCCCCGCCCTCGCTGCCGCCCCATTGTCCCGCGGCCGTTCGTTAGCACTGCTGCAGCGAGAGCGGGCGGAAGGGCTGTAGACGGTGGTGGTAGTGGCGGTGGCGCGCCAGTGGTGGCGGGGCGGTTCGGAACGTCTGCAGCAGCAGCGGGGGTGTGCTGCACGAAATGCTGAGGTAGGCGGGGCGGAGGAGGCGGAATTCGCCATTGTGAGTTCCGCCGTCGGCGGCGGGGGCGGGAGGCGGGGTGGCGGCGACGGCTCTGACTGTAGCGGAATATTCCGAGTTGGGCGCATGAACGCGTAATTGTGCTCTAGTCTCGCGTACTATTCGATACGGTCTACGTTATAACCTCACGTTTTGTATGGCTTTTGCACCCTTTGATATGCCGGTCTCGTATGATACGTTGTTTGATACGGCGGTACATGTTTTTATTTTTAATGAAATGAAACGTAAGCATTTGAATTAACCAATCTGTTATTTTGGAATAATATTGATATTCATTATGCTGGGTTTAGTTCCCGGATTGTTAGCCATACAACTGGCATTTTCGTGTTAGCCTATTGAATTATTTTGTTTCAAAATACACTCACAAACAATGGCATCAAAAGAGATTTTATGTTCAAAACGGTTGGCCTTTACGACTGTTCTATGTGGGCCATTCGTACTATTAAATACATTTATTTATTTTATCCATCCACCATCCACCCATCTGATTTTCAAAAGCCTCCATATTAATATCATCCAGGTATTCTGTATTCTGTTCCTTTATTTATAGAACGTTCCCTACGAATAATATAATAAATTTAACGTTTTTATACTTTTAAAATTTATTTCAAATATTTTCTTCCTTTTGGCAATTAACGTTTAGCATACTTGGCACGTCAGTAATTACTCTTCTGGCACTTCAGAAAGTGAGAACAAATGCAGACGGCCAAAAAAATTGAACTCACCTCCGATTTACTGTCCTTACGTCGCAAAGACATTTAAGACTTTAATTGCACCTCGTTAAAATTCGCACAATTGTTGACGTTCGTCAAACTGAGAAATTACACAGCGTGGTTTCTCTATATTGCGCTAGAATATGCCGTAAGCCATTATTATCCCCGGCGTAACTGACGTCTCGTGTACGCGGAGCGCAGCATCGTATACTCCCCCGCGAGTGAGGAGTGCCTGGAAGCGCCGTCCAGCGCAACGCGTTCGTTCCTCGCCACGCCCTCTTGAGGCCTTCCTCCCCCTCCACCGCCACCACGCCCCCCTTCCCCACCCCCTCCCCTGCCGGAGCCGCCACCGCCTGACCATAACCGCCGCGCCGCCGCTCATAAAAGATGCAGCGTTCGGTAAAGCATCGCGTCCGCCGGCCCGCCGTGCATGTTTAATGGCGCTGCTGGGAGGCGCTGCGCTGCTGCGCGCCGGTGCTGTTGCTGGTGCTGGTGCTGCGCCTGCATGCGCGCAGGGCACAACGCCGCCGGGCTGCGCCGCGCGCACCGAGCCCCTTGCAACTGGGGGCCGCTCTCGCCGCTTGTGGATTGCGCAGGCCGGTGCCAAATTACGCGGTGGAAGGTGCAGCTGGGTGAATAGCTGCTTGATGCATAGTGTGAGCCCAAGACGTGTTGAATGTTGGGTGCAAGTCAAGATGTGAAAATAGTTGGAGATCAGACTTGACGTTTGCCTAATGCGTTTGACTATGCGTTTGTCTAATCCCCTTGGACTTATTTTCTCCCGAGAGATTATTTTTTCGTCACGCTTACTATTTTAGGCACACTTAAATGAAATTTGGAAGATCGACTGTTGTATCATAATTAATCATTTCATTGGGTTAGTTTTCCCTTAAAGGAGTCTATTTGTGTGGAATAATAGTTCATATTTTTATGAGGTAAATTGAAAAGATTTCATTTGTGTATGTAAAGAAAGAAATATTTCATAAAAATGGCGAATATGAATTATGTGCGACATGAAATTTAATTTATTTCATGTATCTTCAAGGTATAAAGTAACACATCTCTCAAACGAGATAATTTCAACCATTGAAACGTAATTCTTTGCTCGGTTTAAATAAAAAAAAATATATAGTGACATAAATATTTTATTGATTTTTCTAAATGAATTGCTAGATACAGTTACTTTCTTTTGTCATTATCAACAGTTTGTCATACCCTCTTTCAATTTCTCAGAGTCTATAGTCCATACTCGGAGTGACCATTTCATTCCCTCCGCGCCGTTCGTTGTCCGGGCATCCATTGTGTCACACATCGTGCCTTCTCCTCCATTCAGCACTTGCCGTGTTGCCTCCGATTCCCAGTCGGAGCGCCGCCCCTCCGCCTCCGCGGGCCACGCCCAGCCGCTCCACGCGCGAGTCTCGCGCGCCGTCACCCTCGCGGCCGCCACCGCCCGAGACGGAGCACGGGATTCGATTTAGCGTCCGGTCGGACGCCTTTTCCCTCCGTTCTGCCTCCCCTTTCGCGAAGGAAGCGGAAGGCGGGGACGCGCGGCTCGCGTACGTACGCACGCACGCACGCTCTCGCTGGCCTGTGTGTGTGTGTGTGTGTGTGTGTGTGTGTGTTGAGTAAAACAGCGGCCTTCCGCCGCCCCGCTGCCCGATAGCTTCAATCTACCTTGGCTCTCCGGGCGGGGTTCCGCGGGAGGGGCGGGGGGGAGGGGGGGAGCGGGAAGTGCGGGCGGCCGCCAGGGCGCGTCGCCGCCGGAATATCAATGCGCGGCCTCCGCGGAGCGCGCTCTGCCGCCGCGCCGAGAAGTCGACGCCGGCCTCGCCGTCGCCGGCGACGCTGCGAGACCACCGAGAGAGGTGGCTCAGGGCATCAACTGATGTTACTGCAGTGCCTCTGACCGAGAAGTCCTAGGGTCGAGTCCCGATGATGGCAGAATTTACGACACTAGCTTGGCAGCTAGATTGAATTCAGTCGCTGTCTGGAGGAGAATTCTATCTCCCGGCTGCTCTGATCGGTAGTTTTCCGTGGTTTCTCCGATCAACGCCAGGCGAATGCCGGAGTAGTACCCTAACAAATGGACTTCTCAGCTCTTATTTCCATTAGTGTAGTTATCTCGGGGGTGGCGGTGTTCCTTCATTATTGAACGAGAAATCTAGCGCCGACCTGCTCTTCGGTTTACGGATATTCCTGCCTCCAGACATCTGGGGCAAAGGAGCCCCGTACCAGTCGTGACAATCTCTACGCTCCCGACGTTTGTGATCGTGAACTGCAGGTACATAAGTGTAAGGTGAAAAGAGAGGATAATGATCAGGAAGGAAAGATAGGACACGGAATTAGGGCTGTTTGTTGGTATGGTGTTCACCTGGGATTTATAGGAGGAATCACTGAAAAGTACTGCTTAAAGCACCCAGCTACTAAAATTGTCGTCCAAATAGTGGTTGACTTCGACTTAGAATAGAAATCAGCGACCGTTGGGACTAGAACCTCCAGATCAAGAATGTTTCAAATGCAACGATGCTGACTGTGAGCAACTGGAGGTAGTGTTTTCGAAGGGTATAGCGTCGTGTGCTCCGAGGTATTCTGTGAATTGATGTGAATTAGCACTCGTGGTGATAGCTTTCCAATATTATTACGTTTTGCTATGTTCATATACTTGCTACGATTGAATATTCCTGTGTTGAAGACCAGGAGGCTTGGATGCATTTAGAGGTTAGCATATTTTTAAAAATATGCTAACCTCTAAATTGCCGTTAACGGCGTGCACTCCTCAAATATCTTCTGTAATGCACAGGGGGTACTCAGCGCTTTAGCTGAATCATAAAAATATCCAGTAGTTGCTATAATACACATTCAGCTAGCAAGGGTCTCGTAAATGGTGACTTATGAAGAGATACTTCTTGGAGTGAACTGCGGTGTAAAATAGAGGCGCTCTTCCTTCGCACTATTTCCTCCGCGGTGCGAACTTTACTACTTTTCGTGACTACGTATCTTTATGATTGAACCACCTTTTGTACGAACGGTCACGGGAAGAATTCTAGTTGAACGATATGAGTATTTTCCGTAGGTTTACAATCCCCAGACAAGAGGGTTCGCAACCTGTTACTTAAGACCGGATTTTACGTGGCGGCAATCGCCGCGCGCCGCGTAGGGCGAAGTGTGAGAACCTGTAGGATTTCGTCCGTCACGCCGCGTCGCGTGGAGGCGTGTTGAGGCGTGGAGGTGCGGGGGGGGAGTGGAAGGACCGCGGGCGGTGCGGGGGAAAAACATTTGAGCGCCGTGCGATTTTCCTCACACGGGCGTCCGGCGCCCGGGAAAAAGCTTTTCCCTGTATGCCCGAGCTCTGCACCTCTCGCAACGGTCGCTCCTGGGGCAACGGCGTTGGCTGTCGCCGTCCGGCACTGGCCGCTACCGTCTCCGCCCCCCCCCCATTGCCGCCCCGACTTCGGTCTCTACTCCCGCCCCTATCTCAGTCTCTACTCCATCCCCTACCTCTCTCTACTCCCGCACACAGCCCCCCTCCACTTTCTAGTTTCTACCTCCGCCTCCATTCTCCTCCGTGCAGTCTCTATCCCCGCCCTCTCTCCACATCAATCTCTCTCCTCGCCCCTGCCTCAGTCTGTACCCCCGCCCCTGCCTTAGTTTCTACTCCCGAAGTCCCTTACCTCCGCTCCCAACGCGGCCCCTTCTTTCACCTCTCCCTCAACTTGTCCCCGCCCCTTCTTCTCCTTCTGCCTTTCATCTCGCCCTCACTTCTTATCCAGCTATATCTCCCGTCCTGGATTGGTCTCCGCTACTTACTCCAACGGTGATCTAGCGTGAGACTGCTTTCTCTTGCACGAGTTGCGACATGTGAAAATGCTGAGTGCTGGGCACATTTGAAATTGAGCGTTGGTGGATATCACTGCATTTTATGATACCGACATGAGTAAAAATGGATGGTGACTACATTGGGAGACATTTTGATTTGACACGATTGCAAATAAATTCGACTGAATTATGATTAAAACTAAAATTTATAAAATTGTGTGTGTTGTTACAGATAATTTTCCGCTAACGCTGGTATTTTGTGGTAGTTATGAGACGGTTCGCATGTTTTGTTCCATCGACCATTCGGGTTTCTATTGCAACAGATAGCGGCAGCTGATAAGGGTAAGAATTACGCGAAGATTTCTTAAAAATGATTGAAATCGAATTTTGTATTTATTTGATGAACGACGAGCCAAATATAATAGAATTTTCTAGTGACTCATTATGCATATCGCGAGTTATGCAAAACCAGTTTGATGGTTCTTTCTACTCCACTGTGCGCATCCTTCCATCTCCCGAAAGGACCCGATACGTAAACCTCTAGAGCCGACAGGAAGCGAACTGCCAGTCTCACGCGAAGTGTCTGTCAGGGCACTTTCCTCTTCTCGGCTGCGGTGTCTGTTTCTCGAAATCCCCGTCTCTGAGAACGGCGTGCGCCGCGCCTCGCTGTCCCGAGAGAGAATGCATACCCCTGGGCAATAACTGCTGCCGCCTCCGCCCGCGCGGCTCCGGGCTCCGGCGGCGGCAGCGGCTTGCTCTGTATGATAGACCGAGCGTCGTGTATGCTTGAACAGTATAAACTTAATGTAGCGCAGGTTAACTTAGTGTAATTTGAGTTGCCGTAAAAGTTTCGAGCCAGCTCGTAACACGTTTAACAGTGTGTGCACAGTCGCAGCAACACACACGTACACACTCACTCACACACACACATACACACACACACACACTCACACACACTAACTCAGTCGCAGACATACACTTTCCTCCAGCAGCCGTGCCCGAGTGGCGTACACGCGAGCTCAAGACGGCGAGATGGAGGAACGAGGGAGAAAGAAAGCAAGAGAAGGAGAGGTTGATGGAAACGGAAGGGGGGTAGGAAGAAACAGTCCGAACACCAGTCGCGTGGTCTGCAACCGCGCCCTGCGCCGTAGCGAAGAATAATAACGAGCCACTTTGGAGCCGGCTCTTGCGTGGTATGCCAGATCCAAACGCCGCCTTCTTTGCCTCTCCCCCGCCCCCTCCCTCTGCCCTCTCCCTTCCCGCTTGGTGCTTTCATTGCAACCACGCGTGGAACGATCCGAGATTCAGCACAGTTAATATGGCGCCTTCCGAAGGTTGTACACGCCGTATGGCCCGCCCGAGGTTATGTGCCGCCGCTGCCCCGGCTGCCTCAACGGGCAACGAGTGGGGATATACGTCCTTCGTGCGGGCGCAAGAGGTTTTACAGCTGGGACTTGCCCTGTCCCCACTACGCTAAAAATGATCCCTGCAGGCGGGATATTGTCCGAGGAAAAGCACTTGTTCTTGACGAACTGCGAAATGTGTAGAAGCACTTACGGCATACATTATTGTCTGGGCATATCTGTAACATCTGTAGTAAGTTTAGCGTTTTCTTTTGTCCTCCGCTGTCCGACAGGAAGATTAACTCAGCAAGTATTATTTAAAAGAATATTTTAAAAGATTTCCCCATAGATTGTTGTCTTTAGTTAGTTTTTTAAATATTTCGTGAACGTTTAATATATCGTTTTATGACTGGCTGTATTGATGAGATAGATTAGTTCAGCGATAGAATATATTTCTTTATTTTTGTTCTAACGCGTTAAATATTGTAAACGATGGATTTAATTATTGGTCTGCTCGTACATGAACATTCTTAATACTTTTCTCTGTTGAAATATGATTATTTTTTTTCGACTGGAACTCCAAAAGAAACGGAATATACAGTGTTAAAGGAAGCAACCCGCAGAACTCATCTGTGCTGCCTGATGCAGATCTCAATTGTGAAGGGGTTCACGACCGCTTACTATGAGAAAGACATGAGTCAGTACCGTACATTCAAAATAATTTATTGAAAATCATTGGGGAATTGGAATAGTTCTGTTATCGTCATAATTACCCAAACCATCGTAGCGGCTATCGCTGTTGAATAATAACAGCGCACTACCATCTCAGAAAATTTTTTAGGAAAAACCTTTATTACAATGTATTTCTTGCTAGATGTTAGACAATTAAGATAATCAAAATTTGGTATATGTGTAAAATTGCAATATTATGATACGTCCTTTTCGTATGAAAAGTGATAACGTCGTAATTTATGACTGAGAGCCGTGCACTAAAATGCACAGCCTCACTATCGTTGTTCAGCACTGTATGTGAATCTGCCTGTTCGTGCTATGCTTAAGTTACGTACCGTGTTTGGAGGGGTCATGTTTCAAAGATATCGCGAGGAATAAAGCCGGTATTTTCAGGCATGTCACTGGAGATTCTGCGTCAAGTACACAAGAGTAGAACAGCGAGGAAAAAGAGAGGATAGGGCGGAGAGATCAGGGCGGGGGACGAGGCGGAGAAGAGGGTATGCGTGGGGACAGGGCAGAGGGCAAAGACGAAGGAGCAGACGTGAGCGAAGGGTGGGGCGGGGATGAGAGGAGAGGTAGGGGCGGAGATGAGAGAGGAAGGCGGGGCGGGGATGAGATAGAAGGGCGGGGCAGAGAAGAGGGCGGAGAAGAGGGCGATGAGCCGGGCGGGGACGAGAGAAGAACAGGGCGGGAGCTGAAGAGAAAAGCGGGGGGGGATGCGAAAGAAGGGTGGGACGGAGAGGACGGCGAAGGGCGGGGCGGGGACTCAAAAGAAAAGCGGAGCGAAGACGAAGTCGAAGTGCGATGACTGAACGAGGACGGGGACGATGGCGAGGCGGGGCGGGGTCGAGTGCGAAGGACGAAGCGTGGACGAGGATGTAGAACAGGGCGGGGACTAGTGAGAAGGGTGAGGCGGGGGCCGTAGAGCGGGTGCGATGGCGGGGAGGGGCCAGGGAACGGACAAGGGCCGTAAACCCGACGCTAGGAGCGCGCGCCGCCCAGTATATCTCACACCGTGATAAAGCGCCTCCGCTAAACACAGATAAAATGCGCGCGGAATCATAAATAGCGGCGGCCGACGTCGCCCGGGGAAGTTTTATACCTGCGCGGCGCGGCGCCGGCGCCGGCTGTGGTCCTAGCGCCATCATGGGCTAGGATGGAGGACGATAGGTGGAGGACAAGCAGCTGCTAAAAGTGGGCCGCAGATATTAGGTACTCACCTCAGGGAACCCGGCGCAGACGAAATTTACAAGTCGGCAAAATGTGATGGAACGATCGTATCATAATGTAATGATATCGTGTCGTCAGAATAAGGTGTGTATCGTAATATTTATTGTAGATCGCTCGTGCAATATTCCAATAATTCGTAAGTAGCAAATAATTTCATTGTAAGTTGCTGAGTGTTATGAATAATTTTCAAAATTAGTGCTCACACTATCAGCAACAAATTGTATTGGTCGAAATTCTAATGATCAGAAATCCAACGATGTATTTTCCTCCATTTTTTATGACCTTTCACTTTCCTTTCCTGCATTTGTTTTCTCCGAGTGCATTCTCCAATCTCGTGTTAAATTTTCACAAATCCTTGCTTTTTCCTAACAAAATTAAGATATTAATTTTCATCTCGGTCTCAGGCCCCGGATTCTTGTGTTTTCTGTTCTGCCGCGCGTTTCTTATTCTTTTTCGTGTACCACGACCGTCGCCGCCACCACCATCGCCTCCGTCGTCGCCGCCGCTGCCGCCCTCCGCGACGCCTTCTCGATAAATAACGAGCGTCGGCCGGCGGCCCGGCAACAATTAATACACGGTTTAATTACCCTGGGAGCCATCGGAGCGCCCGCTAAAAACCATGGCGACACTTTGTCTTTTTTGCCCGCGAATAAATCAGGACAACACAAACACTTGCCGCCGCGGCCACCGCCTCCCTCGCCCCCTCGCCGCCCCCGCCCCCGCATCGAGGAGGGAGAGGCGCTCTCTCGCGCGGTATCAGCTGCGACCCTTTCCCACACCGAAACTCCACCCTCCCGCCCGCGCCGCCTCTGCCAGCGCCCGCCCGCTTGTAAATACGCGGGGCGCAAATAAAATAAAACGGGAATCTTGCATGTATTTAAAATATGATTCATAGGCCACATTTCACAAAAAAAAAAAAAAATAACGCGGCGGTCCACCCGTCCGCTGCTCCCGCTCCCGCCGCCGTCGCCGCGTCCGCTGCCACTGCTCCCCCCCCCGCGCCTGCCAGCACCCTGGGGAAATGCGAAACAAAAACCCGCGCGGCTCGGCGCGAGGGGGCGGGGCCCGGTCGCCGGTCGAAAATGATTTTGCGTCGCGTGGCTGCGTGGTGCCAGAGGCGACGACCTCTAATGACGTGGCGCGGGGCCTATCGCGGCGTCCGCGACGGGGCGGAGGCGGTGCTGGCAAACACCAAAGGGTCACGTACAAGAGTAGATTGGGGCTGCTAATACGTTCACCTCGGCGATAGATGCGTAGTGCAACATGCTGCGTTTTATGTACGAAATTCGAATTTGATTTGTCGGTGGCTTTCGTTATTGACTTTCGAACTGAAGAGAGAAAGCGCAAGGTTACGTAATTTTTCCAACGATGGAGTAAAAGTACGATGATTTTAATATTGTTCCTTTTCATAGTTTTCAATGTTTATCTCATGAAGTTAAACAAATTCATACGAATTTTTAGTTTTATGAAATGTAACATTTAATATATTTAATTATTTCCCCGTTTATTCTTTTCCTACGAACGAAATGAAAATAAAATTATTTGTATTGAAATATCAGTATTCAAACGAAACTTACGGAACGTTCAAAAATAATTTGGCCCCATTCACAAAAAACATATTACTGTTAAAGGTTACGAAATAAATGAGCGACATAATTCTATAAGGGATTTGTGAACTAGTGATGAAGGTATCCTAGGGACTTCGTGTAAAGTATCCCAGAAAGTTACATAGTTCTTTTCAAAATCGCAAGGTATGAGTCGAGCTAGCTCGTCCAGTTAGTTTTTGAAAAAAATCTTACGAATGGTTTAGGCGCTAGTGTTGTAGGCAGACAGTTTGCGTATATATGTCGTACACATTCGAGAAAGTAAAAATAATACATTCTGGACGTTAACGTCAAGGACGGAAAATGGCGTGCGTTCGGGGAAAGTCTTGTTTGTTTTCGTTATTCGTCAGGTTCGTTAAAGCGCCTTAAAATTGCCCGTGACGTTGTTTGCCGTTCCTGAATGGCGTTTGTTGGGTAATTGCGTTTTTGTTACTTCGTTTCGCAGAATTTTGGTATGGCTTGTGTCGCAGAAAACGCGCCGCATGTGTCTGATGAAGGGAGAGTGGCGAGATAGCGCGGTCATTCATGTGAACTCGCTCGACTCTTTTCGGGAGAATTCCCTGTTAACAGAGTAAAAAGCTTTTTCTTCCTTTTTGTGCGCGACCGTATAAAAGCATCAGGCAGAGCAAAACTTGAAAGCGGAAACATCCCGACGTGAGTTTCTCTAGTAGATATCATTTCGACTGGGCGAGAATTCCCTCAATTCTTAGAACCAAAATTTAATTCGAAATTTCATGTATGTTGCTGTTATGAAAGAACGAAAGTGACTACAGATTCATCGCGCGTCCACATTGCACATTAAAAAAATTAGCGCGAAATATTATTCAAGTGGACTGTGGAAACGCATTTCGTTTCTCTTTATTCACCGAAGGGCGCATTAATCCAGAAGTATTCGTATTACAAATTGGGAGCAATGGCACGAGCCAGATACCGCATCGTTCGAGAAGTATTTTATTCGCGGGGAAATTGCTGCCTGTGCGCAGTGAGGCGGATAATCGCGGGGCGTTGAACGAACCAGCCGGCGGCTCTAGCGCACTACCTCCGTCCTGGCTTTCACCTTTCGTCCTTGCCCTCCGTTTTCGTCCTAGCTTCCCGCCCTCGCCCTCCGTTCTCGCAGTCCGTTCTCGCATTCCATTTTCGCATTTCATTCTCGCATTCGATTCTCGTCCTCCGTCCTCCTCTCTGTTCTCGCATTCCGTCCTGTTCTCCATTCTCCCTCTCCGTCCTCACCTTTCATCGTCAGCTTCCGTCCTCACTCTTCGTCCGCACCCTCCGTCCTCACCCTCCGTCCTCACCCTTCGTCTTTCCCCTTCGCCCTCTGCCTGTCTTCTCTCTCCGTCCTCACCCTCCGTTCTCCCCTCCCGCCCTCTGACCTCGCCCTCCGTTTACTGCATTAGTCGTCACTTCAATCAAGTCCCTACATAATCTGTAAACTCTGTGCATTTATCGTCCACTCTTTTTCTGTTTCAAGAGAGAATTTGCGATCGATTCTCTCATCGATTCTATCGTTCGAGTACTCGGTTACTGCCACGTGCGTTCCCTGTTCTTTCTAACCCTCTCTCACTTCGTATGCTCCCACTCCTACCATGGCAGCGCCCCTCTAGCAGCTGGACGCATTAAGAGACCGATGGTACCGCCAACGCCACCCCCTCCGCCACCGCCGTCGCCGCCGCCGTCCGCCAGCCGCGACCGCCACCTGCTGCGCTGGGAAATTTTCCCGGGCCCCTCCATTTCGCACGTTCCCGGGGCCACAAATTCAATCCCACGGCCTGCTTCCGATGCGCCACCCGCTCCCAATCCCCTTCCAGCGTTGATCTTCCTCCTCCCCTCCCCTCCCCACCCCGTTTGCGGGGAACGTCCCTTGGCCGTCGCGTTTTCCTCTTCCTCTTTCACACGTTGCGCTGAGGTTGGTGTTGCAGAGCTCGACGAATCCTACACGTTCATTTTAGTAACTATTTTTGTGAGACGTGTGTATTAAGTATTGCGCTACATGCCTGCATTTAAGTTCATTTCATCTCATGTGCGTTCATCTTTTATGTCTAATACGGTTTGCCGTTTCCCCTTCGGACCACCATGTAAAATATGTTGTTCTTGATATTTTTTCCCTTGTGATGTAGTCATGTGGATACTACATTATTCTTTCCACAAATTCTTTATTTACATTGTTCCTTTGTACCAGGATTTTCTCAATTTCTGGTGCAGTGGTCTCACGCCCGTGTTTGAAACAACCGTGTGAGCACGTCCCTTCGGAGAACGAAACAACGGCGAGAGAAGAGAGGACGAGTGAGGTCGTGAAGGTACCGGACAGCGAAAAAGGGTCGTGGAGGGGGGCGTGGAAGCCGTGGAGTTTTGCAGCGTGCAAATTGTCTCCCGAACGCGGACGGCGGGGTGGGGCGAGGGGCGGGGAGCGGGGTAGTAGGGTTGTCCTTGGAACGGAACGACCGGGTGCCGCACTGCTCCTTTCCGCAGCTTTCGATAACACGCCGTTGGCCCACGCGGGCGCCCGGCAGCGGCGGTAGCGGGGCCGGGGGGGGCGGGGGCAGGAGAAGCGAGGCAGCCGAAATTGGCTCCGGCACGCAGGCGTTTGCAGCGGCCGAACACCCCCATCCTCCCCGCCCCTCCCCCTCCCCGTCGCAGTCCCTGCCGCCGCCACCGCCGCCACGGGTTCCGCGCTTTCGAATCGCCAGTCCTCGTTTTTAATCCCATCATCCGAGATTAGAGTTAAGCTCGGCTGTGAATGTAAATAGCATTTAATGATTGTGACTCGGGCCACCGGGAGATAGGGCTCGCACCCGGGCGGTGGGGGAAGTGGGGCACAGCGAGCGTGATTCTCTTCCGCGCCGCACTTCGTTCTCTTCATTGGGCTTCTCTTCGCTTCCACTCTTTGCATTGGACTTCTACGGTTTCTGTCCTCAGTTTTTTTATTGTCATCGTTCCATTCTTTACCATGTTGCTGATACCTCCCTTCCGTTGACAGATGTTCCCTTTTTACACAGTTTTGAATTTATCATAACTTTCTCAATAATTCCTGATCAAGATTTTCATTTTTCCGCTGAAACGAAATCACAAATTATTTCTATCCCTGATTCATTTTGACCATTTTCATTAATTTATTTTTTTAAAATTCGTACTACGATATAGAACCCATTTTATTATACGCAGAATTAATCGTCATTAACTTTCGAATCGAACTGTATGCGTCGTGATTTCAGTGTTGGGTGTATAATCTGCTCGACACCATTGTCCCAGTACTTTTTATATTTTAAATATTTTGTAGAGTGCAAATATAAAGATAATATCGCTTTGGGGCGTGATTCAGAGTTCATTACTCGCGTCAAAATGTTTCCCTTCGTAAAAAAAAAGTGTATTTCTATTGCACATTTATTCACATTTAGGTTTTATAAATTCTCATTTGTTGCTCGAGCAATTGCATGCATAATTGGAGTAAAATTGTATTTATCTATCATACATTCATTTGTAATACTAGTTATGAAGTATAATTTCAATTTCCTAGTAATATTTGTATTTCATGTCAATATTTCTCTCTCTATTAGTTTTTTTTTCCTGTTACTGAATGGGCAATCGTACATGAAAGAAAATATTTCAACGTTTTAAAAAAACATCTATTTATGTGGTTTAGATTACTGTTGATTGCTATAACATTACGTCATCTGCCCACATGTCTTGTTATAAAAGGCCTGAATCATGTCTTGTTATGGTACAAAAATATATTCTTCTACTTATAAAACATCAGCATCTGAAGCGGCCAGCGTAATGCTTGACGATCGAGCGTATTTTTGATAAGAGGGACGTCTCTTTTTTATCCCGGTAGATGCCAGAAACTTGTTTGATGTGTTGAATACGTATAAACGAAATACCAACAACCACTGAGATAGATGTTTTGACCGATGGTATCCACGCGTACGTCGCGCCGTATGATAGTTCAGTGCCCTGAACAACGGGCCAAGGACCGCACCCAATCCAGTTACCTGTTCCTGTGATTCATTTCTCCCAATCTGGTCCGAGATTCCATTGGAGAGTACATTTTCGGTCAATATATACTATTCGGTCATAACTACTATTCGTCGGCGGAAAAGAGCCCAAAACCTAAGTGGACTACATAAGGCAGATGATGATAAGGATGACAATGACGTAAAACAAGATTGTCTCTTTAATTTCTGAAAAAAATGTGATAAAAGTTTTCAACAACGTTCTATGTTTGGTTTATCGTTTAGTACTTTAACATAAAGGATGTAATAATTGCTAAAGTTCAATAGGAATTTTTTTCCAAAGAGCCATCAATTTCTTTTATTATGGAAGGCCATTTCTTCTGAAATGAAAGCATTCACAATGTCATTCCAAATAGGCCGCAGAGTCATGGGGCAATTACAGTGTTGACAATCTAAATTTGTAACTCATTGTCGTCCTCATTCACTGCCTCTCCTCTCATCCTCTACCCCACATCCAGCGTCAAACACCACACCAAAACTGCGAAAAAGAGACGAAAGGAAATAGCATGAAATTGAGAATTCTCTTGCAACAGGAACTCAACGCGCGGCAATCTAAATCATACTACATTTTACTGCAATCCGAGAAGTTAAAAAAAGCCGTTTCTCTTGTTTGGCTCGAGAGCATTCCGAGGATTCGAATTGGCGCCGTCGCCGGTGGATCGCAGGTCGGCCGCCTGTCGCCGAGACCGTTTGCCGCGATGCGGCGGCGCTGCGCTCCGAATCGCTGAGCGCCGCAGCGGTGGGCGTGGCCCCGCGGTTGAGCGGCTCAGCAGCTGAGTGCGGCCGTGCGGCGCCGCCCGCCCGCCCGCCCGCGCCGGGCCCGCGCGCGGCTGATCCTCGCGCGTCACAGAGTTTCTAATAAACCGGCGGCCAATTAATTCCTCTTAATGAATATAATTTCCGGGAAGCTAAATTAATGTATCATCATGCGGTCGCCACGCAAACGCCCGCCGCCACCGCCGCTCCACGCCCCGCGCCGTCCCCTCCCCTCCCGCCCCGCTGCTCTTCCCGCCCCGTCAGGCGCGACGCGAAACGCGCGCGAGCGCGCGCACGCAGTGACAAATTGCATAATTCCGGGCCGCACGGAAAAGTGTGCGCGGATTAGTGTGCGGGACGAGGGGGAGGTGGCTGGCGCTGTTGGTGCAGGAGGCGAACGGGACTGGGGTGGGGCTGGGACGGTGATGGTGTTGATGTGGTAGGGTGGTGCGAGTTGCGCGAGCGTGGAGGGTGGTGTGACTGGGTGGGGTGGTGGCGGAGCGGGATTACGACGGAAGTGGTAGTGGTTGTGGAGACGGGGCTGGGCGTTGGCGGAGAGGAGGGGTAGAGTTTGGGGTTGATGGCAAGGCAGTGTGATGGCAGGGCGTGGCGCTGGCAATGGAGGTGGCGGTATAAGGTTGGGGCGGAACAAAGTAAGGCGGGACAAAGGTGGCGGGGTAAGCGGTTGCGAGGTAAACTGTGTCGGGGTAAGCGGTTGCGAGGTAAACTGTGTCGGGGTAAGCGGTCGGGTAAGTGGTGACGGGGTAAGTGGTAGCGGGGTAAGCGGTAGCGGGGTAAGCAGTGGTGGGGTACGCGGTGGCGGAGTAAGCGGTGGCGGGGTAAGCGGTGGCGGGGTAAGCGGTGGCGGGGTAAGCAGTGGCGGGGTAATGCTGGCGGGGTAAGCGGTGGCGGGGTAAGCGGTGGCGGGGTAAGCGGTGGCGGGGTAAGCGGTAGCGGGGTAAGCGGTAGCAGGGTAAGTAGTGTCGGGGTAAGCAGTGTCGGGGTAAGCAGTGGTGGGGTAAGAGGTGCCGCAGTATGCGGTGGCGGGTAAGCAGGGGCGGGATAAGCCGTTTCGGGGAAAGCGAGCACAGGGAATGCGGGAGCCGGGCAATGCGGAATTTCCCGCGACGAAGCGGAGCGGGGCCGGAGCGAGGCGGTGGTGTAGAGCGTGAGAGCGTAGCGGGGCCGTGGGATGGGCAGGGAGGTTTCGGACCGTGATGGGGGGGGGTTGGAGGCGTGCCGATCAGGGGGCGGGGCGCACGGGGCGGTGCGTAGGTCCGCACGCCCCGGATGTTTAGAAGCGGCCCGCGAACGTCAACACATCGCGAGGGGAGGGCGCCGGGGAGTGCGGCGCTGCTGCGCAAATGTTTGGCCGGCGCTGATTCCCCGCTATGCATTAACCGAAAACCTACGTGAATTTGCCATCGGAGTGCATGAATTATGCGCCGGAGATGAGTGATTCACTTGCCGTTGCGTTTGACAGACGCTGTTGCAATTGATGCGGGAATTGCGGGTTCGGGGAAAATTTTACTTCGTTTAGATTCTTTTTTTCTCTTTTTATTTTGTTATCTATATCACGTATCCCCTGTAATTACGAAATCTACACCCGCACTGCATCATGAAAGGGATTCATGTCCTCACGTAGAACGTGGAATGTGTTTGAACTATTTAGTAAAAGAAGAGGCATTAGCGGCTAGCGCTGTGAGTATCCGTAATGAAAACAGTGATGCCCGAGCCCAAGTTTTATTTAATTCTGTGCTATTAACCTGGATTACAATATAATTTCGCGCACGATAGCAAATGAATCGCCCTTATTTGGACTCGACTGCATCATTAAAAGTGCGGGTTGCGTCCCGCCGGGGAAATTGCGTTAGAAGAAATCATGGCGCTTTCTCGGCACCGGGTGCGCCACTAATTGCTGGAATTGTTTTCGCAAAATATCGTTATCGTTCTGATTAATTATTGTTGGTTAGTGTCCGGCGCGCGCCGGACCGCCGGAGGAGGGGGTTGGAAGGGGGGAGGAGGAGGAGGAGGAGGGGTAGTTGTTCCGGCGCGTCTGCGTGCCATCGCTGTATTCCATCAATATTTCCGCAGGACAAACGCGTCCTAGCGGATTTCGCTGGCGCTTGTCGTTGTGGTCGCGCTTGTTTCTCGGTGTTGGTTTGCTGTTGGATGGCAGTGCGTTGCGTGGGGCCTAACGTTTTTCCTCGCGCTTAGCTCTGGGTGGTTCGTGTCTATTTACGTTCTGTTGGTATTATTATTCATTGGATATTCTTTAGTTGATATTTTGAACTTAGTAAACATCTGTCCAATTTAATAAGGTTGATTATTCTACTTTTTCAAAGTCGATACAATATACTTCCAGTAGCCGAAATACATTTTGCACGTTAGTTATAATTTGTATAACTAAAGTTTGCTGGTCAAAACCTGGATTGTTAAATATTTGCTTTGCTTCGTGACTCATCATACAGATACAGAGAAAATACAAATCTGTAGTCTTTTGTGTGTTTTGAATAAACATGTGTTAACGTTACTATTTTTGTTATTTGGAATTACATTAATTATTCTGATGAAAATGTTTACCTATTCAAATAATATTTGAACAGATTTTCGATAATTTCAATCTCTTTGTTCTCTAACATGATGGTGAGCTACCTCAGTGTTCTATTTCAATTTTTAAAATCTTCTTTGTACTTAATTCCATTATCAACACATTATTACTCTTTAAATTTTTTGAATAAAGCTCAGTAGCACTTTTTATTAATTCTTATTCTTCTAAATGTATTCTTACGTTCAATGCCTAGAATACAATGGCTTTTTTCCCCTTTCGTGCGGCCTCATTCTATCGATGAATGGCCGCAACGTGTAGCGGCCCCGTCCCGTGCATGACGCCCTACGCCACATCAGAGACTTCTCTCTTCATTACCCGCCCTTTTATTCCGCCTTTGTTCCGCAGGCGCTCTATCTTGCCGCTATGTGGCGCTGCGCTGAGCGTGCGGATTTTTCTCCTCCGCCCCGCCTCTAATCCCGGCCGCCCTGCTCGCCGCTATCAGGTGGCTCTTCTGCCGGACGAGGGGGAGAGAGGCGGAGAGGGGGCGCGGAGCGGGGTGGAACTGGCCTGAGGAAAGCGGGGCGGAGCGGGGCGGGGAGAGGAGGAGGAGGAGCACGCGTCGATGTTTATCACTTTCGCGATAGTAATTGCCATTAGCCTCATGATTAATGACGCCCCTATTATTAATGGGGCGAGCGCTCGTGGGGCCCGGCGCCTGACCGCCGCCGCCGCCGCCGCCGCCGCCGCCGCCGCCGCGCGGGGCTGCGCCGCGCCGCGCCTTGGCCCCGCATGCAGTAATTGATGCGGACACCGTGGCCGAGGAGTGGAGGACCATCCGGTGTAGTAGATTGGGCGTGTCTCAGATTACTGTTCATTGAAAATGATGTTTTCCAGTTTAACATTACTCGGTATCGACAAATACCTTAAGATATTTTTTATTGTAACATCGGGTGCTCAAACCTTTCCGAACAAATACGTAACGCGTCCGTAGATATTAGGATGATAGGAAATAAAACAGTGTATTTTCTATTGAATATGGTTGTTTTCAAATTTTGTTTTTCAATTCTCTTGGTAGAGGAAATGGGCTTGAATTGCATGTCTGTGTTAAATATGTATAATATGTATAATATGTAGTATAATAATAATATGTGTATAATATGTATAATATGTATATATATAATATATATAACATATGTTAAATATGTATAATATGTATAGTATGTAATATATATAATGTACGCACACAGTGCTGTATTATGCTTACGTATGAAAGGGCATGTACGTATTTATGAACACGTACGTGTGCACAATTTTGCGATGTAAACGAGAATTTTTCGAGGTAGTTTCTCTTAAAAGAACATCCGTTGGAGATCTTTCTCGGTGAATTTTGGACGAATCGACTGTGTTTCTCCATTCTCCATTCTGGAGTGCGAAGCCGTGAGATTTCTCAGGAGCGCAGTGCAAGGCAGGTCGAGGGGGTGGAGTGGGGGGGGTGGAGAGGGGTGCGGGGCGGGGCAGGTGGCGCAGCGTGCGCTGGGCGGCGCGGACGCAGCGGCGCGGCGCATCTCGGAGCTGATTATTTTATCATACGCTCAGCTGCCGGCGGCGCATCTCGCCCGGCTGCGCAGCCTCCCTGGGGCCTCCGCGGCCGTCGCCGCCACGTCTGCAATGAAGCTTCACCCGCCCCCACGCCGGCCTTCTGCCCCTCTCCCACGCACTAGATTTGGCCTCACAGTGCCTCTATAGGCGCGCTTGGCACTGACCTTCTGTTGTCTTGATAATTCTTCTCAGTTGGTCGAATACGTATTTCGCTTCAAGTTTTTTCTCGTGTTATGAATTGAATATTATATTCTTTCTAATATTCACTTTTTTTTTTAATTTCTGTTTTGTTCATTTACATTATAGGGGAGACACCTCAGCTCAATGCTGTCATAAAGTATGCCCAGAGGTGGCTCAGGGCGTCAACTGATGTCACTGCAATGCCTCTGTGTGGGAGGTTCCAGGATTTGAGTCCCGACTGTGGCAGGATTTTCGACATTAGCTAGATAGCTACTTAGAATTAGACCTCTGTAAGGAGGAGAATTCTAGAGGACGGCTACTCTAATCGGTGGTTTTTCTTGATTCTTCGATCAACACCAGACGATTCGGGAACAATACCCTAACAAACGTGCTAGGAGCACGCATGCGATCTTTCCTTCCTTCATTGTCCTATACTCACCCTTCACTTACACACACCTACATGCACTATTCTACCGCGCGTGCGGGGAGACTAGTCGGAAAATTAGAGTTTGTCCCGAACGGAGCGGTACCCCGTTGGTGGGAAATACCTAATTGGGGAAAGTCGACATGTAGGTCGGCGCAGACCTTACCATCCAGCAGGGAAATAATTTTACCATGATGAAAACATCCACTAAGCTTACGAATATAATGTCCTTATCAGTTGCCGCGCCAGGAAACAGGATATAATGAATCGATCGATTGTATCGTGTACTACTCGTATCTACTTTCCTCGTTTTTTAAATCTATATTTGCGATCAGTCGTTTTCTTGTTGCGACAGATCACTCTCCTATGAAATACTAATATGACTGGGTTGACTTGAGTAAATTCAGAAATAGTAACTTCTACGAAGATTTTATTGTATTGCATTCCGACATTTTTGTTATTCGAACCCATGTATACCCTTTCTGCTTCTTATTAGACATCACCTTATCATTTTCTTTTTTCTTGTTTTAAAATGAACGTATTTCACATCCTTCATCCTTACCATTCCTATATTTCCTTCTGTGGTGTTGGCCGTCTTCACCAGGCTAGCTTACTGTGACGTCGCTTGCGTGTTCTCACGTCCTTGGCGCTTTGCACCTCCGGGCACCTCCCCGTCCCCCTCCGCCCCCCCCCGCAGCCTCCCCGGCCGCGGGCGCCCTCCATCCTAGGCGCAGCGCGCGCACATCCTCGCCCGCCCCGGGCGCTCGGGGAGGCGGCCCGCGCCGGCCGGCTGCAGCGCTGTAATTCGAAGCGAATGAGTTTCTCCTTCTGCGAGGAGTCTCCACCCCGCCCCGCCCGCGCTCTATAATTAAAGAATAGTACTATTCTGCCCCCCGGTCTCTTTCCGGCCCGCCGCGCCGCGTCGCGTCCCACCCCGCGCCGCGCCGCCCTGCTCCGGTTCACTGCGTTCCGTCCCGCCCTGCTCTGCCCCGCTCCGCTTACACCCGCTCCGCTCACACCCGCAACGCTCCACGCCTCGCCCTGTCCCTCCCCGCTCCTCCTCGCCCAATTCCGCTCCGCTCTGCCCCACTCCGCTCCGCTCCTTCTTAGCCCCACCCCGCACCACTCTACCTCACCTTTCTCCGCACACGCCCCGCTTCGCTCCGTTCCGCACTCTCTCTATTTCACTCCATGAAGTCCCGCTTTCCTCCGTTCCGTCCCGCTCTATTCCACTCCATTCGCCTCCATCACTCTCCGTAACCATCTCTAACTCCATCACTTGCCATTCACACCCCATCGATTCCGTCCTATTCCGCCCACTCGTGTAATCCCATCCACCCTTCTCCATTCCAGTCAATCCCACTCCATTTCGCTCTGTCCCGCTCCATTCTGCTCCGTCCCGTCCATCTTCATCCCTGTATGTGCCACCTTATCCCGCCCTATCGTGCCGTCCCGTCCAGCTCGTCCTACTTGCCCCCGCTCTTCCTCGCTCCACCGTCTGCCGCGCCGCGCCGCGTCAACGCGTCCCTCCCGGGTTCTTCGTCTCCTTGCGCACTCGCGCGCGTAGGCTTTCTCTTTCTAACTCCGATTGTCTCTTTCTCGTCCCTCTCTCTCTGTCCCTCTCTCATCGTGGCCCCGGCTTAACCCAGCGGGGCTCAGTCGGCGCTAGTTGAAATTTTAATGTCAATTTCATATTGTTACGACTTTCCTTGGCGGCGTGGCAGAGACGCGGTGCGACGAGGGGGCGACGGGGTGGAGAGGTTGGGTGCGGGTGGTCGGTCGACGGACGGACGGACGGCATGCGCTTCGGCTCCTCCGTTCCCCCTCCTCCTCCCCCTCCCGCTTCCAACTCCCGCTGTGCGCTGTCCCCTCCTCCCCGTTTTATACGGTTAAGATTTCCAGACTTAAAATTCTCAGACGTTCGGCTGTCTCCTTTTCCGCTTCGCTCCGCCGCGTCGCCGCCGCCGCCGCCGCCGCCGGCCGCGCCTTCTCTCTTCTTGAATATGTAATTCAGTTTCCGAATCCATGCGAAATTGTTCTCGGAATTCGCAATGAGAGGGCGGCGAAAGGCTGCTGCGTCGAGGAGGCGATGCCTTAGTGATGGGGAGCGCAACGGACGGCGGCGCAACACGAATCGAACGCTGCTCCGGCGGACTTCGACGGAGCCTAATATGTTAGCGAGAGCTGACAGAAGGTGTTTGTTCGGGCTTTTTATTTGAAGAATTACTGTGAGTTGTTATCAGACGAGGGATGACCTCTATGTTAAGGAAATTCACGTAGATGTTTTAAGAGTTTCGTGAGGCGGAGAGATTTGTAGATGTTTTATGAGGTATCGAGAATTGAATATTGGCAAGAGTTGGGAAGAACTTTATTAGATCTGCGGGATATTCTTTTTAAGTAAGAGACACGATGAAAGTGATTTTTATATTTCTATAGAATTTGTGGGTAGATACTTTGAAAATATAAATTGCCAACTCACATTGTATTTTAACGTAATACGCAACGTAATAATTGCTTCTCGCGTTTCGTTATATTCCAAATACTTAGTAACTTTTCTGCGTTTTCTCTTGCGTGAAAAATCAAAAATTTGACGAGTTTTGAAGAGTTATGAAGCATACAAACGAAAAGAACTTTTAATATTACAAACACAAGATGTCATGTTATATTATTACACTTTTATTAGTTAAATAATTTTCATACTTCTTAGATAATTTCATTCGATTGTTAAGATTTTAATTAATAGAGGCTCCTATTTATCTTGAGGAAAGCGTCGTTATTCAGAGATCGGCCTCTCGTACGTTCACGTGCCTTCTCTCTTGAGCGACCGCACCTCGACAGGTGCAATATGAGCGTGGGCGGCGGCTGCTGCGGCGAGGGTGTCTCGGTCACGCGGCAGCGGAAGCGTGGGCGGCGGCGCGCGTGGACGCAGGCAAAGCGTGTGAGAGAGAGAGAGAGGGAGAGAGTTTGATAGAGAGGCAGAGGGAGAGAGATAGATGGGATCGGCGGAAGGGCTGAGCGGGGGGGGGGTCGAGGCGAGGGCTCAATCGCCGGGACGGGAGCGGCAGCGGCGGATACCACGCGCCTAATCAGGCAGGCGGCGCTGCGGGGCCCAGACCGCCTCGGCGGCGCTGCCTCGGTCGCCACCTGCTTTGTCCACCCGCGCGGCGCCCCGCCCCGTCCCGCCCCGCCCCGCACGGCCGCTTTGTACTGGCCCCCACTTAATTGCTCCAGTCAACTCACCTGTTCGCGGCGGCGGCGGCGGTCGCCCCTCCTTCACTGTGTGACCCTCGCGCGCCGCAGGGCGCAAACAAGAGACGTCCTTCTCCCCTCGCCCCCGCCCTCCCCCCTCCCGCCCTCGTCCGTCCTCGCCTACCTGAGGAGGCCGATTCCTTCGCCCGGAGGCGCCCTTTCGCACAGGCACTTACGTCACAGCACTAGGTGGGATACTCTAGGTGCTTTGACACTGAGCCACCCAGTCGTGTTTGTTTCTGTAGCGTCTCTTTCTAATGAGGCTGTCATGCGTATTTTTCGCGCAGGTGTATTTTTGAGTTTCACCCAAGGGTTTTGATTTCATCATATCCCGTAAAATTATATACGTGCTTTAGAGACCTTAGGTGTATTCATGCCTTGTGAAACGTCCTTGTGCTTCGTTTCATCGTTGTCGAATTTCACTCGTTGCTCGCTACTAAATTTTTTTGGCATTTTATTATCATAGCCTAGGGATATTTTCATGTTTAACTATGCATATTCTGAGTATTAAATTGATTGTTTTCGAAAGATATTAAAAATAAAACGCTGTCATTCTTTCTTGGGTGAATATTAAAATGAGTGTAGAAAGTTCCAAGAAAAAAGTCTTGGGAGCAATTTCAAATTTTATATGCAGTTTTGGAGAATCACTTCCATTTTCGGAGAATCACTTCGAGGAAAAAGAAGGCCAGGAAGGATGTTCTACTACACAGAATTCATTTGCATATTAATGAACTTAGAAATATGGTCCAACTAAACCACTTCTGAAGCTGTATGTTTCCCTGTAAAAGTATCTCTTAAAAATGAAATAAAATTGTGATCAATATTTTCCCTGCCTTCAACCAATTAATCTTGTAGGTGTGTTGTTTTCAGAAATGGTAGAAAAAATAACAATCATCATAGTTATATCATGTCATTTATTTAACTGTTATTACTCTGTATGTCTTTTACTCAATATTTTTATTACTTTTTTCCATTTGCACGCTTACCACCCTTATTGCCTATTTTCTTATTTTTTATATATTTTTTTACAGGATCATTTTCTGTCTAACCGCTGTGCACTATTTTGACACCAACTAAATGTTCGTCACCCACAATTTACTTTCCATTCTTTCGTTTATATTCTTCGTTTCATTCATTCTTCTCCCTTCTTTTTCATTCATTATTTGAATTTCCTTCATTTTGTATATACTATGCCATCAAACAATTTGACTTCGTTGGCTAAATACGATTCGATACCTGGGTCCTAATGACGGAACTACAAATTTTGCAATTTTTTTATTTACGATTAGAATAAAATCAGAACTTATTCCTGCATCTGAGGACCAAACAAACGTATCACTAGATATGTTAGTACAGAAGGTAGAACTTGATGTAACTACAAAATTATGTATTTTATTAAAGTCAAAGGGACGGAAAAGGTATTTTATGTGTCTGACTCGAAATATTTCGTGTGTGTAGTTACGTCAGTCTGACCCTAAAGTAGCGAATTCTTCAACAACTTTTACAAAGCAATAGTTTCGAAGTCTCTTGCATTTACGTACACTCATAATTCCAACAAAAACATGTTTGTAACTTGCTCAGTACTATTTCAGAATTATTAAACAGTCCGAAATTTTTCAAGGATTGCTATTACCTGTATCAACTTCTTTCTTCGTGCAACCTCTTCACGCTTTCTTGCTCCACACATTTACCAGTTCGAGCCCCGCCCCCCTGTAGCGCCGTGAGCGCCTTGCGCGTCCGTAACTCACTCCTCTGTTCTCTCGTGTTCCAGGTAAGTGCAGCGGAGGTGTGACAGCGCGGCCAGGCTGGCGCCACCGGCGGTGAGTCTTGTCTCGCCGCGGCGCGCCCCGCGCGGCGCTGGACCGGACGACGCGTCGGCCAGTTTTCTTGACTGGCTCGTAAAGCGAAGCAAGCGAGCGAACACACGGGGAACGGGGACGGCGAAGACGAAAAGACTCGCGGGCAGGAGAAAGAGAAGAGGGGTGGGGGTGGCGCCGCGACGTCCGCCGCCGCCCCGCCCCGCCCCGCCCCGTGCCGTCCCGCGCCGCGACGCGCTCCTGCTCGGTAAACGCCGGCGCGCCGCCTCAGGAGCCCGCACCGCCGTATATCTTGTTTTAGGGGGTTGCGACTCGTGTCCCCCCATACTTCATCGTGACGCTGGAGAGCGAACGCGAGCGGCGCGCCACGACGGCGAGGAGAAGGAGGAGATAGGGCGCGAGGAGGAGGACGAGAGGCGGTGTTGGGGAGAGGAAGGGGAAACAGGCCGAGGGAGGGGCTGCGGAGAAATATATATACGCGTTCGCGTGGAGCGCGGCCTTCCACCCGCTCTTCGGTACCTCTCCCGAACTCCCACCGCCGTCCATTGGCCTGGTTCCTGGCGCCTGCTTTCGGCGGCTCCGGCCCCCACCCTCCCGGCGACTCGGCGTCGCTTCCCCCCCCTTGCTCGTTTCCGCCTCCCCGTGCGCGTAGGCCGATGCGTCGCCGCCGCCCCGGCCAGGTCGGCCCTGGATGTCTCCATCGCGCGCGGCCCTGGCCGACTTTCGAGGCCGACCCCGCCCTCGCCCCCGCCCACCGTGCGTTGCTCAGGGTTCCTCGGGGGCCTGCGGAGGCGCCGCACCCCTCCACTCCGCGCCGTTGGGACTCCGCAGTTAGCGCGCAGAATGCGAGCAACCCGCACGCCCCGCCCAGCCCAGCACAGCCCCTCTCCACACATCCCCGCCCCGCTCCGACGCTCCCAGCTCTGCACCGCCCAGTCCCGCCAAGCCCCGCGACTCGCCCAAACCCCTCCCCGCCAAGCATTGCCCCTCTTCACCCCTCCCCCACAAAGCCCCGCCCAACCCCAACCATCCCCGCGTAACTCCGCCCAACCACGCCCAACCCCGCCCAACCCCGCCAAACCCCTCCATCCTCTCCCAGCCCCTCCCAGCCCCGCCCAGACCCTCCCCACACCGCTCCATCCCATCCACCCCTCCACTACCCTGCGTGAGTCCGCTGGTAGCCGCTGACTTCGAGGCGATTCATCCACGAAGTATTAGCCCCCACCCAACACCACCTCCCACTGTTCGGAGGACGCGAGAAAACTGCTACGCCATTCATTCAGGCAAATAGAAGCCCAAGCAAAAAGCGGCGTTTGACATTTCGGCGGGATTTTTCAGACACATCGGGTTGCTTTTGAGAAAAGCAGGAATTGAGAAAGTGGGAAAGGCATTTGATTTATTTTAGGCGTAAAGTGAAAATATTTGAAATGGGGAAAGAGGAAGTAATTCTTATTTGGCTGTTTTTACATAAGAAAGATATTTGTGGTTCTGAATGAAAGAGCATTTCATTTACTTTGGTTTTATCATGATCAATATTTCGGAACATCAATTTCGATGGGGGGGGGGTTCTTCTTTGAGGTACTAATAATATTATGCACTCTCATGACGTTCCTGTACGAACAAAAATGATGAGCACAGAGAGATAATGTAATATTACACATGTTTTATTACGTTCACTACACTCTATGAAACATGTTGAGGAAGAAGTACTAGATAACTTTCAGCACAACTTCGACTTTAGCATTCGAAGGAAACTGTAAAAGTAGCGATGACAAGTCATCAGGTGAGTGATCAGGATCCACTTAAATAACGGGCGGTGGCGTCTGTTAAAACTGCTAGCGACTTTTTATCAGTAGTGAACGTATTAGTTTCCTCCTTTCACTTACCGTTATACTAAAGAAATTATTTACGTATATTTTTTAATCCAATGGCAAAAGGTATGTGAATTTTTTCCTTTGCAATATTCTCTTATTTTATTTCTGGTATACATTCACGTTTTATCTTAGTGTTTGTATTATTTTCATTATGTAGTTTTCCTCTCACTCTAATACACTTTTTTCACTCCTTAGTTATTTTCTCCGACAGTTTCGCTTCTATTGCTCCGAGTTCGAATCTTTTTGCTCTGCCTCGTATTTTGCGCTTCTGTTCACCGAATATCTGTTCTATATTTTTGTTCATCTTGGTCGCCTGCATCTTCCCAGCACTCGCAATTGCTTCTTTTTTCTATTCTGCTCACTCAGGTCGTTCTTTCGCACTCGTTGCACCGGCCTACCGATATATAAATCATACAAGCTTTCCTTTCTTTCGATAAAAATCGAATTACGAATTCCGTGTGGAGGTCCGGGCTCTACGGAGATTACTTCCCTCGCCCGCCGTCGGAGGCAGCACCGTCTGAGCGCCCACTTCTCCCTCTCGTCCGCCCCTGCCGCCGCACCCCTCTCCATCTTGCGCGCACAATTCTTCCCTTCGCTCCGTCTCTCTCTGTGACCCCTTGTGCCACTTTGTGGAGGAATCAAAGAGAGTAAATCCTATTCTTGTGCGGGGAATAAATAATGCACTACCAGGAAAAGTGGTTTGAAGTGCTCCATCTGAAACCTTGGGGAGGTCAATGTGCTGAGCATTCTCTTCTATAACAAAGTGAGGGTTACCAGGCAGAAACATGGTCCTTAATTAGCTTGTGCGTCAAGCTTATTGTGTGGGTAAAACATCGTGAGGACGGAAGGTGTATTCTCTGCCATTGATGGAGTGTCGTCCGCGATCCCGTAATTATGAGAGATAATGTTGAAGAGAAATCCTTGATGTAAGGGGGAATTCTTTATGAAGAGCATTATAAAAAGGGTTAATCAAAATTAAATAATTAACTATTTTTAATGATGAGGCTTTTTATTTTACAGAAGTCTGGGGGAAATTTACATTTTTGAATTTGTGTAGTGTGTTAACACATCACATTGGAAAAGGTCGAAATGGGGACGATATAATAAAATGTAACTTTTTACCTGGCATGTGTAAATGCCAGTTCTTTTGTTTCTTTTCTTCTTTAAATATTTTCTTTTCAGTCCCATACATTTTCATTAGTATTGCACCTACAGAAACAAAATAACGCATCTGCTTTTGTATCGCGTTGAGTACTCATCGCTGCCTCTCCACATTATTTTTTTTCACATTCCTATCCTAAACGTAGCTCTGAAAACGTATTGATTCGTGCGAAATCAATGCATGCATAATTGTGTGAATGCTTCTCTGTTGTGGAGATTGTAGAGTCGCAGTGAGGGATGAAATGTCTTGTGGTTAAAGGGATGAGTGTCACAATTGACAGAGAAGCGAAACTACGAGGGAGGGCTGTGCGAATGGGCACATTATGCGGGAATGAAGCAGCGACACTGCGTATACAACTAACGGTACATGGGGGCGTGAAGGCTGGAGAAGCTCATGCGAGGGATTGGAGCATTTGTGTGTTCACGCCTCGTCCTCTAATCTGCCCATTCACTCGTGTGTCTCCGCTGGCCGAACATTAGTTGTGGCGGAGATTCAAAGTGAAGCGTGAAACCTCGGCCTGCTCTGTTGAGTAACTCTCCATTGGCCCTTTGTCCGACTGGGAATGTAGTCAAGTGGCAGAGGTTTGCTAACCAAACCCGCACGATATAAAGGCGTTAGAGCAAAATAACATGAATCGGAAATACGCTTGACGTGTCAAAATCACGAAGTTCTTAACTGGTGAGATATCTAGAAAATCGATTCTCGGGATTTTTGGGAAATCATTCAAAAATAATATTAGTCTAGCGCGTTAGTTTAAAAATGGAGATCAAATAGTGTGAATTTAGATACACAATACGTTTTCTGCTCATGCTATTAATACTTTTGAAATTTAAGAGTGATTTGTATTTTCTTCACAATATAAAAACGAGTAGGGAATTTTTCCTGTCAATAATTGATGTAAAAGGGGGATTAGATGTTCAACGATACATGGACATTAAGAAACAAGTGCCACAACTCCCAAGTGGGATATGAGAACTGCCGCTCCTGGGTAATTCGAGAGGCTCTGAGTCCTTTTCACTCGGTTAATCGCCATCCAAAGCTCAGGGGCCCATTGTTTACGAGTCCTTCGTCTCGTCCTGCGTCCCATCGTTCCAACGAGCCAATCCATCCGGCTGCGTGGTGGAACGCATTGTGCACAGGAGGAAACACAACATTCTCCGCCTCATCCCCCTCCTTTCACCTCCCCCAATCCCATTGCCCGCGCCACCTCCGCAGTCCTCTTCCGAATTCGCTCCTGCCCTTTCCAATCGTCTCCGCTCTCGTTTGTATCCCGCCCCGCCTCCGCTCTGTCGCCACCACCACTCCCTCCCTCCGCCTCCGCCCCTGCCTTCCCGTTCCAAACGTTTTAACCCTACTTCGTCGCTGTTCCAACCTCGCCTTGGCATTGCTGTGTCCTAGTTCCGGTCCAGTTCGCTCGGTCGGGACCGATCCCTTCTGCTCTATTCCCGCTCCAACCCCGCTCCATCCCCGCTCCACCCCGCTCCACCCCCGCTCCACCCCCGCTCCATCCCCGATCCATCCCCGATCCACCCCTGATCCACCCCCGATCCACTCCCGCTCCACCCCCACTCCACCCCCGCTCCACCCCGCTCCAACCCCGTTCCAACCCCGCTCCAACTTCCCTTCACTTCCAGCTCCAACCCAACTCAAACCCGCTTCACCCCCTCTGCACACCCGGCCCATTCCCGCTTCACCCTCGCTCCCACCTCACCCTACCCGTGCTTCAGCCCCGCTGCACCCCCGTTCCAACCTCGCTTCACTCCCAGCTCCAACCCTTATCAAACCCGCTTCCCCCCCTCTGCCCATCCCCGATACATCCCCGCTTCACCCTCGCTCACCCCTCACCCTACCCGTGCTGCAGCCCCGCTCCACTCTCGCTCCTCGACCGGCCTCCCGTTGCTCGAACCTCGGTCCGCCCACCCTTCGCGCACACGCATTGCCCCCCCCTCTCCTGCCCTAGTCTGCACTTGCTTCAATCAGGCCTCTTTCGTCCACCCCCCCCCCCGCTCTGCGCCCCGCCCACGCGCGCGCGCCTCCTTCCGCCCCCGGAGCAGCGGCGGCGGCGGCGGCGGCGGCGAAAGCGGGATTAGTCGCCGGCGCAATTGCAGAGCGGCGCGCGCGTCACGCGCCGCGTTAACACCGCTATGAGGCAGCAATCAGTTAATGCATTGAAATAACTCTCCCCCTCTCATTCTCTGCCTCTCCGGCCGCGCTCTGCCCCTCTCGCTCGCGCCCCCGCGTGTCCGCCTTCGCAGCTGTTGTGTCGTTGAAGCCTACGCGGGCGCACGCAAGACGCACGGCGTGGCGTGGCGTGGCGTAGCGCGCTGTGGCGGGGACGACGGCGGCGGCAGCAGCGGCTGCTCGCGTAGTTCACGTAACTCGCCGCGCGGAGCGCTCGCGTTGTCAACATGGCGACCGGTGCCACCGGGTCGCCATTGTTGCGAAAGCGTAGCTCGTATTGCCGAGTTAATTAGACGCAGTTTGAGTGGAAATTGATTCCGTTCGCGTCACCTTAAATCTTGATAGGTGTGGATTAAGCCCTTCCATTCCTCTCTCTCTCTTTCTGCTTTCCGCGCGCCTCTCTCCCTCCGTCTCTTTTCGCGTCCCGCGCTTTATCTCGTTTCGTCTCCTGGTCTAATCCTGGCGCTTCTGCGTGATTAAAAATCTCGTCTCGAACACGATGAATTTTCTAAACTCCGCCTCTGTGTCTGCGTAAGCTCTTTCCGTCTCTCCGGCCTGCTGCGTTGGAAGCTCTATATATAAATGCTTGACAAATATATAGAGCAGGCGTGTCCCATACTATTGATGGTTAAATTAAGGGCGGGGATATTGAGAGGGAGCCGTAGCGTACACAGGAGTGCGACGCGGCGCGGCGCGGCGCGGCGCGGTGCGGCGGTGGCGCGGCCGGCGGCCGGGGAGGGAGGCTAAGGATTAATGCGCACTCCAATTGGCGTGTTATTGAGCCCTCGTATATCACGCGTGGAGCTCACGGCTGCACGCACGCACACGCGCGCGCACTCGCTCGCGCGCGCGCACACGCACGGTGCGTGCTGGTGGACACTGCCGTCCACTTTCTCTCCTCTCCTCTTCCCTAGCTGTCTCCCCGCCCTTTCCCGGTCCACGCTCCAACGTCCCGTTCTCCCCGCCCCCGCCGTCTGCCGCTGTACCCCGGGGGCGGCTGCGTTCAGCCCGGCGTGATGCATGGGGCCGTGCGGTTAAAAATATAGAGAATCACTATCGCTAGTCTTGCGAGAACCTCGAATTATTTGGCGTGTGCGGAGAAATATGTAGCGGCACAGCGTTGCCTCTGGTACCTGCGCGAGGCGTTTCTGCGTGAATGGATAATTCACCTGGCGTAAATAAGCGTTTGTTTAAACGGATTCACTGAACTCAAAATGTATGCTCTCTTATTTTGAATTAAATCAATGAATCAAAAACATTTTGTGAATTAATACTATAGAGAAAGAGAAAGTAATAGCTCAAAGTGAAGTTGGAGATGTTAAATTTTGGTTTATTTTGTTGTACCACATACATTTATAGATAATTTGAAAATTGGAAATGTTAGAAAGAGCACACAATATTTTATTCTTTTATAGATATTATTTTAGGCAAAAGTATGCAAAAGGATAGATGAGTTGTTTGATTTTCTCCCTTCAGTAGTTGCATTGTTTCCCTTGAAGAAAAAGTGATGTATGTAAAAGTGTATTCTTTGTGTTTTGTGTAGATTATAGCAATGATTTGGGAAACTATTTTTCAACATGTCATATTTTCTCTTTTTTCGGACCATTTAAATTTTAACCGTGTCGGTACTGCGCCGTTCTCTTCCTTTGTGCAAGATAAAAAAACATTTATGTGATATGGGTTTTCCACTGGGATTAGATACTGCTAACGTAAAATGCAAGTTTTGATCTCCCTGTCATAAATTAATCATGATGCATATCCGCTGTTGTGTTTGGGGGATCTCGTCAAATGGAGAGTGACGCTGTTATTCAGCCCGTTTATTTATCTTTCGCTTGATGGCTCTTCTGAGAGCGACGTACCTCGCTGCGATTCCAATGCGCGTAATTAGAGCGATGTAAGTGTACCTCAGAAACGGTTTAAAACTGCCACAGGCATTTGTTGATATGAATATAAAAGACCGTGTAATAAAATCAAAACGTTTGAAATTATTCGTTGATTTAATTCCTTTATTACCAGTTTAGTTAAAAATACACAAAATGGCACATAACGTCAACTTTTACTCTTTGTTTTCTATTAGTAAATTTTATTGGACATTTTTTTTTAAATCATCTTGTGTATCAGGCAAATTATTTGAAAAAGTGAGTTAAAAATTCATCAGAAATATTGTACTTTACTTCAAAAAAACAACAACTTTAAAATACTATGATGTTCATACATTATTGAAACGAGAATAAAATAAATTCATAACGTTCGGTTTTCGTTAGAAACAACACATTTTTGTGTGCATTCTAGTCGACACAAAACGCATTCACAAAACGTACCGAAGCTCGTGCAAAAATCTAGCACGAAAAATCTAATCTGCGAAATAAAATCGCGCCCCCACAAACTACAAGTGCTATTGAAATATGCGTCGGGAATGAACGTAAACTATTTGCTTATCTCAATCCGCGCGTCATCTCGCGTATCTTTTTTTTTTCTGCGAGTCCGCTGGGCTCGAAACGCGGCGGGCTGCAGGCCAGCAATGTAGAGGGAGGGGCAGGGCGGCGGTGACGGCGGCGGTAGCATCGAAATGAAAGCGACGGCCAGTGGGTAGCGGGTCGGTGGCGACGGCGGCGGCGGCTAAATTTAGTCCGTTTATCAGGTAACGCAGGCGCGCATTGGTTCGGGCAGTGCACACGACACCGAGCCACGCCGCGCCGCGCCGATTCGCAGGGGCTGCAGCCTGGCTAGGCGTTGGCGACAGGAATAAACGACCAAGGAGGTCGAAACAAGTAGTCGAGTGACCTTTGGGCTCACTGTAGAATCGAATACACTCGTATCTTTTAGCAGAGGTTTCTGATTAACTGGAAATGTAGTTCCATGAAACTGTATGTCGTAACAGTGGATGGCTTATATGTTTATAAGAATTATCATGCTTACATGTTTGTAAGCTTATGAATATTCTATTCTATATAACTATTCTGTAATATATTCATAATTCGAGGTGAATACGATCATGAAATACTGCTTCATTGTGTTTACTGTTTATTGAAACATACAAATTTTAACATCTTTTACACTCTATGGACATCGAATATTATGTTGTATAGACACAAAGGAGATAATAACAACTAACACTAGTTGCACTCTTAATACGTTCATACTCCGCACTTCATTCTCTCTCTCTCTCTCTGTCCCCATCCCTTCTAGAATATATTAGAATAATTATTTTTGCTACTGAGGAATACATAGAATATTTCCGGTAGTAGCGTTTTCTCAGAAGATACAAAAGAGACAATCAAATAAACATTATCATATTTACATATTACTTAACAAATTTTGACAAAATATTTACCATATACTAAAGCTGATGTAACATAAAATAACAATTATAATACAAAAAAATTAATGCTAGCATATTCTAAAAAAAATTACAATTTATTCAATCTAATTTTAAAATGTTTGACATTCTGAGGGGAAGTCTCCAGCGCTTACTTACCTGTCTCCTTCTCTCTCTACGTCTCCCTCTCTCCTTTCTCCGTGTCCCCGTCACTTGTGTCGGGGCTTTCCTTGCGGCGCGCGCGCGTCCCTCGCGGCGCGAAGCAACGTGGGCTTCCCGCGTTTGTTTTTGCGAATCCTTCACAAGCCTCGCGCGAGAGCTCAGTAAAAATAAATATCGCCTCTGTATTTGCTCCGGGATGCTGCGGGCTTTCTCTTCGCTTCCGAAAGGGAAGGGCAGGGTTACTGATCGATCTGTTGCGCGTTCCGTTTCTATTCCGCAATTGCCGAAGGTATTCAAGAAGTACGTGAAAGTTTTGTAGGTGGGATTGTGGTGACAGGAATAGATATTAGAATAATTAAGAAGAGCATGACTTTTAGTATGTCTTATGGGGCGGTAATAAATATATATAATACGTCAAATATGTGTTCAAGGTATATTTTTAATATTCGCGGTTGACGTATTTTCAAATTGGACACCTTTGAAATTTTTAGATAACACACGGGTTTGTCAGTATATAATACACTTTTTCTTTCTGTGCCGACATTTTGTCCCTTTGTGAAATGCATATATACATCTAGCTGTATATAAATGTAGCTCTAAAGATGTCCTAAAAAAGACCAAAATTACATCTCAATAAATAGACATATTTACTTACGTGAATACTTGAACACTCAAGTATTTAAAGCAGAAAGTTTAAAAACTAGAAAGCAGAACTAATCAGCCTATTTTGAAATTATTTACGAGATCAGCTTTTCCCTTCTTTGTAATAATCAAAACAGTTTAGACTTTCCATACACAGAGGCATACTCATTTTATTTTATCAATTGTGTGCAGGTGGTACCGTAGTGCTTGACTCTGAGGTGACATTTGTCATTATATTAATGGTAATCCTGAACTCTCAAAATGTTTTGTAAGTGATCCATGACCACGTAAATGTTTTACACTTCACTTGATCCAAACTTTAAAAAAAAAACTTTACGAACTGTCACTTTCGTATATTGTCACACATCCTCATATCAGCAGCGTGTGGTTGCGGCGTCATGGCAAAAAAAAAGTCTTGTCTCTCCGGCGACCGCTTTTCATGAAGCTCCCGTCGCCCACCGGCGCCTGAGAGCGTAAACTGCGGGCCTCGTAAAAGCCGCTGAATCTCGAATTCGTCGCAGTATATTTTCGTAATCAATTTTTTTCTCTTCGTCTTTTTCGGAGCGGAGCGCCCGCGCGAGAGTGACGCTCAGCTGTTCTCGAAAGCGTAAAGCGCGCGGCGGGTTCCCTCGTCTCGTCTCGTCTCGTCGACGGGGTTATGCGAGATTTTCTCGAACCGCACCTCCTCGTTCGCCGGCGACGGCTGGCGGCGGTGGCGGCGGGGAAGGGGATGGGAATTGGGAAAAGAGTGGGCAGACAAGTTGAGTGAACCGCGCGCTCTGGGATGAACGGAGAGTAGAGAACCTACATTCGACGATGAATACAAAAGGCTTCCTAGAAAAGATGGGTCGGGGAGAAATCGAAGAGTTGGGGGGGGGGAGTAGTATGAAGAGAGATAAGAGTAAACGGTGCGGCTAGATAGATTGAATTCCAAAGCGTGGTGTGTAACCCAGGTGACAATGTTTAGAAATATAAACATTGGAGATTATGTGTGCACTATTCGAAGAGTGGAATAAGAATCGTCTGTGCCGCAATGAATCTATTGATGACTGATAATAGAAGTAATGGGTGATAAGATCATTCGGAGATCAAAGTGTGATAAGCGGGTAGAATAGGACAACACGAAACAGGGAAAGAAGGGAAGAAGGAAGGAAGTGGGACGAACGGCGAAAAGCGCTAAGTGTACCCAAAACAGAGAATTGCAGTGTGAGGAGAGCCTTGACGGCGCCGACTGCAAACAGAAACGGCGGTGATGAGACGCGTACCTCCTCCGTGCGAAGCCGCTGCTCTCTCCGCGCTCTCCTTCCCGGGCGCTGGCGCACCGCTGCGCCGCGGAGAAGCGCTATTGATTTACGTATTAGGGTCGTGAAAGAATTTGCCTGCCCTAAAACAACGCCCGTCGCCCGTCCCCCCCCCCGCCGCCCGAGACGGAGATTCCGGCGATACGGGTGGGCGCCCGTGTTTTGTTGCGCAATCGTGTTACGATCGACCCGCTCCATCTTTCGCGCGCCGCCGCCGCCGCCGCCGCCCCCGTCGCCGTCCCAGCCGCCGCCGCCGAGAGAGGCGCTTCGCCCGCTGAAACTAGCGCGGCTGCTGGCAGGGAAGTTTTACGAGCGAGCGATACCTGCGCTAGTTGGCGACAAAGAAATGCGAGTACCCTCGGATAGCGATGCAAGACGGAGGTTGCACTACGTGCCTTGGAAAATAAACGCATTCGCTTTTAATGTCGCTGAGGTTGTTTTTTGTTTTTTTTCGTGCTCGAGCTTGAATGTTTGGTTAAAACATAACATATAATTCCAAGTGGATTTATTGCGAGTGACGATGTTTTGATGGTATTTGATAAATGGTCACTCTGAATTATTTCTTTCAAGTTGAACCCGATAATTTAAATAAAAGAATGTCAGATTTACAGCAACTACATGAAGGATATAAAATATTATGAATTTACGTAAATATTTTCAGCTGAAACGTCGAGAATATATAAATGTCATTGTGTAAATGGCTATTAATTATTTTTCGACAAGATTCCTTCTACGCTACTCTTTGCATTATCTACCTGAAACCAGATGCAAGACTTTTTTTTCACAAAAGCGCCACATCAGTTGGGCAAATATTTGATGAGGCAGATGTTAACAGAAAGAAAGCGTATACAGCTGTGAGAACAAAAGCCATTGCTCGCATGCCAATAAAGAAAACAAATACAATGGAATCTCTTACCAATGACTACTCTAAAATATATTCAAAAATTCGCATAGTAGTATGACTACCGTAACGCGTGACTTTAATTGCTAAAATATATTACAAAAGCAGTATCTTATCAGTTGTGTCGTATCAGCTATCATGAAACGTTTGGTGGTGTGATTAATTTTCTCTCTGTAATTGTTATCCTTACACGTGTCTCGAAAGAACCAGTATGCGCGCACACGCCACCTTCCAAATCCCCTTGCCTCCAGTGCTCTCCTCACCTCCCATCTCTCGCGAGCCCACAGCAGGAATTTATCGGCTGTCGACTTCGTTAGGAAAACTCATACATAATAAACTCATTTTACTTAAAAGTAGCCTCCGGGTTTCCCGCCGCCGGGCGGCAAGCGAGCGGTGTGCGCGGGCCGCGTGAAATATGTGTTTATCGCCGCCGCAACTCGCTCTTAGAAGGAACAAATTATTGCCTATTCAGGGCGGCGTCTTAAGTTTTCGGTTTTCGGTTGCGGGGCGAAATTTATGTAAAAGGGGAGAGAGTTGGCGTTGATGCGCATTCAACAGTCTTCCTGGAAGGTGCGGTGAGGAGGGCGTGAGGGGTGAGGCGGATGGAGGCGGTGAGAAGGCGGAAGTGACGAGGAAGGAGGGCGGAGATGCCGACGGCGGGGATTTGGTGGTGGAAAGAGAGAGAGAGCGGCAGAGGCGACGAGGATGTTGGGGTCAGCAAGAGCTGTGAAGAGTAAGGACGGAGATGGTGAGGAAGGCGGGGTGGTGAGGAGGGTGGGGCGGTGGGGAGGCCGGGGTGGTGAGGATAGTGAGGCTAGTGGGGCGGAGAGTAGGACTGAGGGGTGAAGAGGGCGGTGTGGTGAGGAGAATAGGTGGTCAGGTGGCGGGACAGTGAGATGGGCAAGTCGATGAGGAGAACGGGGCGGTGAAGAGGGCGGGGTGGTAAGTTCTGGGCGGTGGGGATGGCTGGGCGGTAGGACGGCTGGGTGATAAGGACAAGGGGTGAGGAGGATAGGGCGGTGAGGTGGGCTTGGGGATGAGAAGGGCGGGGAAGTGAGGAGGAGGGTAGGCATGTGTGAGGGCGCAGCAGTGAGGGGGCGGGGCGATGAGGTGGGCGGGCCTGTGAGGAGAGCTGCGGCTAAAAGGTTGGGGAGGAGGGCGGGGCGGTGAGAACAGCAGGGGAAACCACGGGGCGCGCGCTGAGGCCGCCACCGTAGCTACCTCGTAGCACGCGCGCGCGAGCGAGTGAGCGAGAGAACGCGCTCGCGAGTTGGGTGTTTGGCCGTTGTTTTCGCATCTCCCTCCCTCCGTGCCTGCCTCTCGGAGCGGAGCCGAGGTAATAGATGGCGCCCAGGGCGTGAGGGCGCCTGAGGAGCAACACTTGATTATGCGGCGCGTATCGCCCCATCGCCCACATCGCCTCCGCCGTTTGGGAGTGCGGCGCGCGTAGGTGCCCCGGAGAGGAAAGGGAAGGTCGCGCGCCTACGCAGGGGAGTTCCGTTGGGTTGTGATCTCACACATTTCCGATTAGGTTGTTTCTTGCAAAAGCAGTTTTTTTATCATTAGTAATAGCGGCTACTTGTAGGGATGCACAGCGTTCGAAAAGTTCAATTTGTAGCACTAGTGCTGAAAGTGAGACGATCCTCAGGTCTTCAGATCAAACTCTGAATGCACCAAACAAAATACTTTTTTCTGACCTCAAGAGATACTATTGCACTTAATGTAACGCAGTTGACAAATAAGTGATTTGATACTTGAATTAAAATAAAACTAAAGTCAGTAAGGCTGTCCAAAAAAGTAGTGTGACACACGCGGTAAAAGTTACCACTTGTAACATAGCTATTACCACTCGTAACATTGCTATTATTCGATCTCGTTTTATCTTCTTAGAGTATCGTCTTTAGGAAACGGAATAGTCGGCTCGTTATTCTATTGTTCTGTCAACTTGAGATGGCTTGACACTTTTTGTGCAATTACGAGAACTTTTTTTTTACGCTGCTCTTTTATTTCGAGTAACAAATTTAAATCCTCTTTTTTGAGAAGGCGCTTTGCAGTTATTGAATATTACGAATGCATACAGATGTATATTATTCCGATAGTAGATGACGAAAGGCTTAGTAATGGAAAAACATTAAAAGAATGAATCAATTCATGTTGATGATACAGTTGCGAAATGAATTATATTTAAATAATATTTAACACGTTGACAATGTAGAATTTTTGCATTCAAATTATTTAGGAAGATACGAAAATATGCCGACTAGGAAATAATCGTTTTTTCTTTGTTGAAGAGACGATTATCAAAATTTGTGGAATTAATAGGGCAAATTCATTTCTTTGCACACGTGGAATGGTAATGAGTATGATATTTTTGTGCACGATATGTCTTATTTTTAAAAGTCAAGCTGTCAGCATGCAAATATGGCGACTCACCACCAAGTTTAAGCAGATCCATTAATGAATTAGTATTCCTATTATAAATAATAATTCATAATAATACAAATTGGGATAAAAATGACATATTTGTAGTGTCTCACCGTTGTACATGGCCCCGCCTTTGACCCTGGTGGATAACACTGTACTGACGGACGGCGGGTTAAAAACGGTGGGGTACGAAGTAACATATGGTGGAGGTGCCCGTGCAGCAGGGCTGTGGGAAAGCGTTGCTGCGCGCGTGGGGGTGGAGGGGGCGGGGCGGCGGGCGCAGCGTCGTGATGGATGAGGCGCTGGCGTGTGCGCCCGCCCTTGAGCCGCCGCCGGCGATGCTCACACGCACTTCGCTTTCAGAAAAGTGTGAATCGCGTGCTCCGTGCCCTATGTTTTCTCTCTCTTTGGCGAGATTCCTCGTTATCGGAGAGGGAATCTAAATGGCATATATTTTTATTTCAGAAAACGCGCATACTTCAATGTGTGTGTGTGTGTGTGTTCGCGAAATGTCTGAATAATCATAGTTGTAGTATGTAATTTATTTGAGAAAATATTGGATATATGTTATTGACTCATTTCAGTGCATTCGGTTCTATTTATATTATTCGACCATGTAGTTTTCAATTTGTGTACCGCAATATAGGCGGTGAACATATGAAAACAGCGATAGAATTTCAAATAAAGGGAATATTCTGTAACGACGAATTCATTGCATGTGGACGGGAAATTTATGCAAAATAGGTAAAATTGAAATTTATAAAAATTATTTCGATATTTGAAAAATAATGCCAAATATTATAAACGGTTGTAAGAGTGAATACTGGCAGTACTAATTATCTGATGAAAGTACTACGTCATAAATTCAGTTGTGTTGAACGAGATATATTTCCATATTTCGATTTTAAATTTGGGAATGCTTCTCTTTTGCACATGGACTACGTATGAAAACGTTTCTGCAACTAGTGGAGCGATGAAAAGAGATCAGAAAGATTATACATTAAGTACGGATTAGGTGGTAATTTAGAGCAGCTAGAAGAGAAAGAGTAACACATTGACAAGCGTAGATGAGGCAAAGAAATTCTGAGAATGCAATTGATAATGTAATAGTTATTTAGTACGAGTCGAAATTGAAATTTAAAAAGAAACATTCAAGTTAAACAAAATAATATATACTGTCGCGAAATATATTTTAACAGGCAAATGTCATAGCCCCTCACGAAAGTGAAGTTGTTCACGTTTCTCAGGAATTGTGTCTTCTGGTCACGTTGAAAATATGTAAATTAGAAGTTAACCTTCTCTCTCAAAAGCTACTGAAATACACTGTAAACCTTGGAAGAATCTGAAGTATGTGAATAAAAGAAATTCTAAGTTTACCTCCGAGACTGCATTGCCGTGGCAACGGCCCTGATCGGCAAATTCTAGGGTTCGAATCTCCACGTTGGCGAATTTTCGATACTAGGTACGCAACTAGGCTGAACTCATCCGCTGTCTGGAGATGTCAAGCGACCCGGCTGGTGTGATCACTAGTTTTCTGTGTTTTTTTCGATCAGTACCAGGCGAATGCTGTAGCAGTACCCTAACAAACGGGCGATCTTTCCTTCCTCTTCTTTGTCCCATCCTCCCCCCTTACACACCCACTCACATTTACATGCACTACACTACCACACACGTCGGGAGACCACTCTGGAGCTTAGATCTTGCCCCGCCTGGGGAGATACCCGGAGGAGAAAACCCTCTGAAACCGACGACTGAAGAGCCGGATCTCCACCAACCAGAGAGGGCGCAACTCCCTCACCATCTAAAATAAACATTCACTACCTAAGGAATTAATGAGCGTACCAGTGCCGAGAAACATCAATCAATCTCCATCTAAAGTAGTGATGTCCAGGTCTTCTACTCGTGGCAGTGGCACGCGTCGTGGCATCGCAGCATGCCACGAGGTACTCTGCGCAACTAGCGTCGGGAAAGGAAACTATTAGTAACCCCGCCGTTTTACAATAGGAATGTCGCTGTATCTGGTGTCGGGGTGACGAACTACACGAAGGGTCGATTTCGTCGCGGCACTCGTGCCACGCACTCCCGCTCGTGGCATCGACGATGTCAACACTGATCTAAAGTATCCGAAGGCAGCAACTGCTCGGGCGATAGGCCGAGAAGGGCTACAGGATGCCCGCCGCCGTCGGCAAGCGCACGTCTGGTCGTCGCTTTATCACTCGCCCGTCGCCACACACGCGGTACCGCTTCCCCGCCCGTCCTCTCCGCCCCGCTCGCCCACCGGCCATCCGGCGGCCGCCGCGCGGGGCGGAGCCGAGCCGCTCTCGCGCGCCATGCCGCTCCGAACAGGCAGGCGCGCGCGAGCGAGCGAGCGGGCGCGCGCGGCCGGGTCACAATTAATCTCGCAGCGAACAGCCCGGTAATTAGCACGGTGATTACACGTCACAGCCAGAAGGCGCTGCTATATTATACAGTCCGCCGGGACGAGGCGGCCGGCGCGGCGGCGGCGGCGGCGGGGCGAGTCTCGGAAGGATGGGATTTGCGCGCGTGCGAGTGCCTCGAGGCGCGAAAAGAGGCGCGGATTACGTCTTGCTTCCAAGTTTTATTAAATTTCGATGCGTGCTTTAACTCTCACTGGGACTTCAGTATTCCAAACAGCGCAGGGTGTTTACATCGTGGTTTACTCGAGAATGGCAGTGTCGTTTTTAAATGCCTCTTAGCTGCAAAGATTGCTAGAATGAAACAATTCAGTATGTCAAAGGATATATATATATATATATGTATATATATGTATATATATATATATATATATATATATATATATATATATATATATAGTCTCTGATATATAAGCACTATACCGAAAAATTGGAAAAATTCCTTTAACGGGAATCTGTCCTAAGGCAATAATGAAAAAAAAATAGTATTTATTGCTAATATTATGAGGTTCACGCTGATGTGTTTTTTCCTGACTTTTCTTGTACATGAAGCAGAAGAATGACAACGCTTTATCTAAAAAAGCTATCAAAAAACAAGATTTTCCATCTAGAACTGTTATTATAGAATGTTGCTAAAGCGAATTACGTGTTTCGAGGCCATATATTTGAAAATGACGTTTCTGTAAGGAAAGGATGTAGACAAACACAATATTTTTTTCCGTGTATTGTAAGACGAATCCGTTATTTTCTGGCGGTTGCCTCCCTCGTACATATTACACCATTTCCATTTTCGAAAACCTCCTGCGGGGGCGACCTGGGTAATACGAACGAGGGAGCCTTCACCGAGAATAGCTGAGGGAATGACGTCTCGAAGGCAAGGAGGGGACGACCCTTGTATTCCCCTTTGGGGTGGAAATCGCTGAACCTGCGTGGGTGATTGCGGTGGAAAGTGGGTGAAGGGTGTCTAAAGCGACTTGACTTCTGTGGAAGAAGGGAGGCCGTAAACATATTATGGATAATACAGAGGATTGGAGGAAAGGAAAAGCATTGCTAAGACGGGTTTGTCTTGGATGAGTAGGTTTGGACGGAATAAGAAAATAGAGTGAATGATCGTCTGAAACTCTGATGAAAATATATGAGAATGTAATGGTGGTATTTTTCTAAATAGTAATGGATTGTACGAGCCTCCTGAATACATAAAAGCATCAATTATTAGGTGGAGTTTCGTCTGATTTTCATGTAAGAGTACAAAGGAGAAGGGAATATTCTAACATAAATTAAGTCGTTTTAATTTTTAACTTATAATAATTAACTTCTTTATAACTATTTACACATTGCAAATGTACGTTTTGGACTATTTACAGTGAAGTTAATCATCTCATTCTGAGTGAAGAAAAATAGATGTAGTTGTTAGATCTTTTTTTAACTTAAAATACTTTTTTTTAAAAACCGAATCGTGTGTTGAGTTCTCTATAATGTATAAATGAGAAGTCATTATTCGAGCTTCTAGGCAGTGTTTCGTTCGTTTTTATCAAGCTCAAGAACGATGGTTTCAAGTACAAAGTAGCCCGAGTAATGTATTCGAGTGTCGTGCCGTGAAGAAGCCTGCAAGATGAGGAGGCTAAGACGCCCCCAAAACCGTTTCAACGTCGCCTCGAAGAGGTCCCGGCGATGCGGAGGCATCGGTTCCCTTCCCGGCCGCGGGGAGAGCGAGGACGGGCGGCGAGGTGAGGACCGTCGTCCAATTCCGATGCTCGATTTTCCCTCTCGCCGGGCGCCCCGCGGCCCGCGCTCGGGCTAAATATTAAATAAGCCTCCGCCTCCCTTGCCCTCGCCGTCGCCCTCGCCTCCGCCCGCCTCGCCCGCCCCGCCGCTGCCGCGCTGCCGCTCGGCGAGGGGACGACTTCATTTCGGAAACCGATACGAGGCAGCAGCAGCAGCGGTGGCGGTGGCGGCGGCGGCGGCGAGAGCTGCAGCTTCCTTGTGATGCCGGGCCTGGCGAGTTTGCTAGCGGGCAGTAGGGAGCATGGAACTGAACGACCTGGATGTGGGCCGTAATCGAAAGTTTTGATGTAAATTTTCGAGGTAAACACGTTCAGGATTTGAGTTTCAAACTGTCACAACAGTGTTGCACGTATATTTTTTCTTTCCTTTTGATTCCGTATTCATAAGGAGGTTTAGTTGTATTGAGTAAGAAAAATTATTGCCATATCTCCAAAATTTTCCCCGTTGTTTACTGGCATTCTTTTTTTTTTTAAAAAAAAGAAAGATAACTACTCAGCGCAAGTAAATTGTTCAGGAAGCCAACAGCTAGCATATAAACTGAGAACACTTACCTTAAAGAAATTACGATGTACATGTAAAGAATGGGCAGAAGACTTTAATCCCTTCAAAACTGTTTATATGATCCGTAAAGTAGGTACACAATATTATATTTAAATGTAAATATTGTATTTTAAAAGTCGACCAGGAAAAGTTAAGATGTAAGGTACAACTCTTCTTCGCAGCAACGCTCAGAAATTAGTACATTTAACGCTCAGAAATTAGTACTGCTAAGTTACTACATTTAAAATTATTCAAAAAACAAAAAAAATATTAAAAAATAGCAGCGAATGACTGGTTTGACTTGGTTATTTAAATGCTTTTTGGTAGGGTTCCATTTATCTTATTTGTGGAGTGAATACGAAAGAAGATTAGGCATTGACAAACAAATGCCCGTTTACCTTTAGTAACCCCAAGAGCGACAACTTGTTGCGGACGCGAATGTACACAACAACGGGGGGCCGCGCCACGCCGCCGCAGGCCGTCCGCAAAGCGAGCGAGCTGCGGAAAATATGAAGAGCTCAGCCGAGCAAGCGGCGACCCCGGCAGCGAACCCGCGACTGTCGATAAGTAATCCCGGGGATTAATGGCCACCGTCGACGCCATGGCCGTCCGCGCCGCCGCCCGCCCCGCCCCCACCGCCCGCTCCCAACGCTTGTGCCGCCTTCGCACCGCCTCCGGGCCAGATAATTGCCTGCGCCGGAGTAGAGGCGGCGGAGTAGGGAAGGAGGAAGTGACGACGTGGGCGGAGGCGAGGGCGGAGGTGGCGACGGGAGCCGAGGTGGGTTCGGTACTCGCGGCGGAAGAGTTCTTGGAAGTGGGTGCGGGGAGGTAGGAGGAGACGGGAACGGCAGCGAGGCGGGGCGGGCAGGGCGAGGCGGGGTTGAGCGAGGCGGGGTTGTGGCGGGGGAGAGATGAGCGAGGCGGGGCGGAGCGGGGCGGGAAGGCGAGCGAGGCGCAACGCAGGAGAGACGAGCGCTCAAGCGAAGCCGTGGTGTTAAGGGGGTTGAATGTTTTGGCCTCGCTAAACCTTCCAGGCAACGCCGCCACTTTATGAGAGCTAAACGATGGCGATTTATCCGGCGTAGTAATTTAAAAGAGCCTTGGGAATAAATAATTCTTTTTCTTTTTGTTGCCCGCCTTGGGCGCTTGATTGAGCGGTCATTATTGGATATCGTTTTCGGTTATGTTTACCTCACTCTTTTGTGTCACGTTCTCATCTAGAGAGCAGAAATTAACTTTCGGAACGTTACAGTTAATACTAAAGATTTTGAGTTTTCAATTGCTGTGATTACAAGTATATTTTTTTCGATGAAACACGATAACCGTAAATTAACACGTGCTTAACTCTGTCGTTACCTTTTGGACATTGTAAATGCTGTATTTTCTTAACAGGAAAAAGGTTCACATGTTAACGAAAGTATTATTACAACAAAAATCCGTGATGAAGGTAAGATATTTGATGTCATATTGATGATTCTCAATGACAAATTATAAGGAGTCCGACGTTCAAATCAATGAAGATGCTCAAATTGTGAGGCTGAGTACCGTAAAACGTTGCCTCGAAAATCCATTGGCAGCAAAATGAAAATTTGTGTTGTACTTACGAATGTTTCAGCAGTCAGATCGGAAAGGAAAATACCATGTATAATTTTCATCCTTATCCTATCTCTTTATAAATGCTTCGCCACACATTGTGTGAGGGCCGAGGAACTGCTCACTGAATCTCAATTGGCAGGGTGCTCGGTAAACGTCCCCTTCCTTTGATGTGCACCGACGATTGACGCTTGGCAAAGAGCGAGAAATGTATCCTGATTACTGGGGTTTCGGCGAGCAATCGCTTGGTACTCCCCGAATGCCGCATGTGTGACGCCGTCTTCAGGATGGACCAGTTTGCTAGTAACGGCGCGTTTTTCTTCCTAAAGTAACCTTTAGTACAGCATGGCCACTTTTTGGAAAACTGGGAGGAATCAGGGAATTTCATTGTTCGGTAAGGTCAGAGGAAAGTCAGGGAATATGTAGAAGAATTGTTAGTAGTCAAGAAAATGTTTGAAATGGTTGTATAGCCAGATATTATTTCTTTAAATTTGGACTTAATAACAATTCATCGATCATTTTAATGGTACGTCGTTCAAATAGTATTTACGAGATGCAACAAATGTTCATCACAGAATTCTGAGTAGTATATTCGATTCCCTCGCCCCAAAATTGTAATAGCAGCCGTTGTATGTAATCTTAAGGTTCGTATGACGCCTATCAGCGCTATTGTCGGTTCTCCCGATTTCGGGATAACTAAAGACCGTTTTCCTGGAAAAGAACAGTCCAGCTTGAGTTGTTCATCCTAACTGGTTTTGATCACATTTTTTACAACATTTTTCTTTGCTTTTATGGTATTTTTAAAACGTTTTAAGAGTATTTTATTGATAATTTTTGGCCAAGTTTGAGGTCATTAAATTCCGCCTCCTAGTGATTATAAAAAAAGGGAAAATATCAGATCAGCAAGCAGATAGTACGGGAGAGGGAGAAAATCGAGCACACCCGAGTGAAGCCGCTCAGGCCTGGTGTGCAGAAGCGGCGGCCGAGTGGAAGCAAGCCGAGACGGCGGCATCCGAGATGCGCAGCAGGGGAAAGGTGGGTGGCGGGGGCGGGGGGAGGGATGGGGTTGGGGCGGGGGCGGGCTGGGAAGAAGCCTCCGCGCGACCGCTAAGCCGTCGCGAGCCGGTTACAGCGCTGCCGCGGGGCAAATCTGGTTTCGCCGACGCTGATCCCACGCTCGTTTGGGCCGGCTTAATCTCCCGCCCCCGCAGCCGCTCACGGAGCAAGGTAAGGGGCTGGGCGGGGCGCGGCGGGGGGGGGGGATACGCAGGCGGAGGCGAGTGTCGCCTGGCGGGCGGTGTCACTGGATCTCATCGGCGCCGAGACGAATTTCGTCTCCTAAGCCGCGTTTGCCACCTTAGGGCGCACGCTTTTAGAGTTAACCAGTCTCCGCTGTAACAAATGTAATCTCCGTGCTTAGAAAACAAAGTCTAACCTCTCTTCACACTTTGTCTATTTCTTCTTTTTTGAGGATAATTATGTAATTCCAGATGTTTTAAAAATTAAGAAAAATACTCAGTCTCTCTTCCAAGAGAACATCATAAAATCATACTTCGAAACTTATTTCATTTTTTTTGTTTGAAATTCATCAGTAACGTGTAATCACTTAGTTCTATGTTTTCAAATGTACGGCGTTTGTGGAACTGGGTCTGTGGTTTCACACAAAACGTGAAACATTCATATTGTTTATATGGCAGCTCTTGAAATGATATTGGGTTACTGAAAAACGCACAGTAATTCAATATTAGGCGTCCAAAGATTTTTTAAAATTTCATGTTAATAAGATTACATCAGAATTTCGTTAATTTCTTCGTAAACTGATTATTTAATATAGAGATGAGCTTTTTCAAGATACAATCTAATAAAGTGATGCATACATGAAATTACACCAATTTCTGAAATGTAATATGTACTTATAATGAATTAAAAATAAATCCATATGTTTGTACAGAGACTTCTGCCACTAGAAGTTTTCTGGGGAAACAATTTTCATGCATTATTCATGTCAAAATTCATATGATTAAGAAACTTAAGATTAATTATGTTTGAAACTGGAAATATGAAAATAGTATTCTTGTTACTTATTGTTTTACGTCTCAGTTTGTCATTCAGAACAATGCTCACAAACGAGCGTGAAATCTTCATTAAGAACTTGATATTATTCAGAAAAATTAAGTTGAAGGTCGATCGGTTTTCGTACGATATATGGAGTAATCAAGTCACTTGAAATACTTTTGATTTTATGATACTTAGAGTTATTAATTATTATTACAAATATTACATTTATAACTTATAGTTACTTTACGATACTTGCAGTTATTAATTATTATTACAAATATTACATTTATAACTTATAGTTACTTTACGATACTTGCAGTTCTGATATTTACGGTTTATTGTGCCCATCAAAAATAATGTAGCCGATGTGATGACAGCATAGTATCGGATTGTGAATTATGTTATCACCTTCACTGAGGGAGATTTTCCCATTCGAGTCGAGGATTCACTTTCCTCTCTGGCACGTCCCCATCGGCGCCATCGCTTATTGGCCACTTCAGACCTCCCCGCGCCGCCGTATATCTCGCAAGTGCGCATTCCCTCTTAGCCTCCAACGCCGCACGGCGAATATGCGCCTAAAATTGCAAATTCATGCACGTCCCTGTAAATGCCGAGAGGGCTTGCGCCGAATTTCATTTGGGGGGCTCGAAGCCCCCGTTACGGGGTGCTCGACGAGGTGCGGCGTCGGCGGAAACGCCCCGGGCGTAAAGCGCGGCCGTCGTGCGCCCTCGACGAAGGCGGTGGGGGGCGGGGGTGGGGGAGCTAGGGGCCGATAATGGAGGTTGAGGTGACGGTGATGGCTGAGGGAAAGTGTGGATGCAGCTGGTGCACGTGGCGGGACAGAATGGGGTGGTGGGGCGAGGTGTGGGGGCATGGGAGCACAGGACTGCGGGGAGATGCGGACAGGATCAGGATGCAGAGGGGCGGAGGGGAAACTTGGAGAGGGGAAAGAAGTTGGAAGAGGTAGGTGAAATGAGGAGTTAGAGAAGTGGAGAGGGGTGGCGTGAGCGGCGTGGATTGACCGGTGGCGGGGAGCGGGAGAGGCGAAGATGGGATAGTGGAGGGAGGAGAGGTGGACAGAGTTGGGCTAGGGTGTGCGGAGCGGAGGAGGTGGTGGAAAAGGAATGGAATGAAGCAGCGAGATGCGGGGCACACGCTGGGCGAGGCGAGGAGGGGGAGGCGGAGAGAAGCGAGACGAGGCGAGGTGAAGAGAAGCGGGACGAGTTGGAGTTAGGCAAGGTGAGATGGGGTGAGATGGGGTGAGGCGAGGCGAGGCGAGGTGAAGTGAGACGGGGAGGCAGAGAAAAGCGGGACGTCGCGGGACGGGGCAGGGTGGAGACTTGGCGAGACGGGGCGAGGGGAGGCACAGAGAGGCGAGATGGTACGAGGCGAGACGGGCCGAGGGGAGACGGAGAGAGGCGCCGCGGGGCGAGGCGAGACAGTGCTAGGCGAGGCAAGGCAGGGTGAGGCGGAGCGGGGTGGGGCAGGCGCAGTTGAGCTAGTAAAGTGGAGGCGGAGCGGGGCCGAGAGGGTCAAAGCGCGCGGTCGTGATGACGGAGCGGTGGCGAACCTGGAGATGGGCAATGGTGACAAGGGCGAGTTGAAGGCGAGAGCGGGGCGGAGCGAGGCGAGGCGAGGCGGGCTGAGAAGCGCCGAGTCTTGCGTCGCGCTCCGTCGCTCCAGATAATGCGGCCGTGAAACGACGCTGTTCCACGGAGAAGACGACGCTCCCCGTGGAGTTGTGGAGGCGGGGAAGGTTTCTCGCAACCGCAACGCCCCCGACCTCTTCGGTCGCTCGCCCGCTTGCCTCAACCGCTTCGTGCGTCGCCCACCACTCGCTTTACATTGGCGAAGCCCCTTTCTCAGCGTGCGCTTTCGGCTTATATCGAGTAAATTGTCGGGATGTTAGGGAAGCGTCTACGAAAAATCTTGGAATCACGCTCGTCAATCGCAGTATTTTTTTTTTTCATTTTTACAGCAAATGTTACATTTTAACTAAACGAAGTAGAACTGGTTTTACCCTACTCATTCAAATGAGATTTCGGTACAATATGCACGCAAATGCGACTTGTTTATCTCCTTTTCTCTTTTCAGTGAAGAATATTCAATTTTAGTTTTTATCTGTGTGTTCTCCAGTCCTCTGGGTTTTTCCGCGTGATAATCTTCAACGTTAATTTACTGTAAGTTGTCGCTTACCATGTCCGTCCTCGTATTCGTCACTCTTTCCCGCCCACTGCGTCATTCTCGTTTTCTTCATCCGCGCCTCCCTCTCCACAGCCGCCATCCACCAGCGCCCGCTGCGCCGTTCTCATTACCAGCGCGCGCGGCCGTGCTCGTGTCCTCTGACGAGCGGTGCGCCCGCCGCCGCCGCTGTCCGAAACGGCCTGTTTTACGCCGCGCCCGCATCAAGCCGCCCCGCGCTGTATAATCCGGTTTATGTTTGCCGCTCAAAACAGGGCGCTCGCGCGAGCAGAGGCTGGGCTGGGCGGGGCGGAGGATGGGGTGAGGACGGGTGGGTAGGAGTGGGGTGGGGGTGCGGGGAGCGAGAGGCGTGGTGCGCGGACAGTCGGCGCTCTCTCTCTAGCGTCCAGTATGCGCAGTGATGCTCAGAGCCCCACCCGGCTCGGCGGGTCGAGTCTTTCTCCCCTTGCTCTGCTTCGCCCCGCCCCCTCCGCGCCGTTCGAGGCACTTCATCCCCTGGCCGCGCACGGCGATCCATCGTTAGTGGCGGCGGACTCGAACCCGCGACCCCGATGTTTGATCGGCGGCGGCGCACGTCAAACGCGGCCGCCGCCGCCGCCACCGCCGCGGTCGCGGCTCGATCTGCGGGCGCGGCCACTGTGGCGACCGCCCCCGCGGTCCCGCTCCCCGCCCGGCCACGCCCCCTCCCCCTCCCCCTCGCCTTCCCGCCGCGGACGCGTCATTGAGCGAGCGCCGCGCCGCGCTGAACTCGATGCGCCGACTGATGACGAAGACGAGTGGATCACAATGAGGCAGACGCTTTGAGTCGCCGCCCGCGCCGCTCCTTTTACAAACGCCGATGCGTGTTGCCATTGCGCGACCTCGCATCGTGTTACGCACTTTATAGAGATCATCTAAATTAGCGTTCTCGTTTAGGAATTGTACAGGGTTAGCGGGATGTTGACATTTATATGTGGGGATGCATTCGTTGTTCTGGAGAAACGGAGGCTACCAGAAAAGGAATGTCTGGTAGGAATCTGGTGTCCAACAGAGAAAACTAGGCATTTAAAACCGCATTGTTTCAATGATTCGTCCTTGCGTCAAAATGTCTAATCAACTGTGTCCATAATAAAATTTTTTGAAAAAACGTTGGTGATGTACTATGTTTAAGATGTATCCAGAGAAATAGTGCGACAAGAAGCTGCATTCTTTCTGAGGACTCATTTTGAATCAATTTCGTCGATATAAACAAGATATGTACACATAATGAATCATTACCATAACTATTTCACTCTGCAATTATCAGCTCCAGAAGTCATTTTCATTTTGTTTTGTTTCGCGAACCGCACCGATCAAACCCAAGAGGGACAGCAACACATTCCTCACGGCCGCCGACGCGCCATGGCACCAGCGCACCAACAACGCACCAGCGCCCGCGCCACCACCCGCGGGATAACGCCACCGATAATTTTATTACGGGCGGCAGCGGCACTGGGCGGCGGCTGGCGCTCGTCCGCTGTTATCTGAGCGCCCACGGGGAACTCCCGGCGCCGCGCTGCGCACAGCAGCGCTTCCCGCGGAAAAAGCACAAAACAGCAATAATGCCGCTCGCGATAATATTAACACAGGCGTCCGGCGTGTCCGCGTCGCACGCCGCTGCGCTGCGAATCGCCGGGCAAAAGGGCGACGCGAGAGGCGCCGAGTGACTGACGCGAGCATGTGGGAGCGCGGACCGCCATAGGCCGCGACGGGGGAGCTCTCCAGCGGTGAATTATTGCACCCGGCGGCACCCGAGGGGCGGGACCTGGTTGCGGACTTCGCGCCTAAGGACGAAGTTTTCTGATGGGTTGCTTTTTTTATATGTAGCGTTTTTTTAATGCTCCGCAGAGTTAATGGACGGACATTTTAGAAACGTTCATTTCTGTGGATGTTTAGCATTCACAAGTTTCTGAATGTTCGGTTTGGGAGTGAAAAGGAATTTTTAATTTAATAAGTAATTTGTACAAAAATAAATTTCCGTTGTGCGAGTTTTCATTTATTTCATCAGTGCTGTGTGAATTTTTGTGAATGCTACGAGAATTTTATATTTTCATTTGTCAGTTAAACTGATTTTTTCAGTTAAGTCAAATTGTTTCTTAGTGTTCTTCTTCGAGCTGAGAGTTTAAAACAGAAGTCATGAACTAAGCCATAACACGAAATATGATGATTATGCATGCCCTGTATAGATCCCATTCTTTCGTTTTCACGGAGCGATATTTCCTTTGCTCTCAATACAATCGATTGACGAGAACCCCGGTACCGGTCCCTTGAGAAAAGTTTTCAAATGATGCATGAGGTCGAGTCACGGAGATTCTCGTAGTTTTGGTAGGTAAGAGGAATGGTTTCGTAGGAAGCAGCCCAGTATTCAACCACGAGAGTAGTTACCATAAGAAAATTGTACACTGCCGCCTAAGGTTTGGAAATTACAAATTTGCAGCAAGCATACACCGGTAGAATCAACATTTTTTTGCTGAATTCTAACACGATGAAAGCCAAAAAGGAAAAAAATGAAGTGTGTTGTAGTGTATCCAGCTAAATATACTTTTTTGTGTAATATTGAACAGTTAACGATTACCGGAAAGGCGTACCCACGTTCGTTTGAAGATAGCGTGAGGAAAAAGAATAAAAGTTGTACGGGCATCGTACTCTTCCTCTTTCAGGTGTTTTCGAGTTCTCCGAACTGTTTCCCCCGAAATAACCTCTTTCTCTTCGAAGTCTGACGTTAGACAACTCTCGGTCTACTCACGGGCAGCGGTGTCATTCGCTCCGATAAATCTGCACCTCAACTGTTACGTTCGTGGCGAAGAACGGGGAGGAGTTTGCCCGATTCCTGCCTTTATGGACATGTTTTTCCCCATTCTGTCCAAACTTTTAGTTGATTGTAACTGAACCGAGCGATCTCAATAAAGTTGGTAGAATGTTTTCGATGAACGACCAAAACGCTTTCGCGGAAACATCGTAGGCTGCGGCTGGAATTCTCATTTAGAACCTATGCGTACATTAGAGCTACGTTATAAGAGCAGGCACAATTACAAAGTGAATGTTTTAAAAACTGTTATATTAAGAGCAAAAAATTACATTTCTTATTAACTATTCAGAAATAGTTTTTTGCTTTTCAAGCTGTAAAATATATATTAAAAGCAATGATTATAAAATGTTTTAACTTTAGTAGATATGTAGATGTTAAAAAATGCAATAAAATGCGGGACACGAAATTGAATTTTGGAGGATTTTTTTGGCTTAGTAACTGCATCTGTAACAAATTTTAATTCCTCTTGTTTCGAAATAATTTTTGTTTCGGCAATTAATGAGTTTCAATGAAAATATACTTTTCTTATATATATTGTTCATGACAAGTGCTTTAGCGTAAATTTAAAATTTAAGAGACATCTGTGCGCGGAATTTTATGGTTGAATGTTTCGTTCTACCGTTTCTTCTACGTTTCAACTACCTTTTGCCTTTATTTCAGCATTACTGGAGACGCGGGTGTGACGTGCTTCATTAAACACGAATGAAAGTAACTTTGCAACGGCTTGTATCCTTTATTCGTCTAAGAAACTTTAGAGAGTAATCAAACTCCCTTAATGAAACTGTAATTGTTGGTAATGGGAGAAAGAAATTATTGTGTACTCTTAAGTTTAATTGTGAAAAGTATGGGAATGTACGACTTTCTCTTTAATTCGAGTATTTTTAAAGCTACGATAAAACAAATCCAGTGAAAAAATTCAGCCTTGTCCTGTGAAAAATGTCTGAACACTTTCGTGTTATTCTTGTTGCTTATGTTGTTAGTTAATTACTTGTATGAGAAGGTGGATATTTGGCATCACTGTTTTGTATATAAATCCAAAACTGTGCATTTTGATTTGAAGAAATAGTGATTATATTGTAATATTTTTCATCATATATCTCATAATATTTTTAAATGAATACGTATGAAATTCCGATTCATTGTCATGTTATATTTATAAATTACTTACACCATTTTATCCTGAAGATTTTTTCTCTTTTTTATGGCGTAACATGCATAAACCCGTGCATAAAACGTAAATAAAAGTGAAACTACGCTCATGGAACATGGCGTCTCTCTAGTCACTTTCAGAAAGTTTGCACGAACAGTAGAAGTTAGGTGGTGGCAATTCAATTACTTGAGATGAACGACCTGCCACAGTATCTCGACATATCAGAATGTTTTTCATTCTCTTTTCTGCTCTTATCTTCTTCAAATTATGCTGTTCTTTTTAGACTAACATTTCATCTTGCTTTCCTGTGTTAAAACAACTGTTCTTGGTAGAACGTGTGTCATCTAGTTATCTGCTTTTCAGAAAAGTTTTTGCCTTTTTTACATCCGATGTCTTTACTCTCGTTTAAAAGTGTACATTTATGGAATAAAATATGAGTAATAAAAATTTGAATATGTTCTGTGATTTTCACATTGATTTTCAGAAGAGTTGGACAACATAAAACGTAAAATTCTTATCAACTTGCGTCTTTATTAACTGTCAGATCTAGTGATGGGGTATTCGCGTGATTAGGTCACGTTATAATCATCTTGCACATTTTTTGGCGCAATACTATTTCTATAATTTGATATTGAAATCCTTGAGACATGGTAACGAAAATTCTCTTTCTCTCTTGGTATCTGATCGTCAGTCGAGGATTTAGTTCCTAAATGTTGTCGACGTGGCACATCAAGTGTAGTTATAGTTCACAATGTCCGTTGTTGAAAATTTGTACGCGCCGGTACTTATATCTGAGGACCTAGTCGGAAGGGCGCGGAGGCACCTTCTGTAATATTATTTCCACACGCTTGTAGTCATTTTCTTGTTATAATACACGAGAAGTGCGTATGGTTACATTTCCTAGTTGGATACAATCGGTACTATTCTGTCGCGATGTTGATTTCAATTACCTCGTGCATCCCGGGCGCTTGCAACCCGGAAAGTCGCGCGCCCCCGCCGCGGGCAGCGCTGCAAGCAGCGCCGACGCCCTACGCTGGGAGAGCAGGCCTGCTCGGCGGGCGCGCATTCGTCTTTGTTGACAGGCGAGCTCGGCTTTGCGCGGGATAGCGTATAGTTTATTGACGCGTTTGGCGGCGGCGAGGGCGCGGGCGGCGGCGGCGGCGGTGTTGCGGGAGAGGGATGGACGGGAGTGAAAAATGGCGCCCCGCGGAATGCTAATACGCGCCAGGCCTGCGTCGACGCCGCCGCCGCCGCCTCTACCGCCGCAAGTGGTCCACTGTGGAAGAGAGATGGCACGGTTGGCGAAGACCGTACGATAAAGGGAAAACAAAGGGGAAATTGAAACGTTTATTCATTGTTGTTTTTACATCAATGCGTGCACAGAAATGCTATAAAAATTGTATTGTGTTTACATTCTTGGTTAATTTGTGTATTAAAATTATAGTTCAATATTCTGTGTGATATCTTTTTTATTTAATGTGTGTACATAAATGGGCTCAGAAACAGTGATAAACAAAAATTTTGAGTATTACAGATGGCATTTGAGCAGTTGTAGAAGTTGCGAACGGAGTACTTGTTGCACGAAAGGCCTGACGTGGAGAACTGAGTAAAATATTTTCTACTAAACCAAATAAGGAAGGTATAGTTAAGTCGCGTAATAGTTACTCTTCTAAATACAGTGCGTTACTAAAGGGATTTAGTAAATCTGAATAATTGCACTACTTATCACTGCTGATGATACGAACAACGGCGATTGATACGTACTAGAATTGTTAGATTAGTTTAGCGGGCAGTGCTAACACTTTTTGAGCTAAACAGAGGTGGATTGCGAAGTGGGAAATCTTTCGTAATTTTACCTCCTCTCTTACTCTAAGTCATCAGGAGTTTTCTGTAACAAATGCGGCGCTTCTTTCACCGCGAATTCAGATAATCACTGATGTGACATATTATTTGAATTTTGAAAAATTATTTCATCAATATAACGAAATCCCATCGAAAACACATACGTTCTTAAATCAGTGGCACGATAGACAAAAATTATTTGCAAAGTGCAAGTCAAAGTGCAATTTATAGATTACTATCCTTTGAATGTTATAGCACCCACTTTGAAATTCTTTCTATCAGAGTTCTCTACATAATCTTTGAGAAATACGTTTGAATACGACATACTATTTCTTTTATATTTGATATATATGACAACCCTTTATCTACATTGATTGTATTATGATTTTGAAATGTTTAATTAAATATTTGCAAATGACATTTTTTGTGATTGTTTTCTTATATCTGTTGAAACCATGTCTTAGTCTGTATCGATCTTCTATAATGAGGATCAAATATTTCATTATTGAATCCAAACAAGGTACACTGAGGTAAACACGATCATATTGGGCAAACATCCAGTTCATTGGTTGAACCTCGTCTTCTCTCCTTCTGTTACACTGTCATCTTGTTTAAACATTGGGTCATGTCTGACTGGATACTAGCTATAATCTTGCAAAGTTTGCTTGATAGTGGTTGTGTACCTTTCATAAACAATCCTCAGTTCCAATTATAATATTTCATATATGTAGAATATTACACATATTTAATGCAAATTCACTTTAAATTGATGCACAAACATATTTAATTCGTAAATGTGTAAATGCTATAAAATATCTGAAAATAACATTTTTATTCCCAGTATTGTAATATTTTGTGCCTAATTTTGTCCTCCGAGATAAATATATCGTTACGTCACTTTACTTTTCAATAGAGACCGCAAGACACATCCCCGTGAGAGTATTGTCGCAAATATATAATCTAGTTGTATTCAGGGGTTTTGTATTGTAGAAAAAAGCTCGGGCTTAAGTATCTCGCGCAGTAATGACACATTATCATAGTGGAAGCGCTCATACAAATTGCACCTTCTCGCAACGTCTCCCTCTTGACGCTGCGGTGTTATGAAGCCGACGTCCCGGCCTCGCGTTGCCTCTTCTCCACCCCCGCCCCCCCACCCCCACCCACTCCCCCACCCCTGGCGGCGTAGGCAGCGCCGCGCGTGCGTCTAATTACGTTCCCGGACGTCGCCGCCGCCGCCGCCGCCGCCGCCCCCGCTTGGCTCTTCCTCCTCCTCCGCGCACAAGACAGCGCGGCTGTCGCCTGCATATTCATGCCGACACGAGACGTCCACTTACGGGAGCCGCTGCTACAGACTCCGTCGAGCGGGTTTTTGCCGAGTTTTCCCCCCGCGTCGTGTCGTCGTCACCGCCCCCCTTCCCCCCGCTCCCGCCCCCGCTGCCACCGCCGCCGCCGCCGGCACGCTCACGACGGCGCCACAGACATCTGCCGGCGGCGGAGCGCGCAAAAAACGGTTTCCCAGAGTCGCGAGCAACTTTTCGGCGCGCGGGACGCTTCTCCATCGCGCCTGCTGCCCCTCCCCTCCCCCTGGCCCTTCCCCCCTCCCACCGCGCCCTTCTTTGCCAGCTTACACTCTCTGCCCCTAGTTACATTCCGTTCCTAAGAACTCTGCCATTTCGGAGTAGAGATCTACGAGAACATGGTAGAGTTGTTGCGATGTGTCAAGAAATGATGAAATTTATACTTGACTAAGTATTTTCAGGTGTCACTTTGCCTCCTCTCGTTGAAGAATGATAATTACAAAGATATGACGAAACTTTGGTAATGTTTATATTAGCTGAAACTAAGCAAATTTAATGAAGTCATATAGAGAATTGTTGTAATTTTCAGATTATTTTTTATTCAATTTTGGAGGATTTTAAAAAGAATTTTGAAACTCGTTTTATAAAATGTTGAAATATCAATGTGGAAATTTTATATTTTTTTTGTAAATATGTTTTCAATGAATATTTTCTCTTATTTTTTAAATATTCACGCTATTTCAATAAAACAACCGTACATGTCTATGTTTTCTGTGTTGTCCGTTTGTCAAATAATAACTATTTTTTTCACGCAATACGTTATAAACAAATAATAAGGATTCGTTGCATACGAGAACATTTTGAGTCTGGTCACATTCCACACTTTTCTAGAGAGGTGCAGAGCAAACTAGGAGGCATTCACAGTCCAGTGGAGAGAGCAAAGGCACGTTCTTGAGGGAGCGAGTTTTCCTAAGGATTACACAGAAAATTTTCGTGCAAGCGCAGCATTACTTTCGCCTGGAAATTTCTCTCGATATAATGAGAATTAAACTTTCCTCCCGAGGAAACAATGTTGGCAACGGACGGTTCACTGCAAGCGGGAAGCGGGCCTGGAGAAAGAAATCGGAGCGACCGACACGGGGAGGCGGCCGGGAAGACACGGGCAACGGGGAGACGTGGGTGCAAATGTAGTGGCAAAGTAAAAGAAAGAAAGAGTGAAGAGAGGAAAGTTGACAGAAGTGGCGGGAGATCGCGTCTCGAGTTTTGCATAATTGCCAAGTTTCTCTCGGAGGGAGTTGCGGTGTGGTGTGGGGGGGAAGCGAGAAAAGTGCGCGGAAGGCGAAAGAAGAAGGGAAAAACGCGACGCGAGTGGTGCCGGAGTTGGGGCGGTGGGTCGAGCAAAGTAGGACCCGCTGAGAGCCGTCGCTCGCCGCGGCGCCTGTGGGTGGATGGCGCCGAACTCCTCGCCGAACGGACGGTAACGGCTGCGACGGGCACGCGGTGGTGCGGCTGGAGTTGATGGGCTGTGCCACGTCACTTCCGGGTCGCCGGTCACGCTCCGGAGGTTCCATTTGGCTTCTAACCATTGTTTCTTTTTTTTTCTTTTTGTGCTGCCATTGGGTTATATCTCAGAATTATTTCGCATAATATATTTAAAAAACCCGTGGGTTGGGAAGATTATTTACGAAATTGTTTTGCATGGTCGCAAAAATAAACTAGTGAGATTACCGGTTTTAAAATTGTAATCTCACGCACCATGGAGAACCCAATCTACTTGCATCGTACCATCTTCAAATTCGGAGGACAGATTTCTTGGCCTCCGGTTCCTAGATCTGTTCCTCAGAACTCTGTTTTCTTCCATGGATCAATCTGTTGGAGACATTTTTGTTTCGCGAGTATCTTTCTTGTGGTTCAAGGATCACCGTCACACATTGAAGAAAGTCTTCTTGATCGTTTTATATCTAAATTAGGACGACAGTCTTCTTGGACTACTCCGTTTCCTAGATCTGTATCATGGAGCGCTTCTTTCTTCTTGGACCAACCCGTTACAAACATTTTTGTTTCAAGAGTATCTTTCTTGTGGTTCAAGTTAACCGTTGCACATGGAAGAAAATGCTTATACGCAGCATAATTAAATAGTTTGTATAATCATTACGTGCTTCCTTTGCGACAATCTGGAGCATCTGGCGTGCCTCCACAAGGCAGGCGCTGCTCTCGTGCGCCTAAATTGTATTTCATTGAGGCGCCTTCGCTCGGGGCGCCTCTGCAGCGCATTTCTCTGCCGTGAGCTTCGTTACCGCTAAACGATGGCAGCCTTCTGATCTCTGACAGTCGCAACTAATCCGTGCGCCGGGAAGGAGCTTCGGTTACGAAAGCGTTGGGAACCTGCGGCTCCCGAGGGCGAAAAGGCGAGACAGAAGTACTTCGCGAAGGAAACGAGTGTGCCGCTGAGGTGATGTGTATTGAGGGCGCCGCCGCAGGGGGTAATATTCTTAGGATGTGTTGGGACAAATGAGGACAGGAGCGGGATAGATCGTTGATGATCAGTTAGTTGTATCCACGTGTAGGATGGAATGAAATTGTTTTGTGTTGGTTGCTGAACCTTCTACTGACTGGACTCTATTAATAAAAACCTTCGAAAATGTTACGTAATGAACACCACGGATATGGAAGTCCGTTTATTAATTTTGTCGAAATATTTTCAAGCGTGTGAATCTCTGTTACATGAAAATTCTCGGGAGTGAAAATTCATAGGTTATTTTATTTGATTAAGAAATGCATAACTATAGGTACGTATACGTTATTTTATGTTAACTATAAGGTGACTGTGAGAACAAACGCAGAGTCCGTATTTATTGCACAGGCGGATGAGTTTAGAGTATATTCTTTGACGTAGCCTGGAATACCTTAACCAATGTTATTCTGCCTGGAAAAAATTACTAATTTTTTGTCTTATTTTAATAATCGTCTGGCAAAATGCAACATTGGTACAGAAACATCAGGCGGAAAATGGAAGTTAGAGCGGTGATTTTCTTTTCGTTAAAGTTGTCTTCAATGGATAACGTTGATTCACAGGACGCAAATGAGATTAATGATCGAATGTCGGCAGACATAATGCAGAAACAGTAGACAAGCAAACGCGAACAGCGAGGGAGGTAACGATGGCGAGATAACCGCGGGAAAAGGCAGGGCGACGCCCGTGGCTGCGATGTCTGCGACGGTGACGCTAGCGCTGGAGGCGGCGGTTGCGGCGTCTCTCCGGAAGACAAAATTAGTGGGTGGCTTCGCTCACCCACTAATCACCCTCGTATTTCTGGAGTTGCTCGCGACTGCTTGCGCGCATGCGCCCCGCGCTTCCCGCCCCCTGCCACCGCTCAAGAAATTTCTAATGCCTGCTTGGCTTTATTGCTGCCATTAAGGGCTAAAATGTCGTAAAATAACCTTTTAAAACTTTCCAAAGCAATAACAGTAAACTATACAATGAAAAAACTCCTCCAAAAGTGTTGAAGGTATCTCACAATGTTAGAGTTTGATATCGCCAATAAATAACGAGGCTAACCTACTTATTCAGCGCTTCCCTAATGGATCACTGTGGATGTGTACACAGTTTTACGAGCATTGCGGGCATTAGATGGAATCATACTAAAACAAAATTTCCCGTCCGCGAGTTTATATTCGTTCTGTGTACATTTTCTTAAACTGCTCTACATATATTGTGCGTTAAAACCGACAGTACATGTAACAGCATTTTATGAATCTTCAAGAATTTTATGAACTTTTCTCAACAATTTAAATTCGTTGCGTCACTTTCTTCGAGAAATGCCACTTTTTTCGAAAAATGTTACAAAATATAATGAAATGAATAGAAATTAAAAAATTAAAACCTCATTAAAACCAAATTACATTTTCTTCTCTTATAAGGTGGGATGGTGTAGTTAAATTGAAGGAAGAGTGAAAAATTAAAGTAAATTGTTACTTCAGGGCCTTGGAGATGGTAAACATTACAGAGGAACGTGTCTTTCATGTCGATGCTTGGGTGCCGAAGAGCATATGTGAACGTGCGGCAGTATAGTAAGAGAAGGGCGAACGAGCAGGCATACGGCGTTGCCTGCGATACTTCATGCTGTTTAACGCCACTTACCGTCCGGCACTTCCCCACAGTTTGAAGTGCTCCATAAAGGTTACTGAACCAGATAGCGGGACGACTGGTCCCGAAGGCGGAATCTCCAGCTCCGTTCTGAGCCGCCGCTCGTCTCTCGGCTACCTCGCGTGTTGCCACCCTCGCCATGTCCCCTCTTCGGACCGCGTTCCCTCGGCTCCGTATCGTCCCTCTGCGCCGTTTCACATCGACGCCCGCCTCCGCCTCCCTTCCTTCTTCCTTCCCTCCGTCTCACCTCCTTTCCTTTCCGCTTTCCGCCGCCACCCCTGGCGCCCCCGACGAGTTCCGAACTCGCGACTTCACCTCTGGTCTCGGGTCGTAAACGTAACGTCACTTGCAAGGACGACTCCGGTGCTTTCAAAGTTTTTAAAATCTTTCTTGCAACCTCTGAGGATCTGCTCATGGCCTTACACGGCAATAGTGGCCGGAATTCCTTCAAAGACTGATTTTTGGGAGTAGTTACAAAGTCTAAATAAAACTTGATAATAGGATTCAAATGATAATGTAAGTATATTTTCATTGTTTTGCGATAAACTGTCGGACTTGTTCACTGCAAGACCCTAAGATATGTCAAAGAATGGATGTGTGTGTGCTGTGTACCCTGCCAAGAAAATTTTCAAGTTAATTTTGCCTTTGAATAATTATATTATATAAAAATTTTAGGAAAAGTTATAATTGATAAAATAGAAATAATATTTTATCTGATTGCTTTTATCAGATTGAATACATTGTGGCTCTCTCAAGCGTAATAGTGAACGAACGTACTTTTTCATACGCCATTCAGAATCAAAGCACTCTTCGGCCAGTGCGTCCAGTATATTGGTACCACTGATACCACATATTGCAGCTCGGAATAGCTTTCTGTTTCGAAGCTCATTCCGTTATCGGTTGCGTGCGATCTCCGATGATGGAGAATCGCATACGCCTGTTGCCGCGCGCAAGGCGAATCGCGGGGCGAGGCCTCATGAAAATTCAACCTCATGTTTTTTGCAATCGCGAGTAATTTGAGGGCGAATGAGGCCCTGCCGTCGACGCGTGCGATCCCATACGCCATCGCCAGATCCTTTATTGCCATCTCTGGGCTCGGTTGTGCGGTATATCGCACGTCTGAAACTAAGCTTCCAGCGCGCGCCTGGCCCCATTGGTGGGTTTGTAACGCAGTTGGGCGAGATGCTGCCCCGTCATACGACGAAGCACTGCGGGTTGCATACTTATTAGACTGGGGGCAAAGTTAAGTGTAACTGTAGTTTTCAATGTTTCTGATTATAGAATCCTTCGGAAAGCTTTCCCCGAAATCCTCATATCTTGCAGTTACACTACCCGATTCAGCACTAAAGGAAAAAATATAAAGGAAAAATATATCAACCAATATGTATGTGGAAAAACATGTAAATAAAATCGAAACGCCTGTTTCGGGACAATGGCGTGATAGTTCTGAGAGTGACCATAATTTTGGTTTCGCTACCTAATTCAACATACAAGGAAAAAGAGAAAGGAGAAACACATAAACGGTATTTGGAAAACCCATTTAAATAAAATTGAAATCTGTTTTCGGGAAAACAACATGATAGTTCAGATAATGACCTTAACTTTAGAGGATATACGAATACACAATATCATTTGTTTCGTAGTTCGAGATTATTTTGGTATATTTGCAAAGAGTGTTTTTGAAAATCTTAATTATTCATTTTCATTTACTTTTATTTCTGATATCTTGGAAGTAAGACAAATTAATGTATTATACTGATAAATTCAATATGCTGTATTATACTATTGTGAGTTTAAATGAACTGCGTTTGTCAATGTGAAATGGGAAGAAGCGTCGTTGCTCTGGTACTAATTCTTGAATTCTTCCCCCGAGAGTGAACTACACATCGCACTCTCCTCGGCCACGCCACCTCCTGTCGGCCCTCCCGAATAATGACGGGTCCGTTCATTCATTGCCAGAATTATCTAAGCCCAAAGCTCGCACCGCGCCGGGACAGCGAGTGCCTGCCCGCACAGCGCTGCGACCGGCTAAAAATGAACTCTTGGGCTGAAATATACGATTGCGCCGCCGCCGCCGCTGCCGACGTCATGTGCATAATCTCGGTAATAAATGCGCGCCACCGGGCTGATTAGGGAATTAATTGCCGTGCCTTCTGCAAATGAATTGCCCCGGAATTATTTGCGCGTTCGGTCAGACGGCACGCCGCCGCCCGCTCCGCGGTGCGCCCGAGCGGACGCGCGGCCGTCCCGGCGCCGCCGCCGCCACGTGGTGACGCAAACGGACGCACCGCCGCGGCCGGCGACGCGCTGACCGGATGTAACACTCTGCCGGGGTTGCGGTGTGCCTAGTTCGCAGATACACCCAGCGGGAATGTGACAGCGCTGGAAGTTGACTCGATGTTCGTAGGGCGCTAATTCAGAAAACTCTCGATAACTCGATTTTTATCAGTTAATCGTGTTTGGGTTTTTTTGTAAACCACGTTGTTATAAAACCTACTCGATTTTATTCTGTTTCCCTTCAGATTTAAGAAAAGGGAATTGCACTGAGTAGTTTAATTTCAGAATATATGTAATAATGTTTGAATTGAAATATTAACAAGTCCATGAAAAATTGTGTTTGACGTTTTAGGATTGATTTTTAGTTTGATTTATATACATTTATCTGTTTCAGCAAATAAAAAACACTTAATGAAGGATATTTTTATTCGTTAAAAGAGTAATTTTTTTTGTTCTCACGCCAGAAATTCAATTCATTTCTAATCATATTGCGCGAAGTTTGTTTAGGACGCACTCTAAAAAGACATACACACATTCAACTCGCACATACCCTACATTTGCTAGTTAAAACTCTCGCAGGTCAATTCGCACTCGATAACTGGGCTGTCGTCGCAGAGGGAGTACAATCCTCGGCCGCTGCAGAGTTCCGGACTCTGAAATAGCGCCGAATCCGCGATAATAGAGGGTCTCGTTTTTTCCCGCGGAGCGACATGACGCGGCCGCGACTCCGGGCTACGTCCGGGCGGCGGCGGCGGGTCGCAGCGCAGATAACATTTTAAATTCCGCTTTATGTCGAGATATATCGTTCAATAAAAGCGATTGGAGCTCCGGGGTCAACGGGCGACCCCGGCATAAATAAGAGCTAAAACATGGGCGAGCGGGCGACGGCCCAGGCGGGCGCGCGAGTCTCTAACGACTTGGGAAGTTTGGGCCCCTGCAGGGGAGAGGCAAGTGGGCGGCGGGAGGCGGGCGAGGGCCGCTTTATCTAGGTTCCCTTGATGATAATCGCTGGCAAGAGGCGGCGGGGTCGGGGAGGCAGGCATTGGCGGCGGTGGAGAGGGGAGCGGGTGGTGGCTGTGGAGCCGGAGGCGAAGGCGGGAGCGGGGACGGCGGAGGCGGCGGCGACTGCCTGGCTCTCCCGGTTCCGGCGATCTCGCTTTTTTACTTCCCTTTCCGGAACGCGAAGTCCGAACCCTACTTTGGCGTCCATTTTACTTAGCGCAATGCTCTGCCCCGCCCGACCTCCCGGACCACTCGCGTCGCGGTCGCCGGCGCTTTTTGATGTTGTATTCCGTCAGCGCCCGGAGATGAGGCGTCATCTCTGCGGGAGCGTTTCTTGTCGTCTGGTCTGCGCGCGTAACGTCCATTTTCAGCAATTAGCGTAATGTGTTGAAATTTGCAAAGTTATTTAGAACGACGATATTCAATTTTATACGTATATAAAATTGAGTTCTTGAAAATATTATTTAGTTAATCAAACACTGCAATTATATTTGGAATTTACATTGTAAGCATCGGAAAGATGTGTAATGTAGACGAAAACATCAAATAAAAATGTATTCTGTGAAAATTGAGTTATGTAAAAATGTATTACGTAAAAAATAGAAAAAATATTTAGTTAATCAGTCTCTAAAATAATTTTGATGACTTTTCCTGTAAATATCATAAGAGAGAGTGTAATTATAGATAAATAAAATTATACATGTTTAGGTAACAATATACAGAATGTTTGCATTTAAGAGTATATTCAATTATTGCACTATTGTCACCACACATGACAGAATAGTTATTGGATAAGCGATTGTCACATGCAACACACACCCAAATGAAAGAATATCTAAAAAAACGCATACAGTTTACTTCATATGACAGGTACGTCATGCTGTCTACGCGCTACTTCTCTCGCTACGGTCGCCCTCCCGGCCACGATCTCCGCCCGCCGTCGCCCAGCGCTGCCGCCGCTCTCCTCCACCCCGTTGCCGATAATCGTTAAATGGGCGTCTCCCTCCGCCCTTGGCCGTCGGCCCTCGCGCGCTCCTCCACGGCCGGCCGCCTCCCCTCGCTCGCCCTCCCGCCGGCCCGGCCTTCTCTCTTCCAGGCCGCCTCGCGCAGTTTCCCGAATTCCCTGCGGCTGGAAATAAATGACTGTGTTTTCTCGGCCAAACTTCTCCCACGCGCCCTTGCCTCCGCCCGCGCCCCCTCGCCGCTCTGCGCTGCGCTCCGCTCCTCGCCCGCTCGCTCGTTCACTCCGCTCGCCGTCTCCCCGTGCGCGCTTACGCACGCAGCCAGACCCACCCTCCCCGCCCCGCCCCGCCCCGCCCCGCCCCGCCCCGGCCAGGCCCCTGGGTCGTCTCGGGTCAGTTACTGGCCCTCGCCCAATTCCACGGCCTTCCTCTCGTGCTGCCCTCCATCTCGTCTCCGCCCCCGCTTCTGAGCTCACTCCCCCTCCCCCTCCGGCCTTCGCGCTCCGCCTACGGCAACGAGAATGAAGTGTGGGCTCCGGGCGCAGCGCGGCGCAGCGCAGCACGGCGCTAGGCGGCGCGCGCGTTCCCTTTGCAAAGTGACGCGGAAGTTTATCGCGACCTGCGTCGCTCGCCCAGGGCCAGGGTCGAAGGAGGCGGGGGGGGGGGAGCCGAAGGGCTGGCGCCGCTTCGCGCCGCTCCGCCGACCGCAGCCCTTTGGAGGGCCGCTCCGTTGCGATCGTCGCTGGCGCGTGGGCGCAAATCGGCCACACCGCCACGTCGCTCTCCGTTGCGGACCGTTGAGGAGCCGGCGTTGCAGGGAGTTCCCCACAGCGCACTTTGCAGCTGCCAACGTGCCTTTCTGGTCAAGAGGCGTCCACTCTACTTCCCCAAATGAATTTACATTATTTTTCTTTTAATTTGGAGGTTTAGAAACATTTTTGTGATTCATTTTGTATCAATCTATTCATTTTGTATCTATCTACTCCTTTTTTACTTATATCTCGTTGAATTTGTTTCGACGGTTGCTATTTATTCACATCATTTTTGTTATTTTACTTGTAGTGGGAGTTTATCAAGATCTTTTTGTGTCTGCGGACACGCCGACATTGATGGGTGGTGCATTTTTGTTTTAGTTCTGAAATGTGTTCTGGTTGCTATAATTTGCGGTATTATTGAAATAGTTCAGAGTATTATTGGAATTTAATCTCAATACTGCGTGAAGAGGAATGTTGGAATTTGCAGGATAGTTACCCTTGCTGATTTCATTGTCACGAGAATTACTCGTCACATGGAAATGGAAAAAAAACACATGGAGTGGTGATGCTCCAATTATGATAGGGCAATGTCAAAATTAGAGGCAAGGAAGAAAATGATAGGTTTTCGAAGAACATGTGGTGTGTTTTCTAATAAAATCCTTGATGAGTGACCCGTCTTCAAGACCCGGTACTAGGAGTCTACACGAACACACATGGATCATCACGCTTGCAGCCGTAAGAAGGGAGTATCTACATCGAGAAAAGCAGCTGGCTGCGGCGTCGATAACTTAAAGCATCGACCGCGAGTAGTCGAGAGCGGAGTAGAGATTAGCGGAGACTCCAAGGAAGCGCCCGCGCATCGCTTGGCATCTCGCCGCATTCACCCCCCACCCCACCCCCCCCGCTCTTCGCCACGCCCCCGCAGCGGGCTACACCGCCGACGCGGGATGCATAATTAATCGCGAGGGCGCCGCGTGTTAAAATATTTATTTCCAATCCGGCGTCCGGAGACGCGCGCACGCGGACAAAAGAAAGCAGCGCGGCGCAGCGTTCGCTGGCGTGCGCGCGGGTGCGCGAGAGGAATCGATTACGAGCGAGTTCGCCCTCTCGAACGGCTCGCTTCCGCACGCGCCTGTTTCACTCCTGTTTGGTTTCGTTTCACTTTCGCCCCGGTGCTTCTCTCTAGTAATGAGTTGTATTTCATCTGCGCTGTTTTATTTCTGGTTTACATCACGTATTCTTCTTGTTAATTTGATTTTCATTTTATGAACATTTTGAATGTGATTTCATTTTCCGCAGTTGCTATTAGTTTCTTCTTTTGAAATACAAAGTAATTATCTTTATTTCAATGCAACCTTTGTAAGAATCTTTATTTCAATACATACTCTTATTGTAATAAATCTGAGGATTATTTTGAATTTTAATCGAAATGTCGTCGTTAACATAAAAAAAATTAGGAAAGTAATGAATTTGCGCGAATAAGAAATCCTTCATTTCATACCTCAAGTTCCTGGCCAATAACTGAAACATTTCTAACCTTATCCTGTCGCGAATTTCCTCTTTTCTCTTATCCCTTCCCACCTCTCTGCTGTGTCCGCTAACCGAAGCCCAATCGAGCCGCATCAGCGGAATTTACGAAGACAAAGGGCAGCCGGCGTTATTGTTTATTAAATTTCCATAAAATAGCGCCTGCGTCCCTCGCCGCGATCGCACGGGGGGAAGGGAGTCCGGGTCCAACCTCGCCCATCCTCTACCTCCCTGCCTCCCCCCGCTTCTCCCTGCCCCAACCCCAAGCCTCCCTGCGGCTTCCCCGCCCCGCCTCACCCGCGGGTCAGTCGGGGTTAATCGAATTAAAGCGGCCCCCACCCCCTGCAGTCGCGGCTCGATTGTTATCGCCGCTGTGCAACCAATTGCCCGTGCGCACCCCGCCCCCACCCTTGCCCCGTCCCTTCCCACGTTGCCCCTCCCCTCTCTTCCTCGCTCCTCTCCCCTTCCCGCCACGTCACGCTGACCGGCCGCTTTAAAAATAGCGGCTTTTATGGTGCGTGCTCTCTGTCTCCTCGCCGCAGGCCGCTCCTCCCCCCCACTAGCTCCCCGTGCGGCTCCGCCCGACCTCGCCCTGGCTCTCCTCACCCTTAGCATCCCCTGCGAGCGCAGGTAGCCCAGAGAGGTCGGTTTCTGCAAGCGGAACGTTTAGATTTCGGATGCTGCTGTGGGGTTTACAGAATTCCAGTGGGCGCACTAGTGATCATTTTCAAACGTCCTTGCGAAATATTTTATGATGTCAAACAACTGAACTTTCCCAAAAGTGCTAATTCTTCTAAAATCTTGTTAAATATGATCACTCATCATTTAAGCTTCATAAATTATTCCAAATTTTATATAAATAGTTTCTGAAAAAATTGAAAACGATTGACTCTTGAAAATTCTAGGCTTGGTGAACAGCTGTAAACATTTCTTACCTACCGTCTTAAATAATCAGATTTTGTTATACGTTAGTAAAGAGAACTTTTAACATTAAAAAAACGCTCCGAAACACTACATTAGGTAATTATTGGCTTATTAAAATAATGGGACGTTGTTTCAACATACACCTGACCCAAAATGAGATGGAGATAGTGATGTTCCCCCACGTGGAACATAATAGTTACAGAGCAAAATACTATGTACACATTGAATGCGTCTTGCAGAACTTCTGTAGCTCGTTTTGAATACGAGCCTCGATAAAAGCGAATGGCGCGAGGGAAATTGCACGAGTCTATAACGTTTCCAAAAGCGCTCTTGAGTAACTTTGGGTGAGGAGATCCAGCGTAACCCGCGGGTTATCAGAACGGCAATACGGAACTTCCCCAGGTGCGCTTAGGAGGTCATTGGGCTGCGGCGTACGGCTGTTTCCTGGCGCAGTATGAATGCGTATTCCGTGCCCAGAGGCAAAAGGCAAGCGCTGCTGTTGTAAGAGATGGGAGGCGGGGGTAGCATAAGTGCGGGAGGGCGGGGGCTGTGTAAGCTGTAGAGATTCATTTGAAGCGGGAACTGTGAGTAGGCGGGACGGTGGGGTAGCAGTAGGAATGACGGGGAGTTGGAGTGGCTACAATGTGGAACGGCGAAGTGAAATGTCGGGGATGTGTAATGTTAAGGAGATGGAACGTTGGGAAAGAGGAACGACGTGGAAGTGGAATGACGAAGAGGCAAAGTGTAAGGACGAATGATGGTGGGAGATGAAAATGCGGTGAAACAAAATGGGCGAGGAAATTGTAAGCAGATAACTAGAAATACTCGGATGTAGAATTATGGGCTTATTGGCAGTGAGGATATTGTGCAGCATATACCAGTGACGGAGGTGTGGAGGGGCGTATACGAGTGACGGAGGAGTTGAGATGGGCAGGATTGGGATGAACATTATTGATTAGTAATTCCAGGCGTTTTAACGGATAAAGTCAATAGTCCCGTAAGTGTAGTGCATGATGATGGTAGGAGAAGGCGGTGATGGATAGCGAGATTCGGCGCTGACCTTCCCGTCAAGAGTTTTTCCCTCACCCAGGAATCTCCCACCTGCGGGGCACCGCCCCCAGTGGGGACAAGCTCTCATCTCCCGGTTATGTGATTAGGTAGTGCATGTGTGTGTGTGTGTAAGTAAGGGGCGAGGATAGGACGAGGAAGGGGAAGGAAAGTTAGCGTGCACTCCATGGCCCGTTTGATAGAGAAGTAAATGGGAAAGCGAGGATACGGAATAGAAGGATGAGAAATGGCTAAAGCAGTGTTGTCAAGGTCGATTCCACGAGCGGGAGTACGTGGCACGAGTGCCACAACGAAATCACCTCTCCATGCAGTTCATTACCCCGCCACCAGAGACAACGCCATCCCTGTTGTAAAACGGCAGGGTTACTACTAGTAGTTCCGTTTCCCGATGCTAGTTGCGCAGAGAAGATCGTGGCATGCCACGGTGCCACGACGCGTGCCATAGCCATCAGTAGAAGACCTTGACACCACTGGGCTATAAATTTGAATAGCGGGAACGCAGAGTGGCGGGAAGCGGGATGCAGTGTCGTGGGCGCGGAGTTGAGAGGTGATGGAATAGCACGACGGTTGAAGCTGGGCAGGGGCGAAGCGCCCGGCAACACGACGGAGGAGACGTCCGGTGGCGGCGGCGTGGGCGGCGAGTGCAGCCCGTGGCAATGATTCCCCGGTGCAGCGCATCTCGCGAAGTGCTTTCGCGATTAAATGTGCAGCCCTGTGTGGGCTGAGCTCTCTATGGCGGCGGATTCCGTCGTTGGACGTTCGCAAAGCGAAGCGGCCTCGCTGTGCGGAAGGGGAGGCGTTTCTTCGTGTTCGCTTTGGTGTTGCTCCGTCGTGCTCGCCTCGCGTTTCACTACCTGGCGCGGCGCCCTTCACTAGCGCAACGTCAAACTAGCCGAATGCGCCGTAACATTCAGACACTGAATGGCGTGCGTATCCAGTCAAAGGTCATGTAGAAGTTCTTAATGTATCTTTGAGTTCTGTTTTTGCACTTTCACGATGCCTAACATTACAGTTATTAACAACATTAAGTCGGGAGTGAGCAGCTTATCGACGGGGTTGAAGTTTGTAAACCAAGGCGTGTGCTGAAGTTTTTAACCGACCAAGTTTGTGATTGTTTATATTGGTATGCAGTCTTTTTCAGAATTTCGCCTTTTGGTAAGAAAACGCTACTACGAATAAGAAATATAAAGGTCGCACCTGCTGTCTTCACTTCCAACGCATTTGTTTCGATTGTTCTAAACGGGCGGCAGACTGTAAAATACTTAATGAAAGCTCACCATTAAAAGTCACTATTCGTTCTTGGGCTTTCATTAAGTAGATATAACAGAACTGCACTACTAAAATTAAATAATTTGTGTCTCTTCTGCCGAAAATTTAACAATATATCGTCCAGCCAAGTATTATCGACATCGTTTATTGGTGCAGATGTGTACATGATTTTATTGATTTGTATTTTATTGTCCTGAAGATTCTCCACTAACAGGTAGCCGCGTGGGCGATAGGTCAGGCTGTTGGGGCCGTGGCGAGAGCGCAGTGCAGTGGCAGCTAGCGGCGCCGTGGGAACGACCGCCGGGTCAGAGAGAGAGCGAGAGCGAGAAAGAGAGAGAGCGAGAGAGAGAGAGAGAGAGCGAGAGCGAGAACGAGAGAGAGCGAGAGAGATAGAGAGAAATAGAGAGAGAAGGACGGAGGGAGGGAGAGGGAAGGGAGAGAGAGGGAGAGGGCGGAGCCGTGCCAGGAGGAAAGGGGGCGGGGCTGGAGCCAGCGCGAGGCCCGCCAGCGTTGCCCGGGCAACCGCAATAAATAATTGACGACCAGCTGGCGCGACCCGGCTGGGCCGCTCACTTCGGGGCCCGCGGTTCGCGGCGGGGCGGTGGCGCCCGCGTTTTCCCTTTCGCCTCTCTTTCACTCTTCCTTTCAAGCAGCCGCCTCAGTTCGCGCATTTCTTTTTTTTACTCCTTTTTACTTTTCTGCTTGTAGTATTTTCTTCTGGAGGTGTGCTGTATGTTTCAGAATGCGAAATATATTACGAAAAACTACAAGGGGATATTCTTGGATGCCCTAACCCATAATAATACTGCCAGAGTGTTTGTACACTATTAATGATCTCCATGTCAGCTTCAAACATATTTTTACTAGAAGATAAAGTTTATTTGCTGTTAAGATGTATTAACGGTTTACTACAATGAGGAATGGAACATTCTTTCAACTGGTTTTGAAAGAACTGTTGGGTGTTTGTAGATTCCTTTTACCTTAGTGTAACTTTTCTAATTTGATTAGGTTGAATGTGATTGAATTAAAAAGCTCCTAAAAATATAAGCCACAAAAGAATGCCTATTCTTGATACAAATTCCTACTTTGCATTTATAGATATCTGAAAACTTTTTTTTTATTCTCGACCTTTTTTCACCTAATACTCCACGACAATTTGTTTTTTCATCTTACGTAAGTCTTTAAAAACTGACTTGTCTCTTGTCAAATACTAAATTCCATAGCTACCACCTCTTTCACTTCTTTCCAAGCGACGTTTATCTTATGTTGCCATCATTACGTACATTATAACTCTTCTTTTCCTCTCGTGAACCCCTCTCCTCCTACTCCTCAACGCTACCTTATCCTCTTCCATTCAAACACGTGCTCTCCTGTCGTCGCCACACCTTCACCGCCATCAAGTCCACCGCCCCTCCGCTCCGCTCCGCACCGCACCGTTTCCCCAGCCGTAACGAGATTTCCCAGCCCGGGCTTTTTTTTTCGCTCGCTGTACTTACCGCGTCTTCATCTAATTACCTCCCGCGAGATGTGGGCGCCCCGTCGCCATGCCGCTTCATCTCCGCTCCGTCCCCGCTCCGTCCCTGCTCCGTGCCCGTCCCCGTTGTCGTCCCGTCGCCGTTCTCGTCCTCGCGAGGGTGAATAATTAGTAGTGTCAGCGGAGTGGCGGCCGAGGTCCGAATTTTAACCGTGGATTTCAGCGGGGAAAAATGGGAGATGTAACTTAATCACGGGCGCTGCATTAGAGGAATAATGGCGGAGGGAGGCCGGGATGCAGACCCGGCTCCGCATCGAAAGGCGACACCGGCCGAGGGAAAAGATTGTGACGTGGGGCGGACGCACCGCCGCCGCGGCGAGGGTCGGCGCGCGTGCCGCCCGCTACACTCTGCTCCGTGAGCAAAGGCAAGTCGCGAAAAAAAAGTGTAGGAACTGTTCGCAGTACCATGAAAAGTTCCTTCGACAAAAATTGTTTCATTAGAAAGTAAAAGTGCAGAAATTGTTCCGTGAAAACTGATTTATGCTGATATACAGTTCACAAGAGCTGTACTTATGAGAAAGGGTTTACGTATGACCGATATTTTTGAAGTTGAATGATAGAAAGAAAGATTAAATAAATCAATGGTGTTCTTTGAATTCCTTGAAATACTGTGTACTTGAAGTATTTTCCACTCGCAAGGAATTGTGCAAAATACAGGAGTTGAATCGCTGTATCGACTTTCTTTTGTGTAACATTTTGTGCAAAACTTGGGAGAAAATAAATTTTGCGAAAATTTTTTGAAATAGTTCTTAAACGTTTAATCGTGAGAGAAATCTTTAATAAGTTTTTTTAATACAATTGAAGACGTACGTAATTATGAAATAATTTTGTTTAGTGTTGTGTGGCTTATTTGATCGAAAATTGAACGTTTAAGTATTTCATGAACATCTAGTAAAAGAAATTGAATAACTGGGAGAAATAAGTGTGGCTTACCAAAGCTGCGTAATGACGTATTTTCAAAGTAGAAACGTGTACTTGTAAACGAAATGAAATTAATTTTAAGATCTGAATCGCTTGCGCTGCTTCATCGAAAGACAATTTTAAACCACGGTGTAGCGAATCGCTTGCCACTGTTAGCTGCGCCTCTCACCGCGTCGGATCCTGCCGTCAAGCGAGGTACATTTCACGGCATAAAAAGCTCCTGCGTTACGCTCCCTCGCGATTGGGCAAAGGGAAGCTGCATTAGATGTGCGGATCAGATTTCATATTAATTTTTTTTTGTTCCATGTCCCGGAGAAAGGAAATAATATTTTAGAACGCTCGCTACGTTATTCCATCCTCATCTTCATTACTGAAACAGAAATTTCATCTACTGTGCATTATATACATCCTTTATTTTTCTTAATTGTTGAACTTGTTCAACTTTCTTTGATTTGTTTGATTCTGAATGTAGTAAAAATGTTTCATGTGATGCCAGCAGCAAAAAATGTGGTTGTACAGTTATTTCCGCGCGTTTTTACAAAATATGGAAAAATGTCCGCCCATTAATGAATGCTAAAATACACGTGAATAGCAGGAATATGTTTACGTTTCCAAAATCTTTAAGGTAAATTAAGTTTTTTCAAATATTTTTTCTTTTAAATTCATTAAAAATCATTAAAGTAAATCGTTTTTCTTCAAACACAATTTCCTTATGAATTTAGCATATCTTTCTCTTGAAAAAGGAGGTACTTAGTACCTCTTTTTGCCCTGTCGGTCGAGGGACGCTGTACAGCGCGTGTGTTTACCTTATTTGTCAGTCATTACAATATTTGGCCCATGTATCAAATATAAGTTTAGTTCGCAGAATCCTTTATGAGAGACCTACAATGCTGCTTCAACACAGTTCTCTCGTACGATTGTATATATACATATATATATATATGTATGTATATATATATATATATATATATATATACACATTTTCCGGCACGAATGATTGCGTCATCACACATTCAGCCAATCGTACGAGAGAATCGTGGAGAGGTAGCGGCAAACGGAACAGCTGATCTCCGTTTTCTCGCACAGATGTCACATAACCGAGACGTGATAAGAATGTTGTTCCGCAAAATTAAGTTTATTCTCTAATAAATTTATAATCCTTTTGTTGATAAAATAGCGTATGCAGTTCGTTTATAATGTTGGTTTATTGCATTCGTACAAATTTGAAAACTCGCTCCTAACGTCGCCCGTTTTCAAAACATGTAATCAGTAATAAAGCTTAACACTAAACCAATTGCATAAACTATTATTGTTGCACCCATCTTCACAACATATCATCATATATATCTCGTCTTCACATTCCTGGGATGTCTATTTGAGGATCAATATATCTCGAAGTAACTCGCTCGCATTAACCGTGTACTTCGCACCATCTTGTGTACTTGCCACCTTATTCTCCACTACCAAGCGTTACTACAGTAGTGCCCAAAAATCCGCATTACCTCGCTCACAGTAATCTGCAAAATAAGCCTGATTTGAAAAATTCGAGTCAGTTATGAAGGTAATGGAATCGAAAACATCGTATAATCCACATAAAATATATGATTGTCGATTTCTACTAACTTTTGCTTAACATTTGAAAGATCTGAAAAACATAGAAAATTCAGAATGCCCGTTTTCTTTGGGTGATGCGATTTCATTGACGGACTACTGTATATCGCCTCCCTCGCATCATCTCCACGCGCGGCGGTCGTTTTCTGCGCGTGCGGGCGCCGTCGCACCGCCGGAACAGCTCAGCGTCGCCGGCGTCTTGCTGCGAATTCCTGCGCGTCATTCCGCGGCACCGAAGCGGCGTCGTCTCTGGGCCCTGCCGAGCCGCGCCGGGCGTCGGGGTGGGCGGCCAGGGCGGCGGCCGCGCCGAGCCAACATATTTTCCAGGCGAGCGCGCTTGTGTGGAGCCTTTGCCGCCGGCGTCGCCGTGATAAATTGCCGAAGTGCGTGCAAGGTGGCGGCGGCGGCGGCGACGGGGGCAGAGGAGTCGACGACGACGGTGAAGGCGGCGGCGGCGGCGTCGATGGAGGGGATTTCGCGCCCCGGCGGAGCATCGTCCCCCGCCCCGCCCCCCGCTCTCCCCGGGCGCGCCCCGCCCCCTCCCGTCCCGCCCATCCCGCTCCGAGGTCCTTCTTTGGCCCCGCTCCGCCGCCGGAACAAAGCGCCATTGTGTCCGGGGATGGGCCGGAAGAGGGCGCGCGAGGCGGCGTGGGCGGCGGCGGGGGCGGCGGATGCGTCGGTGGCGGGCAGCGATTGCGCTTGGGACGCGGGAAGCCCTCGCGTTGCTCTCTAGTTGCCGCCCGGGCGACAGGCCCGACACGGCTCGATGGACAGGCAGGCGCGGGGTTGGTTGGGAAAAACAAGAGTTATTTTGGCCGCACGCTACGGAATTGATTCGTTGCTCCGCGAATATGTTAGTTTACATACGCGCTCTCGTGTGCTTTATGGAGATCGTATCAGGAGGCCGCCTAATAACCTCTTTTCACTTTGTCCTTTCTTACGAGAATGGAAACAAAGATAAAGTTTTTATTTGAAATTCTTGAAATAATGCAAAAGTAGTTGGAAGCCAAAATAATACCGTCTTAATATTTCCTCAAGTATAAGTGTATTCGAAAAGACATAAAAGCAAAAACATTTATCATATTGTGATAACTTAATTGTATAAGAAATATATTTTTTTATTATGTCACTGAATTAGAGGTCAAAACATACGTCACTTCAGAAATGTATTCTTCAAATAAAGTAATAGCGCATTGGGATGGTAGTCTTAAAATATTTCAAGATGTTTAACATGCTCGAATAAACAAATGGAAGGAAGATAGTATAATTTTTTCTTCCTGAACTGATGTAATAGTTTCGTGATATTTTTTTCTTTACGTTGCCGCCCAAGATTTTGCGATTCAAATCGATTGTCTCACGTTCTCCAAATGGCAACCGGACGCACTTGCGTAGTCGCGCGGCACTCGCGGAGAATGTTTAAATGTGGCGGAGACAAAGCCAAAAGCGACGGGCGTTTCTTTGTGAGCGGCGGTGACGCGGCCCGTGGCACTTGGCCAACCTGCACGCGCGCACGGCTGAAGGGCATCGCGAAGCGAAAAGGTCTCCCGGGACCCGTCACTTGCGCGGGCTTCTTTCCACCGTCCGTGACCGTGTTCCCGTTCATATCGAATTTCTCGCCGAGCTCCGCGAAGGACTTTTCCTTCCTGCAGTGGCGTAGCTTCAGTTGGGGGGGGGTTGTCACCCGGGGCAAACTAATGGCATCACCACCCACCAAAACATAAATTTTAAAAAGTATTAATTAATAGTTTAGTTTATGTATCGTTTAATAAAAATATATTTGCACATTATTTATTATTACATATTACACACCACACATTTAAAAACTGCTTTTAATTCAGAATAATTGACATTTAATTTTTAAGTTAAATAATGTAAAACGAAGAAGTATAACGAATTGACAAGTGCAATGCTTTTATAAACATATTATTTTTAAATAAAACATTAAAAATAATAATTCCAATTATAAATGTTCTGATGGTGTTATCCCTAAAACGGTGTCCCCGAGGCGGACCGCCCTGCCCCACCTAGCTACGCCACTGCCCTTTTTATATATATTTCAATTACTGATGAGGTAGTTATTTATTTCGTATATTTAACATCCAATCAAAAGGATTGACTATCAAAATCAATAATCTTAATTACTCTCACTACCATTACATTTACCTTAATCTTATCAACCTTAACTTATCTTAATACTTTTATCACTAATTCTATAAAGAAAACACTATTAGATCGAGAAAAATCCTCACCATTCGAATGCGAATTGATCCAGAAAGATCAGCTCGTCTACCTTTTTCCCTTCGGTGTTTGGCCCATTCGCGCCCTCGGGATGCGCCACTCTCCATTTTGCCCGCTCGCTTCGCCGCTCGCTTCGCCGCTCGCTCGGCGCTCGCGAATTTATACGCGGCCTGCTTGCGGCGGCGGCGGCGGCCTGCTCTCCTCGCGCCCATTGAGAGCGGAGGCCGCCGCCGCCGCGGAAGCGGAAAGAAGCGCGGTTTTTTTCCTCTACCTGGCGCTTGAACGCGTTCCAGGGCAAACAGTCGAAGACAGCGCTTTGAATTATGGAAGGAAAATAAACACGTGGACTTTTTTATTTTTAGGAGTTCGCAATTTCGGTTTGGTATGTTGCGTCATTTGTGAAATATATATGCCTGACATTAATATTTCATGATCTGCAAACCAGTTTTAGGCTATATACGCTGCAGAAACATAACGGTACTTTATTAAGTTTAATATAATCTTATAAACATGTTACGCAAAAAAATCTGGGAATTGTGTTACTTTTTGTTATGCCTATTTTCTGCGATCGTACTGAAGTGCGTTTTATTTTTCTCCAAATAGGAAATATCTAAAATGTAGTGAGTTTCACATCGTGGTTAATTGTAATTATTATATTGACACTATTAATTTGTCATTGTATCGCAATTTACAGTGCATTTATGTGTTTTCTTCATTGAAAGTTTTAGTGAACACCGCATGATCTGCGGCGCGACTAAAGGGGAGCACAATGTGTTGAATTTCTCTCCAGAATTCAGTTCTAGTGTTTTGCGAATATTAAATCATGCTCATTGCCAATATTAATCGTTTTTCGGAACTACGTATCACCTTTTTTAAATAGTAAAATATTCTCCGACTACAAGTAAAAATTTTTAGGGTGTTGTATTCGTTTATTAGTAATCTTAATACTTTCCAGAATTGTTAATAGCAGTTCTACACTGTGCATTGTTATTTTCAATGAGCAATCTCTGCGTTAGAGTGTTAGGGGCCTTGGCAGCGCCCTCCGCGCGGGAGGCGTGGGCGAAGGCGGCGAGGTGCAGGGGATGCTGCCTAGCGGCGCCTCGGCAACCACAGGCAGCTCCGCGCGCCGCCCCTCGCGCGACGCGAGGTCTCCCGCCTTCGGCCATTCAGTGCCGTCCACCCCACTGCCTTCCCCTCACGCGTCGGGCCCCATCCGCCCGCCCGTGTCCCCGCCACCGCCCTGTGCCCCGCGTCGCTCATTACAGGCGCGCGCGGGGGTTTGCAAATCTCGCATTCAGCCCGTCCCCGCCACCTCTCCCCGCCCCTCTCCCGTCCCCCGCGTGCCTCATCACGCCGCTGCCGCCGTCCTTTTTCTCGCCCTCGCGGGACCCATATCTGTCTTTTTCCTTACTTCCCATAAAAGGTACCAATTTATATCTGTCTAGAAATTTCCGTACAAAAACGGGATTTGGCAGGAGGCGACGCGAGTGCGTTCTTGGCGACCTGCTGCGGGCGTTGCCGGCGGCGTCGATGAGTAATGCCGCCCCCGCCCCCGCCCTCGCCGCGCCACCCCTCTCCTATCTGCCTCCACCTTTCCTCGCGCATACGACAGGCCTGCCTCGCAAGTCCCCGCTCGCGGCCATCAGGTGGAACGAAAGACTCGAGAGATTTTTCAGAACGGTCTCTCCTTGGCCTTGATGGCGCTTTTGCGCCAAAATCAGTGTTGTCGGGCATTATGTTGGGGGGCATGCGTTGAACTTCACATTATTAATGAAATTCTAGATATCTTCCGATTGTAAACTGTGCGTCAGCATTTCATTCATTCAGTATTGCTATGAGCTGAAATTTCTGTTATGTTCATTTACAAACGTAATTGTGTGAAAAGTTGTACATTAAAAGTGATGCGGCTAATATTTAAGTTCACTTCTTTTTTCGATATTTCAAATTAAAAGCATAGTCTATAAAGTAATATTACGTATAAAATGCTTTTCGAAATAAAAGCTACTGTGGATGTAGTATTTTGTCTAAAGCCTAAATTATTGTTTTCCTCACTGGTTCACTCAGCAAACAAACCATTTGGAAAAAGTGCAAAAGTGCACAAAAACGTTTTGACTATCCAGTTTCTGAGGTCCCTCTAATGAATATTTTCCCGAGAACTAATGACAGAGAAAGTTTTAAATACAAATGCCACTGGGTTTTAATCGGAAGAGCGGAAGACAGGTGGGAATGAACTTCTGACCTGGCGGCGCTTACGAAGAACGTAATTCTGCGCTCGCAGGATTTAGGATGAAACGGGCTTTCGCCGCAGCAAAGCTCCGAGGGTCCCGAAACGCACTTAACTCGTAAATTAATCGCCAACGGATCTCCGGCAAAGCGGCGGGCAGAGGCGAGGGTGGTGGGGAAATGGAGGAAACAACAGAAACGTAGGACTATCAGAAGAAAATACTCATATGGCAACGAGAGAAAATATAAATAAAAGAAATCATGAGTACAATGTTAAGAAATGTGTACCAATCAAATGAATCAGGGAAGGAAATGAACTCGAACGAATAAATCCGCAGATAATGATGGAGAGCGGACGGGGAGAGAGAAGAAGAAGAAGAAGGGAAGAGAGGGACAGGAACGGAGGAGGTGAATAGAGGGGAGGTGCGAGGATCAGTCGAGGAGTGACAGCATCTGTGAAGGGAGAAACTGATACCGAAAAAAGATTGAGAAGCTGTGGCGAATAGGCAGAGGGAATGTTAGTTTATAGCAGAAATACAGAGGTGGAGAGGAATGAAGGGGCAGGGTGTAGGGAATGAAAAGTAAAGGACCGCGAAGGGGGTGGCGCACTGAAGTTGCCAGAGGAGAGGGAAATCCTTAGGTATGAGAGAGTGGGAGAAAGAGAAATAAAAGGGAGAAAGAGAGAGAAAAGGGAAAAAGAGAGGGAGAAAAAGGGAGAAAGAGAGAGAGAAAAGGGAAAAATAGAGAGAAAAAAGGGAAAATAGAGAAAAAGGGAGAAAGAGAGAGAGAGAAAAAAGGGAGAAGAGAGAGAGAGAGAAAAAAGGGAGAAAGAGAGAGAGAAAAAAGGGAAAAAGAGAGAGAGAAAAGGGAGAAAGAGAGAGAGAGAAAAGGGAGAAAGAGAGAGAGAAAAAAAGGAGAAAGAGAGTGAGAAAAGGGAAAAAGAGAGAGAAAAGGAAAAAGAGAGAGAAAAGGGAAATAGAGAGAGAGCAAGGCCAGCTTCGCGACGCACCGGAGCGTCCCACGCCACCGCCGCATCTCCATTTCACTTTGCTACCTCCCCTCCCTCCGCACGGTGTCTGCCTGCGATCCCCGCATCTCCCACCGCGCCGAGTATTTTTTTTCCGCGCGCAGTAATTCCATATGAAGCACGGCTCCAATTTTTGCCCGTGCGCGGGAGGTCGCGCTCCGAGCGGGTGGGAAAGGGGAAAGGGGGGTGTCGGGGGGACCCCCCCCCAGGGGGGCTTCCGCCGATGGTCAGCGACCGCGACGCGAGAGGAGCGGGGACCGGGAGCTCTGCGATTCTGCCGCGCTCCATAAAACATGAGCCTCCCCGCTAGTAAGCAGTCGCGCCGGCGCGAGGCGGCGCGAGGCGGCGTCGATTCGAAAGGCGTTGCAAGGACAGCGCTGACTCGCTGAGTGAGATGGTCAGAGGCTGAGAGAGACGTGGTGGGAAGGTGTTGGAAGGGGCAGAAAGACGAGGAAGAGGTGCAAAGCAACGGTCTTGGAAAGACCTCGTCGAAACTAGGCGGACCAATTGCAAATTGATGTGTTTAATTGGTATTGGAAACTTCCTTGCGTGCTAATCTATATCCGTACATAATAATCGAGTATTCTGCGTCGGTCCGTCTGTCACTCACAGTTAGACTTCTTCCGTTGAATCAAATGGGACAAATGGGTGTCATTTCACGATTCACTGTCCCCTGGAGGGGAATAACAATTGTTTTGCGGATCCATCGACAAGATTTTAAGAAATTTTATAAAAAAAACGTGTGTTTAGTGATTTATAGGCAACTAAAACGTGTTTTGGGTAGCTTATGGCACCTACAGCTGTGATCAGTAGCTCAATCGATTCCTCGCGGCAAGAAAAATCGATTGGCACAATTATTAGCCCGTTTCTTCTAGGATATTCGGGAAGGAATCTGTAAAAATACCTGATTTGATGTTTTCAAAGCATGAAAGCTTGCATTGTATCATCGAATGGTGGAAAATATGTTGTCAAGGGAGTCAAACAAGTAAGAGAGTTGTTTGAAGAATGAACTAAATGATAAATGTCTTAAGAATGCGAGTGTATTTGAGTAATTTCCGTTTCAGTTCATATAATAAGTGTTGTAATGCTAACGAAATGTGACAATAGAATTATCTCTGCCCCAAAAGCATACAATATAATCGATTGGCACCGTTTTTACTTTCTTCTTCTTCATCTACCATACTTCCGAAAAGTATTGCGGAGTTATAAGATTGGTGTTTACTGGGCACTAGTTAAATAGTGTGCTTTGATTTATATTGCATTTTGTGGAAGTTCATCCCACCCTTTTAGAATTACGCGAAAATCGAACTCGTATCTTTGTGCAGAACTGAGCTGAACTCCCTTAATATTCGCAAAACACACTCAAGGATCGTCAAGAAGCGTTAGGTTTTTGAACTGTTGCGCATTCAAAGCTATTGTAAATAACATTGAATAATATGTAATGTTGGCTGAGATCTGGACGAATTAAAACTATTAAATAATGTGATGAATAATTAATTTTGGCTGTGATCTGAAGGAATTGAACTGAATTAGTCCTTTTTGGATGTTTGTTTTGTTTAGTACTGTGCGTGCTCTTAATATTGTACACTGTAAAAAAAGGTAAAAAAATACGTAAGACCAGCACGGGTACAGAATGACAGGATATATACAGGATACGTACATAATATGTACAGGGTATATACAGGATGAATACAGAACAAATATAGGAGAGAAAGAGAAGGAAGTCGGCCCCGTGACCGAGATCGCCGTAGTGATCTTGGACCGTGGTGTCGCGGGTTCGAGTCCCGCCTCGGGCATGGTTGTTTGTGTTCGTCCTTTCACTCCCTATCATCACCATGTCGTTTCATCCTCATACCATAACGTTACATCCAATAGTGGTCGCTAAATGACCTAGTAGTTGATGCGACCTTTAATAACAAAACAAACATCTCCCAACGTATTTCCAGAAGGGCACGTGTTCCGAACCGTTGTACGGCTGGCAAACGGAACTGGCAAGAACCCCTTGCGCGGCGTTCCGCCTTGAGAGTTCATAGCCCTCCTCCTTTCGCTTTCAGCGCGTGCGTCTGGGGGAGGGGGAGGGGCGCCGCGCCGGGCGGGGCTTCCTGCGCGGGGCTTCGCGGCACAACTCCTTGCTCGCGGCTCGCCGCGCGTCAACAACACTCCTACCAACTTTTGCAGAAATATCTTGACGTGCTTTGTTTTAAATTAAAGCTGGCCTAAAGACACTTCTGTGAATTAGTTTTACGTTAGAATGAATCTCGTTATCAGTTAGTATGTTTAAGATAGGACCGATGCTGACTGCATAAGCCTTGTAGGCTGCAGTAATGCTGTACCGTGTTGTATAAATAAATTCCCGCCTCTCTTGGGGTACTGGAGAGGAGAAAAATGATAAAAGCCAAGCGTCAATGAAGCGCGGGTTCTTAATTCGTGAGTATTTTTCAGTATTTTATTCATTTTCCGCCCAGATTTTGACTTTCTAGTTTATTGTTTTCTCTCAATTGCCAACTTAGTTAATTTATTGGTGAGCCTTCATACATATTTTTGTTTATTATTGGAATGTTGTATGTTAGTATACAGTGTTGCCATTCTTAACTTTTCAAACATTTTGCGCCTTCTAATCATACTGTCATGTTCAGTGTTTCGTATTTCCATACTTTGTGGTAAGTCATTTGTTCATATTACAATATTAAATGTTTTACATGACTCGATGGGGTTAGCCTTTGTTTTTTCTTTTACCTTTGAATTTCTCCTCCAACCACACTTTATGTTTTTTACTCAAACTCAAAAAAGTTACATTCTAATTTAAATAATATTTACCTATCTTGAAACAAGAGTAGTATTCTAAGTCGCATCCTCAAGTATCATGGCATTTGTATGTACACCCCTAACACCGCGACCTCATGAACTTCTGACCTTCAGTATGAAATTATTAAAGTTGTTTTTTATATTCTTTTTACGCTACATTGTAATCAACTGTTATGGAAAAATGATTGCGTGGGGTGACAAAACAATGTTTTTTGCAATGGAGTTGACAGGATAAACAAGAGGTAACAATTATTAATTAATAATATGAATGGTGTTTCATATTTTATCTATATTTAGCAATATTTTAGTATTTGAAAAAGTATTCGAATCCCACTCATAAATTTAGCAGAACGAAATAATTCAACCATGATTAAAATATTCAAATGTGTACACTTAGTTTAGCGGAATTTACCATTGATTTCAATTTACTCGTGGAAAAGGACATCTTCATTTGTCCCCGATAACATCATTCCTATGAAGAAGGTAGTCAAAGAATAAGATACATTTTGTGTAAGTTACATTCCAATCTTGCCTTTTAATGTTGAAACCCTGCGCATACATTTTAAGGCAGCTACGTCATTTATGATGCTCATGTGGGAAGGCTTCTCGCCTGTATTTTACAGCAGTGGCTGAAGCTCTGTGGCTAACTTTCAGGAAACGTAGTAAAGTGCTACAATTGAAGACAGGATTCTTTACAATCAAAGGCAGCTTTTTATTGTATCGTTTTATATGCCATTAACCTAATACACCCCTCTTTCGGAGAGAAAGAACGAGGAGGCGAAAGAGGCCGCAGTAGCAGCGTTTCGGAGAACGTGGATTATATGGATTTAAAACCCCTTGCTTAATATTTGAAGCACCGGCGCGCCGGGGGAGGGGGGCAAGGCGGGGAGGGGAGTGGAGGGGAAAGACTGTGATGCGGTGCAGGGTGGTGCGGCGAGCGTAGGGTGAATCGCCGGAGGGCGGGAAGCTATTTATGCACGGAGACGACCCCGCCCCCTCCCCTCCCCGCCCGGCCCCGCCCCGTTCCTTCTCGCTCGCTGGGGGCTGGCGCAACCAAAGGGGCGTGAAGGCGGTGAGGGGGGTGGGGCCGCGGGCACCGTGAACGCTTCGATGAGCTGCTTGCTCTTCCCCTCGTCCTTTGCTCGCCCTCTCCTCCTCCACCGGCGATGCCCTTACGTCTCCGCGGGCGCCGCTTTCGCGACCCGCGTCTCTCCCCTCCCGTATAGCCCCCGCGCCCTGGCTCGTCCTTTCCCCCCGCCGCGGTCGCCGTCTTGTCCTATCCCTCCGCCCCGCCACGCCCCCTTCCCGCGCCCGCCCAGACCGCGCGGCCCGAGCGGACGGCCTCAACAGATAATAGCGAGCTTTACGATGCTTTTTATGCCCAGGTACGTGCCGTAAAACCGGCAGTCTACACGCCAGCGCTGTTTCTCCCCGCCCCGCCCCCCCGCCGCCACCACCCACTTTCGCTGCGCCCCTTCCTCACTGCTCACTGCCACCACCCACATCCTCCCCGCTGCCACCAGCCCCCTGCGCCCCCCCACTCCTCTCAGCCCATCCACCTACGTCACAACCCTCCCACTCTTGCCACCCACCTCCGCCACGCCTCTCTCCTCCCTTCCCATTGCCCCTCCCCACCCCCTCCCCGCCCTGTTCGCTGCCGCAACCCCTTTCACGCGGCCGCCGCCGTTGCCGTCCCCCGCGGCCCCTCCGGCCGGCCGCAGCGCGGAGCGGCGGCGCGCTTTCAATCTCGGCCTGAGGCTGCGGCGGCGGCGGAGCGGCCTCTGAGGAATGAATAGAATATGCAGAAGTGCTGACCCGGCCGAGCTTATTCGCCCGCGCGGCCGCGTCAAGGGGATGAGCCCAGGGCAGCCAACTGCGCCGATCCGATCCGCGTGGGAAGGTGGAAGGAGGGATGGCGAAGGAGGAGAAGGGGCGACACAGGCTCCGGTGATCAGCGGTCGCGTTTGACGAGCCTCCCCTCTGCGACCTTATCTCAGACTGTAGGCGAACACCTTTGTGTCATACATGGGAAAGGAAGTTGGGTCTTCAGCATACTCATTTTCCCCGTAGTATTGTACTTTTGTGGGAAACATGTTTAATTTTTACATCAATTTGAATTTTCTAGAACTAAGTACTATGGTGTTTTTCTACAATTTTCAGTTATTAGTTTTATCCGTCTTCGTCATTTGTATGTCGTCTATAAGATTGCACGTTAAAGAAGAATCGATATGCAATGTACAACAGTATACGTTTGTAAAACAACTTAAATAAAAATACATTCTCATTTAAATATTAATGCAGTAATTCAATAGCTACCTCGCAAAACATTTATACATTCAGTGATATTATTAAAAACAGCTGAATGTTCAATTGCAAAATGGAGATTCAGGTCTCTAACGTTCAGAATTGTGTTACATTAATTGTTAAGAGCTAAGGCACACTGATGAAATAAAAATGAAATAAATGATCTACGATTTATCTTTAAAAAGCTATTATTTATTAAAGAAATTTGTAGACCATAAATATTTAGTAATCTGTACGAAAAATTGGCGGAATGGTCTTTAAAATGTAATTTGAATGAAATGCCATAATTTTAGAAAGCTCTCGTTCGAATTGTTTTCTTCATTTATAAGTTGTTGAAGAGCAGATATGTGCTTTTTGTTGTTGTTTTTCATGTTATAGTTGTTCGATTCATTACAAATACTTTGGTCGTTAATTCCCTAATGATTTTTTTAAAACTTTCCATTTCGTTTTTTTATGCTCATGGCGAGGTATTATAATTTCTTCGAAGTATTAATTCTTTGTGTCGATTTCGTATGACGTTATAATGTTGTGAAAAGAAACGCAAAAGATGTATGTATAGTTATTATACCTGTTTAAAGTTAGTTTGATGTAGTTGTACATCACATTTCATTTAGTACAACAAATTTTTCTCCATTGTCTCTACGATGGGCCTGATGACCTTTGTTTATTGCGTTGGCGAACTCACGCGTGCCGCCCCCTCCGTTCTTCCACTGCCACCTGTCGCGACCTTCATCTTTCTCTGCCGCGCGCTGTGCGTGCAGGGGCCCGCCCGGTGGTATATTCATGCGCTGCTCGCCCGTTGTGTCCTCTGCCCGACACCCTGCGTGCACGGCGAGCCCCTTTCCCGCCTCCGTCGTCACCATCGCCACCCCCCACCACCGCCCACGCCACCACCGCCGCCCACGCTGCCGCCGCCACCGCCACCGCCACTGCTGCCGCCACCGCCACCGCCACCGCCGCCGCCACCGACGCCGCCACCGACGCCGCCACCGCCGCCATCGCCCCTGCCACCGCCGCCACCGGTACCGCCGCCGCCAACGCCGCCGCCCCCGCCGCCGCCCCCGCCGCCGCCCCCGCCGCCGCCAACGCCGCCGCCAACGCCGCCGCTCCCGCCATCGCTGCCGCCCTGCAACCGCCGCCTCCGTCACCTCCAATGTCACCACCGCCACCACCGCTACCGCCACCACCGCCGCCGCCACCGGTCCCATTTGCATAGAGAAGCGACAGCGCCGGCTACCGCGTCCGACCGCCACCCCTGCACCCGTCTCCGGCGCCGCCGCCGCCGCCAGCCCTCCTCTTCCCAGCCGTGTCGAGCGCGCGCGCTCTCGCCAACTTTCAGGCGACGGGCAGCAAATTTACGCGCCTCTCGTGTCTCGCCACACGCGCGTGCCGCTAGCAGACTCGCCCCGCCCCCTCCCCGCTCTCCTTCACCCGCGTCCCCAGCGCCGTCCTCTGTCCCCGGCTCCGTCCTCGCAGGGGTACCCGTTGCTTCCACCTGCCCCTCACACGCGCGAGAATGCGGGCGGCATCGCTGGTCAGGACTCTGTGGGTGCGACGAGATCGGGGACCAGTTACAATTCTGTGGCCAAATGAGGTTGCATCGTGAATCCGAGTTTGAGGTCGCAAAAACATTATGATCTCGATTTTCGTGGAGAGGGTTCGTGTGTGAATTTTTAATTATGTTTGACGTGAAATATTTAGTAATAAATTCTTGCCATTTTGAAAGACATGTTCATGCAAATATGTGCTGGTGAAGGTGATTCATTTTGGCTTTTTCAATTTTTCATTTTACTATCCTCCGTTACCAAAACTGCAGACATGGAAATAGTTGAGGTAAAATGTACAGGTTCGGAGACAACACTGGTAATATTTCGTAAAATGATAATCACTATAAGTGATAGAATTTCCTAAATCATACAGCCATCTTCATTTTAACGCCAACAAAAACATTAAGGCAATTCTTAATTAGACGTAAATCGTAGTCGTAATTCTTAACAAGACGTAAATCGTAGTCGCAATTCTTAACAAGACAGAAATCGTAGTCGCAATTCTTAACAAGACGTAAGAAACAGGTGCTGATTGATTCAGATACTTCGTAAAATAAGAATTAAAGAACCGGGAGATCTTGTCTAAAACACCCAGCATGAACTGTTAAGTCATTTTATTTTCCTCCATTTGCATCCACGTTCCCAGGCGGTGGCGCTGGCGTGCGCTCCTCGCGCGACGCCTCATTTGCGCGCGTCGCTCGCCCGGAGCGCCACGAGGTTTCCTCGCACGCACCGGACGCGGCACCCCCCAGCCACTCACGCACGCGTGCGCGTGACTCGCCTGCGCGCGCGCGCTCAGCCTGACCGCGCCCCCCCGGCCGGCCGCGTGCGCCAGCTGACACACGCGCCGCGTCGCGCGTCTAACGGCACTCGGAAGCGACGCGGGTTCCGGTGGCGCCGGGGCCGGAGGGCGTTGCACGGCAGCGAATTGGCAAGCACTCGGGCAGCATCAGGATGGCGATGGTTTTACTCAGTCGTCGATGTTTTCGTTTTCGATGTTTTATATAACAATGTAGGCTTTCACGGCCGGAGTTGTAATCAACATTTTCTTTCGGCCTAGGTATATTTGGAAGTTTATTTTCCTATAGACCACGGCTCCCTAGCCCGAAACAAAATGTTGATTTGGATGTTTTGTTTGAGAAATTTTCGTAATCACAATTTTGTAAACTCTAGAATATACCATAATAACTGACGGTGCCATTGTCAGTTTTTAATTTTTTTTGTTATTTAAGGTCGCATCAACTACTAGATTATTAGCTACCACCATTGGATGTAACGTTATGGTATGAGGATGAAATGATAAGGTGGTGATAGGGTGTGAAAGGACGAACACATACAACCATGCCCGAGGCGGGACTCAAACCCTCGACTCCACGGTCCAAGATCACTGTGGCACTACTGACTTGGCGATCTCGGCCACGGAGCCGACATTGTCAGTTTGTGTTAGAAACCAAACGAACGGTTTTTACTTCTTTCATCGAGCGGTGTATCTCGATCGATACGACCTCGATATAAGGGCATTTTCTGTCTTTCGTCTTATTTCACACTTTGATGGACGCACAACTCTTGCGCCTTGAGCGTAGGGTCTCCCTCTTCTTTCCGTACTCTTCTTCAGCGATATGGATACTGATCGTTATAGATGACGCTGGGCGCTCAAGGTGTCAAGCTCAGTTTTGTCCTTTCTTCTTTTTTTGTTTTTGTTTTCAATTAAATCGTAATTACAAATTATTTAATGAACACGGACAGTGTTACATCAAATTATGTTGCGTACGAATTTAATGTTAAAGGTAACTAATGCAGTTTTAAAACATGAAATGTTTAAACGATTTATAGTTTTTGGCTGTATCATAAATATCGATGCTTTAATTTTGAACGTCGATGTTTTGTTATCGATATCACGTCGGTACTCGTGAGAACATTCTGGATAAGAGAAGTTGCAACTTCAGTAGCTCTTCCCAGTTCAACTTACTAACGTTACTACAATAAAAAGTCTACTCCTAAAAATCTCGCTGTAGACGAAAAAGAAAGCTTCCTCCGGCAGACATGTTTACTCTTGGTTGTCTGGATGACGATTCCTCTCCTCGTGAGAACGTGTATGACTTTCAGTGAACTGTAATGCTCATTAACGTCTCATGAGTTATTTTTTATGAAAATTACGAAGTCATCAATCATATCTATTATAGTTCACTGTCATATTAACTATCTCTAGGTGGATTCTCCGTTTTTGCGAAGTAGTAGTTTCCTGAGCCGTTTTATCCATTTATTTGTTAGAATCTCATTATCACATTCCTATTTCTCTAAAAATATAATAATTCTTTCATTTTTGGTGTTGTTCTTCTGATTCGATTCTGCACTTGTATTGTGATTTGTTTCGTTTCTTGTTTATAATGGCTACAACGCGGTCACGTGTAGTAACGCATTTCCATTGTTGCTTTTCTTTATCTTACTCTCCAGTAACCGAATGGAAAATTCCGTAGAAGGAATTCTATTTCTAAATCTTCTTTCCTGAACCTTCCAAAGCTACACTGCCCCATCCTTGTTCACCGTATTTCAATCTCGACTTCCTTTAGCCGCCTGCGTTGACGACCTCCCCAGCGTTCATGGTACTCGTTGGAAAGCTCTGCTGGTTGCTCCTTGAAGCGGAAGAAGAAATCGGCAGGCCAGGCCAACGCAGGGCAGGCCAGCGCCCCTAAGGAAACGGCGGCGGCGGCGGCAGGGGCGGCGACGGGGGCGGCGACGGGGGCGGCGACAGGGGCGGCGGCGGGGGCGGCGGCGGGGGCGGGGGCGGCGGGGGCGGCGGCGGGGGCGGTAGGGGCCGCTGCTGCTGCATTACGGGGGCGGCCGGCGAGCGGAGGGCGAGAGGAGGGGAGCGCAGAAGGAGAAAGAAAAATGCGTGTCCCGGTGAAGCGATTCTTAATCCGGGCCGGCTGCTGCCGAGCGTGAAATTTTAATGATTTCTTCTTCTTCCTCTTCCTCCGCCCTTTCCCTCGAGCGCCGCCGTTGCGTGGGCGACCGCAGCTGGCGCCGCCACCCCCGACCCCCCGTCTTCCCCAGCCCGCCACTCGGCTGACCTTCTCGGGTCGCCGTCGGTGTGCGTTCCCCGCGAGTACAAACATTTGGGAAAGGCTCGGCTTCTCGTCATTACTTTATCGACTCGACGTCTTTGTGGAAGGAAAATGCTGTTCACCGACTGACTGATTAATTCTTCTTTTGCGGCAATAACTCTAAAGTTTTTTTAAAAATATGACTTAGCTAGTGGCATGTATTTAGTATTTATTATTTGAATTGTAATTTGTCAGTTTAATAGAAAGCCTACCATTTTTTAAATTTTATTTCATTATTTTTCAATTCAAATATTTTTCAATTCATGTGTTGTAATTTTATGCATATAACTACAGCAATATATTGAATGTGGATTTTTAGTCCTTTTAGGTCAGTGAACAATTCTCATTTATTAATGCATTTTGTAAAAATAATTTTTAAGTGTAGTCTCGTATATTTGCGTATATCTGCTTTTATTCGTTTATAATTTTATGTGGGAAAATTATTCAATAGTGTAAATTATAGGATTATTACTCAGATATGTGTGAGGGTTATTGAAATTATTATTTGAGACAGATATTTTAGGGCTGAAATAAATCTAACGGGTATCATGTTATATTGGTTGAACTGCAGGTGTAGTATCACAACTAGTCTCCTCTTGCAGCATTCCCGGTTTGAGGGGACTCCACTAACCTACAAGAAACATGGAGCCAGAGGCGATGCATCACGTGAATCTTGGGCGTGCTCATTGAACAGGGGCGTGCGCGTGTTCGCGCGCGGTCGCAGATGACCCCGGCCGCCCCTCGCGCGTCGAACGGGCCCCGCGGGACGCGCGCGCGCGGTGCAGGTGTCGACTCGCCTTGACGGACGACGCGCCGCAATCGTGGCGCGCATCTAATGGCGACCTCGCGCGCGTGGCGCGGGGTGGCTCGCGGCGCTGTCCATCTTCGCCCCGCCCTGCGCCTCTGGACTCCGCCTCTCTCCAGTCCGCTCCCTTCCTTGCCGACTCGCTCCTCCTCGCCTCGCCTCCCCTCGCCCCGCCCCGCCCACGTCTCTCCTGCCTGCTTTATTCGTCCCCGTCCTGCTCCAATCCGTCTCACCCCGCCCGCCTCCTTCCACTCTGCTCTTTGTTTCCCTGTTCTACTCCACCCCGCCTCACCCCCATCTACTGACCCTACTGACCGTCGTTCCCCTCTACCCTGCCTTCTCCGCGCGTCACCACTCCGCCCCGCCTCTCATTGGCCCGCTCCATCCCGCAGTGCTTCTCTCAGCATCGCTCCGCTCCGTTCGACCTCGCGTCTCCTCGCATCGCTCCGTCTCACTCCATCGCATTCCTTTCCGATCCGTTCTGTTGCTCCCCGCCCAACACAGCCCCGCCCCCTATCGGCCCCACTACCCGTTCCGCCTCGCACCACCTCGCCAGCCCCGCACTGCGCCGGTAAGGCCCCCGCACCCTCCGACATCCGCTGTCTCACACTGACTTCGTCCCTCACCATTTCAACCCCGCTCCGCTCCGCCCCGCCCCACCCCTACTCGACTTTGACCTGCCCCGTACCTCTCCACCCCGCTACAACCACCCGCTCTCCCACCACGCTGCGAATCTCCACCCACCGCACCGCCACGCGGCGACCTGCAACGTACGGCCTTTCCATCTCTACCCCCCCCCAATCTATTCCCCACCTCTCATCTCCGCTTCTCATCCCTCACCCCTCTCCGCCGTCCCGCCCCACCCGATCCTCCCAGTCCGGGAACCGCCTCCGCGGCCGTCAATGCGGCTCATTGCCAGACGCGGGCGGGGCGGGGCGGTGGATGGCGCGGGTGTGGTGCTAGCATTGCCCCCCCGGGGGCAGGGCCCGCCGCTATTGGAGTAATCACCTTAATTACGCGGAGGGAAGCGGCGGTGAAATATAGTTCGCAGGCGCGCGCGGCGCGCGACGCCGGGGCCAGTGGAGGTATGCACGCAAGCGGAATGCGCGTATGACGCGGAGAGGTAAGGAGAGTGAATTATGGGAATTGTCATTTGCGCGTCTCACGCGCGTCACTTTAAAGGCTCGAAAGGCGGAAATTCTGCCGTGCTACCTAACGCCAAAATTCCGCTGAAGTATGAGACGGTAACCGCTTTGCGCCAAAAGGAAGATTCGAAACCTTTTTGAAGAATAGATGATTTCACATCGTGATGTTGAAGGTAAACCATCACAGAACCATCCAGATAGCACTCACGAGTAATCAGACGGCCAGTTTTGACACTTGGGGCGAGGGTTAACTTTTTTCTCATGTAAATCAACCATTAAAATTTAATTTGTATGAGAGTTAAGTAATTTTCGAAACCCATTTCTTCCAAAAGCTCAGTATTTTAAAATTGTACTTTTAAAAATGTGTGGGACGAAACAGGCTGTGTTCATAGAATTATTTTCAGCCCCAAACCTACGTTGTTGCTAAATAATAGGTGTACAGTACTGTATTTCTCTCTTCACTTCGTTTCGTAAAAGTAAAATAATTATTTTAGAAATGTAAGTCGGAATCCCCCCTGAGAATCTTATGAAGAAAATTAAACGGCAATATTGATCAAGTCATGTTTATCATTTGTTCCATTATCATTTAAAGCAAAGAAAATCATGACTAGAATCTTTAAACCTTACTGAACTTTATTACGAAAACCGCTTTTTTTGGCGTTCGTGGAATGTAGATGGCTGCGATTCAGGAAACAGAATTTCCGAGTACGTCGTCGAAAATGAAAGAACGTCGCTCGGATGAGGCAGTGCCTGTGAAATGCTGCGGATGTTTCGCTCTGTTTCATTTGAATTTTTAATTTGACTGGCACGCGAAAATGGACGCCTAATGGTCTCAACATTTTTTGTGATTCCTCAAACGAATTTTTAATTATCCATCTGGAAAAAATATTGTTTAAATGTTTAATATCGCGTTTCGCGACGTCGCCCCATTTCTCATTCTCTTCTTACAGCAATGTTGGCCGGAAATATTTTCGTTTGCCGTTTATGAAAACATTGTTAATAATGAATTTATTTAACAAGAAAATATAATTACTAATGCATACAGAGGTGTTGTTTATGCGTGTGTAAAATCGAAATAATGTCTTGTATGGGATAGTTGGTTAATTTTTTCTGCAAAATAACTATCGAAATTAAATCTTCATAAGAGAAAAATGCGGAACCAGTAACAAAGTATGCAATGTTGTACGACTGTGAATAAGTAACTTGTGAGGATACGAGAAAAGACGTGAAATGGGGAGAGTTAAGCGACGTGCGTGTTTATGTGTTTTGTATTCTACTACTAAAAGACGTTTGTGACGAATAATTTATTATAATGTAATAGTAGTTTATGCAGTTAGTTTATAATGTTGAACTTTATTGCATGAGTACATGATTTAAAAACGGGCAACGTTAGGAGCGAGTTTTGAAATTTGTACGAATTCAATAAAGCAACATCAACGAGTTAAACTTTTGAGAACATTATTGTGACGTCTCGTGTGTATGACGTCTGTGCGAGAAAACTGTGGTCGGCTGTTCCGTTTACCGCTACCCTCCCCATTCTCTCACTGTGATTGGCTGAATGTGTAATGACGCAATTATTCGTGCCGTAAAATGTTAATACGTCATAATTTGTGCCGTAAAGTGCCAAATTATGAACGATTTCTTGTAACAGAAAAGGTCGTTATAATGCTTGTATACAAAACATATTATTTTGTGTGGCTTCTCTTCATCTTGTAATGTAAGGAAACTAATTCTTTCACGTGTCCAGTATCGACAGTCCATTTACTAGCATGCCCCTCCAGGACGATTGACTTTCAAGTCGATTTCGTTGCTTACCATTTGATGACCCGCTACCAAATAATAAACGATACTTCCACGTTCAAAATTCATTCGAAAATAAGTGAATTGGTCAATGCTCCGGAAAACACTTCCCTCGTCGGAAACTTCTGAAAAAAAACTGACCAGAGAATTTTTTGACCGTTCTTAGACAGACTGGACTCGATGACTCTTTTCTAATGTAATGTGCTCCTGAAATGAAATAACCACAATAGTAAACACTAAAACCTTCTTTATGAAAACCATCCACTGTGTCAGTCGTACACGACCGCTGAGGTCCAGAAACCAAGCAAGAAGAAATACAAAACTAGTGGTGCTACAGAATGGCACAGACTTTCCCGTATCAGTTTTGTATTTCCTTGGTTCTGGACTAGCTATTCGGACTTGACGCATTGTCTTGCCAGCTGCCTTCTATCGCAGCCCAACTACACTTTTTTGACATTTTCTTAATATTTCGGTTTCCTAATGCTAGAACGGAAATATTAACTTTAGAATATTATAGAAAGTAAAACCTTCTTTCCTCTTATAAAGTAAAGTTGTATTTATTTATTAATTTTTTTCGGCGGTTTTACGAGAAACGGGATGATAAGTGCCGGTGCCTAAATATAACCACTGCCTCCTTCAGATGCGTCACGTATAACTCATGGTCGGCCTTGAAATAGTTCTCGCGGGCGGCCCGAGCGAGGAGGGCGAGCGTCTTATCACGGCGTTATCGCGGCAGCGCGGTCGGCGCCCCGTCCCGCGTCAGCGGCGGGTATTTCGAGCCGCCCCGCGCCCCGCTCGGCGCCGCGTGCGAGCGCGTGCCGCGAGGCTCGAGGACTTCCTCCGCGATAAAGGGCTCTTTCTGCCTGGCGCCGAGCGACGGATCCGCGGCTGCGTGCACTCGACAGCGCGCGCGATGCGCTCCGGGACGGAGGGATGGAGGTCTGGAGGGTTGAAGGCCTTGAGTGGAAGCGGCGGCGGCGGCTGTGGCCGGGTGTAGGAGGCGATGTGGTGTGGTGGAAGGTTGCACGCGGCCGCTGGAAAAAGTGATACTGGTCCGTACGGGGTTATTTTTAGGTATTTTCTGTTCTGTGGTTCGGTATGTTATTGTTGCGTCTCGCTTGTCTTGTTCCCGCACATTTCCTGCACCAGAACACTTTGTTGCTTGGAAACCTTCCTAGTGGCTAGTTCCCGAGCGACTAAATGTGCTGGTGAATTTCAAATTCACGGTTATTTCGTCTGGGTGTACAAAGTTACATTTTATTTAATTGGAATTATTCAATTATCTTATAATATATTTTTCATAAGTATTAATTTTCCACTTAAAATTAATGTTTTTCGTGCAAATAATGGACTGTACAAACAAGACTATTACCAAATGTATGTGAAGCAACGTGAACCTATTGCGAATTATTATCAGGACTGTGCACGAAGTGAAAAGCCTTTTATTACACTTACAAGAACGTTATGGGGGAACAGGTAGTAACGTAATGTTACGTATCTTATGTTGAACGTCGTTTCGCAACAATGTCTGTTCCCGTAGAAGCCAACAATCATGCGTATTTCCAATAATTTCTGCCGCCGCTACTTTCCACTTACCCCACATCGCTGTCCGTATTCCACACTCTTAAGAATTGTCAAATAAAATAATAAAGTTCCAACAGAAAGAAAATGTGTTGGTCGAAAGTTCTGGATGGCTAATCAATCGGCAAGTTGAAACCTACTCCGCGTTCACTGTTATCTTGTTCTGTATTCTTGGACCATCGATTAATTATGTCTAATACCTACCCCAAGGTTTCGCCAATCTTAAAATCACTTGAAGACCCTTCTAATTAAGTATTTAAGCAAGTACTTCACTTTAAATATCATGACTTAATCGTCATGCGGCCATCTCTTTCGAATATAGGTAGCCTTCCCTCAAAACAAACTTGCCCCCATAGCAACTCACTACACAGATCAGTTATCTGTTCTCTTACGAGTTGATACACTCGTGGCAAGTTCTATATTTTCATTTCGTAACACGTATGTTGTAATCACGTAGTAGATACGTATTTTAGTTTCGATATTAATTTTCGGAATACCAGTTTATTTTCTTTATACTTTTCCAGCATTCACCTTTGCGCAATACGTGTAGTACCCTCACGTGTACGTTATTTATACTCTTGTACGTTTCTCATTAAGAATTCTTAAACATCTGTGCTCTTGCTACACTTCTGTTGCTCCAGGTTCTTCTTTCAAAGCGAATTCCAACCTCCTCCACCTGTGTTTTCACAGTTGCACGACCCTCCTTCCATCCCTCCGCCTCCCCTGCCCCTCCTCTTTTCCAGCGTCGGGGGAAACCACGGGGCAATTTATGAAAATACCCTTGCGTTTGCGGTATTTAAACTTAAATCTGTGTTTTGTGCTGGCTTATTCCGCTTCTTTCTCCGGTGTGCCCAGATTAAACCTTCCCCGTCGCGGACGCGGACAAAAACCACCCCTCTCGGGAAGAGGGATGTGATGCGAGACTCTGCCGGCGCCTTTCTCGTCGTCGGCGGTCGGGACGGGACGGGGGCTGGTCGTTGCGAAGCGGGGCCAAGTTCTCAGTTTTTGGAAGCGCTCAAAAGCACCAAGGCGCACGGTGACTCGAGCAAATCGGTGCAACGTAAAACTACAATTACAAGACGTCGGATGGATGAAATTTACGATCTCAACGGTTTGAAATGCAACAATGAGAATGAGTTGACTGCTTGTGTTTTTTTACGACACCAAACATATATTGGTTTATATATTTTTTGTTTCTTTAAAAACATAAAGAAAGCGGAAGTAGCACTTAGAATTGTGATGCACTTAGAATGTTGGTGTTACGTACATTATTATAGTTTTTATCTAGTTTTCACGGGATATGAAATGCATGACGAAGCACAGTGAAATATAATATATAATATAATATAATATAATATATATAATATAAATATAAATAAGTAATATAATATTCCTGTACTACGTTCTCTTCTGATTCGAAATTCGCATTTATAATGTTTTACTGATATTATATTGGAAGGAATATTCATTATCGTATATGTTAATTTACATTAATACAGAAATAATATAATAATATAAGGATACCGTCGAATATCTAATATATTTTTGCACAAATTTTAGTGAAATATACCGAAGGGAATTTTGAGTATTCACCAATAAAATGGATGTAGCTCAGTATTTGAATTGTATGCTTAAAATTCATCTCATTCACTACAACTTAAACATTTTGTAGTTGGCACCGGCGCGTTGGTGAAGGCGAACCAGGCGTCGTTGTGTCTTGCGTCTCGCATTAACAATTCCACCGGAGTCACCGCGGCTACGCCGCGACCGTGCCAAATACGGCAGGGGCACAACATCGGACACGTCATCGTGTTCCGTTCGAACGTGTACCGGCTAGCGGGAACGCGTCGCCGTGCTCCAGTCGACGCGATGTCACGCGTCGCCCGCCACCCCCACCCGCACCCGCCGTCGCCTGCCCCACCCCCAGAACGCTGTAATCGAGCATCGGCGTCCGCACGTGTGATGATCGCGCATGCCAATATGAAATGGAATCCAAACAAAGCCTGCGGACAATGTACGTGCGTTGCGCGATGGCGACACGATGTTGAAACGTCTAGCCACATGCGTATTCCCTTAAGCTTAATGTTGTATTGATAAAAAGTTACTAATTGTCAAAATTCCTTCCAAAAAAGTAATTAACGAGTTTTAAAAGTATGGAGTGCTTTTATTTTTATTTTCAAAAATGCTTCGAACATGGACATATTCACATCCAGATATCTCAGTAACAATCCTGTAATTGAAGTGATGTCAAAATTGTTACGTAATAAAGAAACTGAATTAACTTGTCTTTCAACGTAAGTACTTCATTGACACAGTAACTAAAGTGGGATAATACTCAAATAGTCGTTACGTAGTAAATATCATTTGCTCTTTTGTATGGCTGTGACTATTTTCAGTTATCACCAAATTAGAGCAGCGGAGGGGGTAGGATTAAGGGAGAGCAATTGTTGAAAATATGAGTGAGAAACTGAAGCCTATGGACAGATTCCCTGCTAATTATTTCACACCCTAAAAAACTAGTTCTCAGGTTTGTATCAGCATCGCCACTAACATACTTCAGCGTTTGTAGGAAAGTATTTTATTTTGGTGCTATGTTGTGTTTTTTTATCTCACCTTTCCAACGTTTTCCTTTGTGTCCTCCTGAATTCATTACATCGATTCCGACTTTGTATAAATAACGCGACCTGTGTTGGCCGATATTCACGCCACAATGTTCGAATATTTTTTGCCAGAAATGAAATAACCTCGACGGCGTGCGTGTCTCTCTCCTCCCGATTTAAAATTCAATTCATTTTATTGGGAACCTGTTTTGGACGTTTTATGTATACATGCGACCACGACATGCTATCTGTCTCGCTTTTTTTTTTTCGGGAGGTATAGGTGGTATTGGGATGACGTGAGGGTTGATGAAAGATAGGCTGTTTCTGTGACGACCAGTAAGCGCATCTCTTCTTCAATCGTGTTCGTTTCGAATCGGAATGAACTTCGCCGATCTCACTCCAAAAACCTGTTTGAAACACGCCGGTGCCACCCTGGATATTTTAATTCCTGAGCTGCTGCAACGATGCCTGTCGTGACCGTTGAATATTGATAGCGACAGAACCGAGTCTTCCATCCGAACTTTTGATGGCAGGGATCGATCCCCGCGGAATGGAATCGAACCGGACGACGAAAGGGCGAACGCTAGAGAACTAGGGCGAGTGGATATGATGGTCCTTTCTTGTGGTTGCGTTGAATGGTCGTCGTTATTTAAATCTCTTTATTAGTACCGAACCTGTAAATCGGTAAAGGTAACTTTGAATATATGACACGACAACGAAAGAAAATAATGAAACTACACGAATTTCGACCCAAAAATCTTTTACCTAAATGCTTTTATTCTCCTAAAAACTTTATTGTAAATATTGGGTCTTCAATTCGGGTTAAATTAGGGAACAGGGAAATCCAGATCGTAAATACTAATAGTAAACATTCTGCGTCTGGTGCAGGCAGCAATTTGTTCCTGTGTCTTCGCCTCTTAGTTTTATGTGCATCGTAAAGCAGCAGTGTTTCCGCAGCGCTCGAAGTGGGCGTGTCCCACTCGAGTGTCTCAGTCGACTTCCCATTTCGCTGCGTGGCGTGAGGGTGGGGAGGGGGGAAGGGGGTCGCGCGAGGGGGAAGGAGCTGTCAAAGCCACGGCAGCCGCGCGGGCGCGCGTGTGTGGTCGGGGGCGAGCGAGCGCGCGCGTACGTGCGTGCTCGGACCCACGCACGAGCTTGCGGGTCTCGTTTGGCACAGACGGCGTCGCCCGCTGCCCACCGCCCGCCGAATTGCCCGTCACACACTCCACCCTCCGCACCACGTCGGTCCGCTCCGCTCCGCTCCACTCCTTCCCGCGAGGTCTCTCGCACCGCGGCGCGGCCCGCGCCTATAAACAAGGTTTTGCGGCTCCTAGTTTTGACTGCATCCGACAGCCCGTATATTTCTGCGCCCACTCCGACCCCTCGCGTTCTCTCGGCCCCTCGCTGGCGCAATCTTTCATACGCACCCCGCCCCCCCTTCAGCTCCCACTCCCGTCCCCGACCGTCCCTTGCCGTTCCGTCGCCGCGGACCTCCTCCACCGGGTCGCTTCTCGTTCCTCCCATCTGTCCCCGCCCACCACGTCTTCCTCCCCGCCACCGCCATCCCGCGTCGCGCCTTCGCTTCCTGTGGAGAGAGAGAGCGGGCGAGCGGGCGCGCGTATCTGAAAACCATTAGGCGCCACAATAAATAGGATATACTATATTATGTTTCCTCGGCGGCACCGCCGGCGTTGGAAGCCGGAAGGAGTGTGTTTTGCACAGGTTGGCACTATTTGGAAGGCAAATTGCGCCGTTTGCACGGTTCCCGGGAAGTGCTTCGGCACGTGAGCGGTGGCTGGATGGGGTGGGGTGAGGATGGGGGCGGGGCGGAGTCGGCGGCCGCTCGGAGAGGCCCGGGAAGAACGTGAGCGAGCGCGTTTTTTCGTCACCCGCCTGTCCTTCGCCCGATGCGAAAATGATGGACTCCGACAAGGAGGGCGTAATATTTTTACGACGAATTAGAGACCGCCCGTCCCCCGCCCGTTGCCACTCCGGTGCCCAGGGCCGCCCCCACTCTACCTCGCGCGCCGCACCCACCCGCGCGTCCCTGTTCGCGGGATGAAATGTTTCCCAATTCCGAGTGGATTCGCAGTTTATGGCGGGTACTTCCATTTTATGATTACCTAAAGTTTCACTGTCTCCGTAAATTCAGCGACGTACGCGCGCACCACGAGTAGGCATGCCACTGTGTGTGTGTGTGTGTGTGTGTGTGTGTGTGTGTGTGTATTTGCGTATATATGCATGTGTGCTTGTGTATGTTTATGTATATATGTGTGAACGTGTACGTGTGTGTTTGCATTCAAACGTGACTACGTAAGTACGTGGTGTTCGTGTGTGTTCGGTGGTGGAGTGTGTGGGTGGCGCGCGCAAAAAAAAAAGGAGACACTAAGGTTACCTCGTATATTTTTTCCGAAAGAAGTAGAGCGCTGCAGCGGCGCGTGTTCATAAAAGCTTATACAACTGCGCGGGAGATACTGCTCCGCGCACCAGCGACGATGGTTTCATAACTTTATCAACCTTAAAGCGCTCCCACGTAGCCGCCGCCGCCGCCGCCGCCGCCGCCGCCGCCGCCGCCGCCACCGCCGCCGCCGCCGCCGCCGCCACCGCGAAGGCTGTGCCCCGTCCTTGTGCCTCCTCTCACTTCCACCGTCATTGCTCCTGCTCACCCTCTCCCCCTCCCTCCCTCCCGCCAGCCCCTCCGACGCGCGCCTCGTGGCCCGGCCCCGCGTTGAAGCTCTCCAGTCGGTGCTTGCGCCGCGTTCAAATGCATTTCTGTAAACATATATTCAAGGGTTCCAGCCGTTGCCGAGCTTATATCGGGGCCCATAGCGGGTGCTTGGAGCGCTCGCTCCCGCCGCCGCCGCCGCGCGCGCACGGTGCCGAGCCGGGCGGCGCCGGTTGGGGGCGGCGCCACTGGCGAAAGACGGGGGTGGGTGGTGGATGCCTGCCGCCCCCGCGCCGACGCGCATATCACCCGCGCGCAGGGCTCTCTTACCGTCCGCCGCTGCCACCGCTGGCGCCGCCACGCAGCGCGGATGGAAATGGAAAGCTTACCCGGGCGCTGCGCCGCCGGGAAATATCCATATCTCTAAGTGAAAATTTTGATTATTCGTCGGCGCCGCCGCCGCCGCCGCCGCCGCCTCTCCGCCGTCTCGGGGCGACGACGCGCGAACGAGCAGAAGACGAGCAGGCGGCGGCGGCGGCGGAGGAGGAGAATGTGCAGGCTACGACGGGTGTGGAAGGCGGAAGCGAGGGAGTGACGGAGAATGTCGCGGAGAATGTGACGGAGTAGGTGGAGGTGAGAATGCTCGGGGTGAAAGCGGGGTCTGGGGCGTCGGCAGCGAGGTCAAGTTCTACGTTGGAGGCGGGTGAAGTGTGGCAAGGACGGGGTACGCGGGGTGATCGGAAACTGCGACGGAGGTGGCGGTGGTGGAGGCCGGATTTCGGACGGCGACGGTGGTAGCTGCGTTGGGCGGTATCGGGAGCACTTGTGGGAGGAGGGGGCATGGAGGTCGGTGATGGAGATGGCGGCGGAGGCAGGCTCTTACGTGATACGACGAGAGAGGATCGGAAAGAAGACGTCCCATCCCGTCCTTGTCGTCTCCTACGCTCGCCGCCGCCGCCACCGCATTTCTCCCGAGATTGGTTCCGAGAACCTGCGGTTAAGTTTCCATTTTGAAAGAGGGGTTTTCCAGGGAGTTGCGCGTTGAGAAGGTACGACGCGACGTCGGGCGCGGACGAGAGGGGGCTCATGAAAACCTTGGCTGGAGGAAAGAGATCGAAGTAAACGCGAAATTTTCTTGGAAATACGAAATCGTGTAATGAAGAAGGGGTATAGGCTTTGAAAGAACATTGCAGATAAAAGTTAAATTCTTTGTAAGACGGAATAGGGGACCGGCGATTACGGGAGTAGTCCCGGAGAGAAGGCGACGTAAGCGGCGAGGGATAGAGTGCGCGAGGCTCGCGCTTGGAGTTCCACGGGGAGAGCGATCAAAGAACGCGCCGCGCTCGGACTAATTATCTCTGAAAGGCTTCCCCTCCCCTACCCCACTTCCATCCCCTTTCGTCCTCTTTCCGCTGCAGCCGCCGCCGCCGCCTCCTCCATAGCGCCGCCGAGCGACCTAGATACGTCGCGGAGGGAGTCTTTCCGCTGGACGAATGCGATGCGAGAGATTCAGCGGGATCGGCTCGTCAACAGAGCCACGTGCGGGTTTGCGGGCGAGCGGATCTGCGAAGTGATAACAGAAGAAATGCTTTGTAGAAATACATCGTGCAATCGTAATAGTCGTGTTACTGTTCGTTGAAAATGGTTGAAATGACATGATTCGAGAAATGGGAAATTATTTATTTCAATTTCGGAGTTGTGTTTCCGTGGTTTTGTTCCATTGAACGAGACAAATACTTGGATAATTATGAGGTTAAATGGGACGTACTATCATGTTAGGTAGTAGAAAATAGAGAAACTCCGTTACATTTTATTCAATATTTGTTTCTTTGAAACGAAAATTGTTAAATATTTTTCAAAAAATTTAATTATTTGTATGATTTCTTGTAGATCATTGCTGCTTCTGACATCTGTCTGTGATTCAAACTATCTCACGTCTTCTAATTTCAAATCAAAGTGTTGGATGATTATGATGGAACTCCGTGGGATATTTTTAATGTGTAATTCGATCGATAAATATATATTAACATATTTTCTGTTTTACTTTAGAATAATGTATAATGGTGATGGATAGGAGGTACTGCGTTCTCGAGCAACCCAGAACTTTTGTATTCAATTGTGTAGGTGAAAAGTAATACTTGAAATGCTCGACTGCATGACATGTGAGTGCTCTTTCTCTGAACATATCTGATTCAGAAAGGGAATATTTGTCGTTTTATTACGTCTTTCTTGTTTTTAGCAGAGCAGGTTACCTCATGGAGATGATTTAAACCATTTACTAAAATCCACACATCATAATACACATAAGAGTCAAAGAATAATCGTCAATCTACGATCTTTTGCACAGTGTCTCTAAGCCTTTGTGATCTGAAGCTTCACCTCAGCCAACCAGCTCGGTAGTGAAAATAAAGAAACGAAAAATTGACAGGAAATCTAGACAGAAATCTATTTTTGTTATTAATACATCACACATTTGTTTGCAGTCAGTCGCTTCGCCACTTCATTGATCTTGTCGCCCGCGCCGCATCGCATCTCTTTGCCGCGTGCAGTGATCTGCGCCGGTGGCGCGCTTTGCGGCGGTGCGGCGCGGTGCGGCGCGGCGCGGCGCGGGCGGACGTAGGACTGGGACGCGCGGTAACAATACATGAGGGCGATAGCATCGCCCGCTCAGAACCGTTTTGCAGTTAAAGGCCTTCCGTGCGCGGAGTAGCGCTCTGCATATTTGTTGGTGGCCGCGGCGCGCGGGGCGGGGCGGGGGCGGGAGTGGGCGGGGAGATTCAATCTAAAAATAAATAGATATATACGGCGTCGCCGAGATGTTTAAATTCGTTTTCTCCCCTCTTCTTTCGCGGTTTACAATACGAAACAGAGCAACAAAACAAAAGAATGGCGGCCTCCCGTCCGCTTGTGGGTCGGGATGGGGAAGTGGGAGGTGATGGGGTGGGGGGTTTGGGCTTGGGCGAGAGTGGGGAGGAGGAGATGGGCATGGAGGGAGGGTGGGAGTCTCAAGATATATATTGCTTGCTTTATTGCCGTGTTATTCCCGAGTTATTCAAGATAGTGATGTATTTTTCATATTTCAATATGGAGAGTCGGTCCGAACCTGGCACGGAGCAATTTGAGCACGACATATATATAAAAGTTCTTCGGCATCGTCGATACCTCCACTTCCGCCTTTTGTCACACACTTCACTCCTACTCCAGCGCGATTCATGCAGCTTCGGCGTCGTCGTCCTCCTCCTCCCCCTCGTTCTCCTCTCCCCCTTCTCCACCCACTTCTCCCCACCTCGTTCCCCTCTTCTTTCCCGTCTTCCGCCCCCTTACCTGGTGTCTTCAGGTAACGGTTTGTCTCTGTTGTCTTCGACATCACTCACTCGATGCCTCCAGGGGCCCTGCACAATGTACCAAAATGACACCGAAAGCCCTCATTTTAATTAACCAACGGTTGTTTTAACACACTGTGTTTTTTAAGTAATATTTCAGTTAAAAAGTACGTAGAATAAATTTGCTATGATTTTTATCTCTTCTAAACATTTCAGTTTTGTTAAACATGCGTTTCCTTTAATCATAAACCTTTTTAAGTTATTTATTAATGTTAATTCTTGCAGTTATCAATATCAATTGTTTTCACACATGTCAAATTTGGCTTCAAAAATTCGAATCCTTCTACGTTTGTTTTTTAACCCATTTACGGCCACCGTTGCGAAAACGCAACACCAATTATATAATTTTTTTTTAGAGTCTCTTTGAAATGAAACTCCAAATACTTTACTCTGAACTCTTCTTTATTCTTTATTTTGCTGTGCTGTACGTTTTTATACAGTTTTCTCACCATACAGGTTTATTCTGAGGAATTATTTTGGGCTAAGTTTTCAACCGAATAACATGGCATATTTCTAATTAGCTAAAGGAGCTCTTTTTTATAAAATTCAAATAAATATTTTAGTTTAGTGTAATGCTATAGTGTTTATTGAAAGAATAGTTTTGAAAATTCAAAAATCATACTCATTGTTGCGTCAGAATATTGGATCCAATTTCCCTGTTGCGTTTTCGCAACGTTGGCGCAATCAGTGATCTTTCCGAGAAGCAGGTCTCGACTCGCACAGGCGCATGCTATCTTAGAGCGCTCTCGTAGACGACGTGTAATATTACTGTTTCTTCAGTTCTCCCGTGATTTTTGCTGTTTTCATGCCAAATAAGTTCGATTTGTTTCTTACGCGTTATTTATGACATAGTGGAATAGTTGTGGGCCATGGTAAGTATCTTTTTTGAAGTAAGGAAAGTTTATTCCGATTAGTTTTGTTTTGAAATATAACACCGAATTTCCTCTTTTGTTAGAATTCAGATCGTGTGAAAGCTTTGACAGTAGAAGAACTTACCGCAATCCTAGAAGAATCTGATTCATCTGATTCGGAAACTGAAAATGTTGATATTGTTTATATACCACCTGAAGTGACAGCGTTGACTGATGAAGAAGATATAGATGACAATTTGCTTACTGAAGACGTTTTGGAAAAAGACATCGCAGGGACGTTCGAAATTCATGGAAAGGAAAACTCTAAGGTAAAAATTTCTAAAACATCGAAAAACTCTATGAAACCAAATTGGAATAAAACAGAATATCCTATTTATTCGGCCTTCCCTACATCAGTTGAGTCAGCATGTTTACAAGATATGGTGGTTCAGTATGGTGAATTGTCACCTTTTGAAATATTTTCATTGTTTGTGGATAATACTCTCTTGAAAATGATAGCAGATTTTTCAAAAAAATATGCTAATTCAAACAATCGCCACAATTTTGTTTGCTCAGAAACAGAGTTGAAAAAGTTTCTAGGTATTTTGTTCTTATCTGGATATAATACTTTTCCCCAACAAGATATGTTTTGGTCGACAGACGAAGACAAAGGTGTGGACCTGGTAAAGAAAGCAATGAGTAGAAACAGATTTAGAGAGATAAAGAGAAATTTGCATGTATCAGACAACTCTTCTCTAGACAAAAGAGATAAATTTTCAAAGTTACGTCCATTCATAGAATATCTGAATAAAAAATTTATTCAGTTTGGCATTTTTTCCCATAATCTTTCAATTGATGAACAAATGGTTCCATACTTTGGAAGGCATTCGGCGAAAATGTTTATAAAAGGAAAACCTGTAAGGTTTGGTTTTAAAATTTGGTGTCTTTGTTCATCAAACGGTTATTTGTATCAATTTCAGCCTTACGGGGGGGCCACTCAAATATTAAACGATGTTCATAAAACGTTAGGTGAAAGAGTTGTTGTTGACTTACTTCATGTAGTCCAAGATCCATCTCACCATCGTGTATTCTTTGATAATTTTTTTTCTTCCTTTGCTTTATTTGTCACACTTCGAGAGAAGGGTTTCTTTGCAACTGGTACAATTCGCGATGCGCGAACTGGAAAATGTACACTCACGGGCAAAAAGGAAATGCAAAAACCCAAAGAGGAAGTTACGATAGTGCACAAGACAATAAAAATGAGATTACAATGGTGAGGTGGAACGACAACAACATCGTTACTATTGCTACTAACTATGGTTCAGTTCATCCCCTTCACAAGGCTAAAAGATTCAGCCGGAAAGAACGTAAATCCATACATGTAAATCAGCCCGACATACTAATGGATTACAATAAACATATGGGAGGAGTAGATATTCATGACAACGGAGTGGCAAATTACAGAATCCAAATACGAGGGAAAAAATGGTGGTGGCCGCTATTTACCAATTCCTTAGACAGCTGTATGGTCAATTCTTGGAAGTTATTCAACCTTCTGACACCAGACAAATCCATGAGCCAACTGGATTATAAAAGTTACATTGCAAGATGCCTCATAAGATGTGAAAGTCCGGAAGATGTTGAATATTCTGGAGGAAGCTCACGTAGCTCAACAGTTTTGGACAAAATAAGATATGATGGAGTAGGTCACATTGTGGTAAAATCAGATAACGAAACAAGAAGAAGGTGTAAATTGTGCCATAGCACCACAGTGTATCAATGTAAAAAGTGCAATTGTTATTTGCATTCAAAATGTTTTGAAGAATACCATTTAAAAAAATAGGTGTAATTTGTACCTACAAGCAGCCAATGTTGCGTTTTCGCAACAGCAAAATTTTCTAACTTCAAATAGAAAAAATTTTTTTTAATTTTATTTTTGTGTTCTTAACAGTAAATAAATACTATTCAGTAAGAATACTGACTTTCTGTCATTTTTTTCTACCTTTGGCCGTTAATGGGTTAAACACTTCAACGAGGAAATTTTGTTATTCTTTCAGGAACGTAACAGCTTTTTCGAAAGGAAGTGCAATATACGCTATTCACATGAAAACTTGATTTTTCGAATATTTTGTCATACTGAGATTATTGATACCGAGCGTTTTGTATGTTTAGAAGTGACTTTTGGGAGTTAATAAAATTAGAAATATCTCAAAATCCCAGTTCTCAAAGTTCATAGTAAGTAAAGCAGACTTCTCGTTTTGTGCTGTTGGAAAAGCATCTTGTAAGCAACATCGAAGGAGAAAAAAATAGTACAGTGCAATAGCCTGGACAATAACAATATTATTATTATTATTATTATTATTATTATTATTATTATTATTATTATTTTCCAGCAAAGTGTTCATTGTCTCTCTTAACTGTTATTTCCTTTAGGTCATTTTTTTCCCACTTAAATTCTTTCCGATGTTTTGTCTTTCATTTCGTTTGCGCCGTATTTCGACCCAGTGTGCGACAGGAGCGGCGCGGCGGGAGGCAGCAAGGCGGCGGGCGAGTCGAGTGGGTGGGCGGGGGCGGGAGGGCCGCCCCGGCGGCACGCGAGCGCGCGGCCGGACGCGCATTAAATATGCATTACCGTCGTCGATGGGCGGAGGCGATCGGGATGCGCGGCGGATGGGCCGGCACGAATGTCGCTGGGTATTCTGGACGGCCGAGGGCCTCGCGCATATAGTTGTTTCCACGGCGGAACCGCCGCCGCCTCGCATCGCCTCGATTAGTCCCGTTAGTGCGGTGAATGTTTTTATCTGGGGAGGTAATGGTATTCGTAAACGTATGTTTCCGCGACTCGAGGCCATGTCTTCTTCGCTGTCCGTGCGACGCTGCGTCGCGGGCTGAGAGGTCGACGTTTTGCCTATCAAATTGCAGGCTTCCTCAGGGCAAGGACCAGCCTGCAACATGACAGGTCTTGCCCTGAGGAAGCCTTCTACAGAACAGGCGAAACGTCGGCCTCTCAGTCTGCGACGGTGCGTCACCCGAAAAGCGAAGAAGAGATGGAGGTATTCGTCCCCTCCCCCCGGATGGAGTGATCCGGCGCCATTCAACACATTGGCTTGAGTTTTCCCACACAGGTATCTCCCACCAGCTGATCTTCAGTCGAAGCAAGCTCTAAGCTTTCCCGACGTGCGTGGTGTAGTGCATTTATGTGAAAATGTATGTCTGTTGGGGGAGACGGTAGAACAAAGATGAGGAAAGAAAGATCGCGCGCCATCCATGGTGCTTATGTTAGGGTTTTTTTTTCATAATACTCTCTGCCGCCTAGCCGCAATTTTTAATGATGGGCTGTTCGCCAATGCAACCTAGATAAAATAGTTGTTATTTTTATGTTTTAGGTTAGCTTATATTTTCAGTTTTTATTGAAAATAATTTTACCTAGATATTCTTTCTGCTGTCTATGGACTTCATATTTGGAAAATGTGTTAGAAACTATATACAATCAGTTCTATTGCATATGAGAAATTTGTTTGAGAGATAGTATTAGTAATATAGGGTGAAAAAATACTTTCTACGTAGAGTTAATGTTTCTGCTTTACTTCCACTGCGTCTTTTTTAGGACACTTTATTTATGCGTTAACTCTAACGTTGAGTACAATTTACCTGAGTAGAGCACTTCAGAACTCGCGCAGTTCGTTTTGCTCTTCTAGTTCCCCGTGTACCGAGCGAGATCGGCCAACGGCTCCCTCTACAAAACCCCGACCCACTCTCCACCGTGGCGTTGGCACTAAGTTTGTTGTAGCTCGGTGCAGCAGCCTTAATGCAGTCCGTTGCAACCGCCGTTGCCGTCGCCGTCCCAGATTTCGCCGTTACTGCCCTCCCCACGGCTCTCGCTAGCGCTGCTGTTACCGGTTCTGTTCCCTACAGCTCACGCAACCCGCCGCGCCGTCCCGCAATAAATCGCTCCGGAGCAGGTAGCAATCGCCCGGAAACTCCGTGTATAGCTCGCCCGCGCACCGCGACCGCGAAAGCAAAGACAGCTCCTCGCCAGCAGGCTGAATTGTGGCCGGAGCTGGACCGCAATTGCTGCCCACTTCACCTGTAGCGAGCCAGTGGTGGTATTCTCCAGCCTGGAATCAATTTGGGTTTCTTCCCACGCTCTCCCCTTCGAATTCGTTACTCTGGTTTCATTTTGAAAGTCACATTAAACGTACGGTTCATCACTAACATTTTGCCCATTTTTCTTACAATTTAACAAAAAAGAAATTATAATAATTAACGTTTTCTGAGTTAGAGGAAACTGGACGGGGCACACTGTTTTGACACAAAAATAATATTATTTTATCGAATTAGAATGATCAGAAGTGTCTAGATGTCCGGCTTCTTTTATAATGGCTGGCTTCTGAAATTTTGATTTTTTAACCGCTGATTGGAAGGAGATTATTCTTCTATGCAAGTCTCCTTGCGTGTTTATTTAGGTTGAATTGTAAAAGGCGAACCAGTCATAAAACACAATATTTCAGGAGAAGCAAACAAGTGTTTATTTGCATCATTGCATTGAGTCGATATAACACTAGTAGCCAACTATTGTATCGTGTTTTCACGTATCGCCCTACAATTATTGTAACGTTGCCAGCACTTTCCTTTGCTGAGAGCTCTTCACCCGTGGAGTGCATACCAGATCCCATTCGTGGTTCTCATTGTGGTTCTCAGTAAACATGCCGTGGGCAGTGTGGGCCCCCCCCAGCAATGAGCGTGTGTGCGTCGGGAGTGCTCGTAGAAGGGCAATATCCCTTCGGAGGGTTCCGGGCCGCGCGGCGCCGCGCCGGTGGCAGATGAGGCGGCGAGCGCCGGCGGCCGCGGCCGAAAGGCGGGCGCTCCGCCGGAAGGGCAAACGCTGCGCGGCGCAGACGCGATATTACGGGGAACTGCTTCCGCCGCCGCGGCCCTCGATCGAGGCCCCGGGGCCCCTCGGCGGAAGCTCCCCGCCCCCGCCCCCGCGCCAGATTGCCTCCCGTGGCGACCCCCCTGCTGCCCGCCCCTGACTACCTCCAACTTCTCTACCTCTACCTTGCCCCTCCCCATCCATTTGGACCTACGCGGAAGCCTTGTGGACACGCCCACTCACCTTTCCGACCGCGCCCCCAACCCAGCTTCTGTGTGTGCCCTTACTTTCCTTGCCTTCTCCTACTTCGCTCTTACACTTTGGCCCCTCTCCTTGCCAGCCACGCCCTCATTCCAGCTTCAGTATGTGTTCTGTCGTTTGCCCTCACTCTCCTTACCTTCTACTTTGCTCTTATTCTTTCGTCTCACTCTTCCCCTTGTCAGCTGCACCTGCTCCTCCATCTCGGGATACTGCCGTTTCCTGTCTCCGCCTCCGCTTCCTACCCTTTTACCCTTGCTTGTTTGATTTTCCCCTGCTGGCTTGTTCTGGCCCCTTACCTTCCCGGCCACGTCCTCGCCCCACCTCTTGTGTGGGCCCCCCAATTTGCCCTCATCCTCCTTATCTTTTTTACTTTGCTCTTGCTCTTACCCGCCTGTTCGTTTCCTCCGTTCCAATCTCATTATTTCCTTGGTCAGCTGCACCTTTTGCTACCTCTCGGCTCATACAGTACATTCCTTAATTTCCGTTCCCTGCCTCGGCCTGCGACTACCTACCCTTGCTTGTTTGATTTGCCACAGCTTTTGCTTTGTTATTGCGCATCCGTCTGCTCATCGTCTTCGGCATCATTTTAATATTCATCACTCGTCTCTCGTCGACTCCTAAGAACAAAAACAAAAATATACTTTCCGTTGTTTGGGCTACTACATTTTTCTATTTATATTGATCACTTGAAATTCTTTTCTTTTTATGTAATATGTGCATCTTCCGTTATATTTATTGTATATTTATTTCAGTCATTATTTATCATTGTCGTCATTATTATCAATCTCTCCTCACCACTTCCATCCATTTTTACACTCATTTTTACTACGTAGTTTTTAGTAAAAACGTCTGACGAAGTACAGACTAGTTCTTGATTGCCACATCCCTTAGCAATTCCTCTTCGTCCAGATTCCCATCACTTCCTTGCCTCCTTCTCTTCTTCGTCGTCTCAGCTGGACCTAGCGGAAACACAAGACGAAGGAGTAGCCACGCCGCAGGGGTGTTTGCCGAGAAGTACACGTTGCTGCTGCTGCTACTTCTGCAGCCGCCAGCCAACCGCACTGTCGGTTCGGATCGTGGACTAAGTGATTCCGAAAAAGAAAGGCAATATCGAAGCACCTTAATCCTTAGAGGTTGGTTTTAGGAAAGGGGATTCGATGGGCGTTCATCGAATGTTTGCTGTCCCCTTCTGAACCCTCCTCCAATCGCGGGTTCTTGCAATATTGAAAGGGTCGCTTCAAAAGTCACTTTGTCTTCTCGATTTCATCGATTGCTCACATCTCTGATGAAGATTTTCATATCCGAAAAAAAGGTTTTCCTGTTCTGGGAATTATTTTTTCTTTCTTTCTCTTTTGGTAGTTGATAAGCTTCGATTCTCTATGTTTTCGTGAAGAAAGCTTGGGAGGGAAAAGAGTTGACATTGTATGAATAATAATATGCAACTTGTTCGAAATAATTTAACATACAGTCTTTGAAGACAAATCTCACGACAACAACGTTTCTTGACTTACAATCAACGTTCTGTCGAGTCAAATTGAGAAATAGGCTTTTGTCAAATGTTCCTTGGCCACTTCGAAAGTGTATACGTAGTTTATTTATATCAGTATGTTTACTTATGTAAGTTAATACTTCACTATTCAACGGGATCATCTGCATTATTACCAAAATTACGGGTGTCAGTTGCGTGTAGTTTTCTCTACCTGCACGTTTGCCATCCCTTTCTATCTTGTAGGCAATTGCAGTAGTGTCTACAACCTCTCTTTCTCAAAGAAATCACATTTGGTGTGAACTAGCAAGCAACTTCCAAAGATAGCAGCTAGTTCCGGGACTCAAAGAGTCGTGAGCTTCGGAGCCGAGCAGCGCGCTCTTTCAGCAGGGCCCTGGCACGTCTACTTCTGCAGCTGTGGTTTCCTTTCTTTTTTCCTCCTTGGAGCCCTTCTCTCCTCCACGCACAAGAAGGCCCGCCCGCGGACAGCCAATCAGGAAAGCGCATTAATCAGGACGCAGTGGACGACTTGAAGGGCCCTCGCGCGAGCCGCGAAGGAAGTTGTGCTGGACAGGGGTGGGGTGGGGGTTGAAGACGGCCGCGGCCGCGAAAAGCAGTCGGCGAGGATTCCGGAGGAAAAGTTTGTGGCGTTGCTGTGAGAGGTTGCGTGGACCGTGTTGGAAAATGTATAGTAATAAAGGCAGGCGATGGCTATGAAGAGCTCAGGACGAGATGGATGAAATAGAAACCACTCATTCAAATCGCTATTGTTCAACGACCGATATTTGATTTTTGGAATTTTCCGATCCAAATGCACTTTACGTTTATATAATCTGAAGATTTCACTTGGTGTGAAAGTAATTATGCTAAGGGTGTTGGTTCTCTGATGTCATGGCACGATATTAAATCGGGATTCAAAGATGGATATCGGGTTTCAAGATTGGATTGTTAGTAGTTCATTTTTTATTATTTTCTTTCGCCTTAAACAATGATTATATTAGGTTCGAAAATATAATAATAATAATAATAATAATAATAATAAAATGAATAATAATAATAATAATAGCCGGGAACATGAATCAGAAAACGGAGAACGGGGAGGGTGAAGCCGAAAACGACAGGCAGGGAATGGGGAGCTTGTAGCAAGTAGCCGAGAACGGGAGCAGGGAGCGAGGAGCGAAGAACTGGGAGTGAGTATGGAAGCGAGAATGAGGGTCAGGGAGTAGGGAGCGCCTATTGGGAAGATTGGGACATGGAGCTGTGTCCGGAGGGCAGGGAGCGGAGAACGGGAGCTTACACTTAGAACTTACAGAATTTTTGTCAGGGTCGATGACACGATCGGGAGTCCGTGGCACGAATTGCCCCTCCACACAGTTCATCACCCCGACGGAAGAGACCACTCCATCACTATTGTAAAACGGCGCGGTTACTACTAATAGTTTCCTTTCCCGACGTTATTTGCGCAGAGAAGCTCGTGGTATGCTACAGTACCACGACGCATGCCATTGCCACCAGTAGAAGACCTTGACACCACTGGCTTAGAGCATGGGGCCGAGAACCGAGGTCAGGGAAGAAGCGCAGATGAAACGTGGTGCCGTGAAACTGGGGACAGGAGAGTGGAGAACGTGGTGCGTGGAGCCGGGAGCGGAGAGGAGGGAGCGTGGACCGAGGAGCTTGGAGAGCGGGTGGCTCAACGAAAAACAGCGCGCGGACGCGGCAGGGCGCGTGGAGTGCGCGCAGCTGACAAATGAGCAGCGCGGAGCGGACGTGGAGAAATGACGCTGGCGGTGGGGGCGGCGGCGCTTGTGGTGGCGAAGGTCTTGCATCTAATCCAGATGCGCCGAGTATGGCGCGACTACCTTGCAGGAAGGAAAAGCAACACTCGATTTACGGTTGTATGATTCGTAACGCGCCCCCGTGGTGACGCGAAATCGTTACCATGATGTAAATAGCCTCCTTTAGGAGGTTCATGGTAACGATTAAAATTATGGGATCTTTATTGCTGATCATGTAGACAATAAAAATAAATATGTTATGTAAATACGTGTAAATTTTATTTTTTGAAGTAATTTCTGTGTTCAAAATCAACGAAATACTATATTTTTGTAACAGTGATAAAATTCGTTAATTTCAAAGTAATGTGTCAGATCATTATTTCATTGTTAAGAATATTACACCTGCATTACAAAAAAGACAAATATTTTGAACTTTTTTAAAATTGTATACTGATTTTTCTTTAATCTTTTCCTTTTTGCGTTGCTGTATTTTTGCCCACAGGCATTTCTCTCGGTGTTTCGTAACTTTTCGATCATTGAATCGGTGTAATAAATGGGCAAATTGTGTCGTATTCGAAAATACATTTGTATTATTGATGATATCTGTCGCCTTTATCTTTATCTGTCGTCAGATAATGTATTATAAGAGGAACTTGTCTCCAGAGAATGCCGGTTCTATCCCAAATACTGTGATGGAACAATAAATTGATGACATTGAAGGATTATTTGTGTAATAAGACTCTTTCCAGCGCTTTACAAGGAAAACAGTTTAAAATGAAATATAATTGACGTACGTTCGCAAGGTCGGCATTGTAATTCGATAGATCATAGCTTAAATTAGTTCTGCAAAATTACCCTACAATCAAGAATCGTACAAATCAATGTTTGCAGAAGATTTTGATCATTTGGAAGGGGAGCGAATAGTTCGTAATATCAAGCGACTTTAAATGTGCATCAATATGAGCGAGTATGACGGTGTATGTGTTTAACGTTTTTAAACGCTGCCACTGAATATGTATGTATGTGAATGTTGTCTAGTCAATAACTATTTGGGGAAATATTTTGTTTTTGAAGTATTTTGTCGTTATCACAATGCAATCATAATAATATTATTATTACAGTCTCAGTACGGTGTCCTTTGAGTTAATTTAGAAGACTCTAAATTAATATAACCGTCAAGTCGATCAAACACAACCGTTAACGATTAGATGGCATCTATTCGCATTGCAACGATTTTTCAGTTTTTTTCCACGATCGAAGCCGGATCTCACAGGGTCTCTGTAACAGAGAACGAAGCCGCAAAACGGACGCCACGTCCCCGTTCAGTCCCCTCGCGGCCATCATGGAAATTAAAATAAAAGGCGGATTGTGCTGGTATCCCGCGGACCGGACCGCACCGCGCCGGCCGATTGTCCTCGAGCTCGCCCGCGCCGCCCGCCGCGCCCCCCCCCCGCCAACCGCACGCTCTCCCCGCCCCCGCAGGCGCGCCGTAACCGCCGGCTCTAGTGATAAAAGCACCTCCTACTTACTCGCCGCCTTAGTACAATGAGCTATTTACATAATGAAACGGTCTCCCGCTCCGGCGTAATCCTTTTGTTAGACCCCATTGACCGGCGAATGAGCGTAATGAATGAATTTATATAGTGTTTGTTTTAATACGCGACCGCCCGCGGGGCTCGGCGTTTCGGAGGGTTGGGCGGGAGGTGGTGAGGGGGGATGGGAAGGGGAGGGGGGAGCGGAGAACGAGCTTATTTCCTGGAGGTCCGCGGTGCGGCGAGGGGCGGATGAGGGGGAGGATCAAATCGCCTCGGGCGATCGCTCCTCGGAGGCTTTCCGACCTCGGGGTCGTGGGGGAGGGTGTGTGTGGGGGGGTGGGGGAGAGTGAGGGAGAGGGAGGGGGAGCGCTGACGACGAAGGCGCGGTTATCGGAGCCTCCGGGGTCAACGCACGCGGCTTTGTCTTGGGCGGCTGCCCATGTCTCGATCAGCCGTCCGGAAGTGGCTTTGAGAGTGGACAGGGCTGGCCAGTCGCTTCAGTCGCCTTCTCTCCTAGAAGTCAGGATGGAGAGCGAAGGCTCGGGGCCTTCAACGTACCAAACTAATTCGTGCGGTGAGTCACTAGCGGATCAAGGGAATGACATGGGGGCCATTCCCCCCAAAAGATCGAGAGTTTTCGTTTACCTTCCTTTATTAGGCAAAGCGATTTAAATATTTGTTCGAATTATTTAATTATTTAAACAATAATATTGAGTAGAATCATACCTATAGTATATAAGTAATATACAATATAATAACAAGTATGTTTATTATTCAACAAAAATCTACGCCCTCCCCCCCACCAAATGATCGGCTGAATCCGCTCCTGATGTGAGTGCTGTGTACTGAATAAGGAGAAGAGATGTTCAATTTTCTACGAAATGCTGACGTTTCGTAGAAATGAAACGTTTTCTAATCGTAATTAAATATGTTCGCATACCGTTTAAAGCTTATATAGACTAATTTGGGCTGTTTCCAGTAAAATATTCCGGTATTGTGTTTTATCTTAGAATTTTTGCATTTGAGGGAAAGGTGTACAGAATGTATTTAAGTGCCAAAATCTTCAGTACTGTTTAGTGATAATGTTTCGACCTAGTTTGAATTGTATTGTCAATTGTGAGTTTCACTAATCTTGTCTAATTAAAATAAATACGAGTAGATTATATAATTTAGTAGTAAATGGTTAGGTATAGATTTCCCTAGAGTCATACGTTTTTTCGCGTTTGTTGAGTTCGGACTTCTCTTGAACTACGTTCGTAAGTTTTTTATTTAGAGAAGACTTGGTACAGCTCTTAGAAATGAAAGATGTAATTGAGAAACTGGGAAGCGAAGGTAATTATACTAAAGTTGCGAGTTTCCGCGAGGACAAGTCAAAAATTTGAGTAACGGAGATTTTAATGGCGTACTTCACAGATTATTCAAGAGTATCCTACTAATTGGTTAGTCTGCAATTATTTCGGTCTCGTCTAAAGTTTGATGAATACATATTCGCTTTTGAAACTGTCCCTCTCATAAATATACTCAATTTTGGTGTGGAAGAGAAAGTTTCTTTTCCGGCTAATTATGTAGGCCATGTACTTCTATAAAAGGCTCAATAATACACATCATGTAGATTAGGAAATGTTTATTTTAGCGGTAAACTCAGTGTATTTTCTATTTTAATACATTCTCCGTTACGGTTCTCAACCCCTGACCTTTGAAGTATTCATGTAATATTTTTTTCATTCATGGGAAACTTGCTTCAATTTATTTAATTTCTCCATCCGTGATATCTAGATAACATTATACATGCTTTGTTTGAGTCTATTTAATTATATTTATTAAGAGTGAATTTAAATGGAATGATTCTTTTTTTATTCCAAAAACTAGTCTGTTGTCGAAGTACAAGATCTTCATTCGACGACGAGTTAAATATTAAGGTTTTAGAAGATTTTAAAAAATATAAACTGTTTTCTTTAAAATAATATCTGCTAATGAAAATAATTCTTCTATGTTACAGATCGAGGATGCCATGCTTATGTTCGATAAGCAGACCAACCGACATAGAGGTAAGTACACTATTACCTTTTTTACTTTCTCGCCTTTTTTTAAGAGTTAACCGATTGTTGAAATGTCATAAAACAATACATTACAAACAGATAAAATTGTGTACGATGTGGTAGGTTTAGAAAATGTAGTTCAAGTTTCGTGATTTGTAATTACACATTCTACATCTCGTAATGTTTTATTTCACGGTCGAACAACAACGTACATGTGCAAAGTTGCATTGCTCTAAAGCATGCTGAACCGCACCACACGGAAAGTATAGCGAACTCGGCGTCTCTAGCTCGTTCACCCCTTACCTATAAGCCTGCCGACTTTCCTCCCCGAATCCAGTCGGCGCCGTTCTCCGACTCACGCAAACGACGCCCTTCTCCCCTGCCTTACCGACGCCGCCGCTTCAACCGTGTCGATCCCTGCCAGGATGAACCTCCGAGCGTTATAGTGTGATTTTTCTAACTCTGCCCCTCAAGCCCCTACGGCCGCAATGGAATATCACACGGCATTTCGCGTCTTTCTCGGTCTTGCCGGTAGAAGTCGTATGATCGCAAGCACTGCTTGATACGGTCGCGATCATGCGAAATCTAGCGACACAATTGAGAAAGATGCAAAATACCGTGACATATTCCATCGCGAAGATGGGTCTTGAGGGGCAAAGTTAGGAAAATCGCAAAGAGCCGTGTAAATAGTTCGTTATCTCCTCGTGATCGATGGCTTTTGATACTGACCACACGTCAATGGCCGTCATTTTCTCTGAGGCGACATTCCATCCTCTTTTCTTCATTCTTTTGCGCCTTTTCGCGTTTTTTTCGAAATCATTTCTTTAGATTATGGATACAAATGTCACAATTTCAATTTCAAGTATCAAACTTTGTCATGTTTTCGCATTGCCGATCTCAGTGCCATTTCGTTCCGGTGCAAAGGCTTAAATCTCTTAACAAACTCGTATAAATGAAACCAACATGATAACCAATGAAAAATGAAGAAGAAAATGCCTTAAGGTTTAAAATTTTAATAAATGCTATTCAGTTCTGCCTTGATTAGTAATTTTGCCTTACCTGAAACCAGTCAAAGTGGCAAGTGTTCATACAAGGCCGTAAAAACTGCCTAACATTTTTGTAAGATTATTGAAAAAAACTGTATTAAAAATGTCCTAACATGTATTCCGTACACACATAATCTACTTTCTCACTATAATTTTTGTTTGCGTTTCGAAAATTTTTGTATACATTCGTTCCTAGTGGAAGTTCCAATATTTTTTTCTTAAATATTTGTTAATTCCGACATTTCTTCGCCTTAATTTCTTACTGTAATTTCGTGAACAGTTCCGCCCACACCTTCAATTTTTTTAGAAACAAATGTCTGTCCCTTTTGCTAAATAGTAGTGAAGTACTGTTTTTTCTCCTTTCATTAAATTTAGTATTTCAAAAAGCAACATTTGGAATTTATTTTCAAAATTTCTGTCTTGATCATTTCATTCATCACACGTCCTCCACTCACCTAGTCGTTTCTATATTTCTTACTTGCCTTATTTTGTCGCGTCTCTTTCGTCTCCGTGCGGTACGCGCGCCCTGCCATTGTGCCGGCTGTCCGCCTGCCCCGTCGACCTGCTCTCCCGCTCGCCACCTGCACGCGTTTCACCCGCTCCCTCTCAGTTTCCCGGAACGTCCGCGAGTCGGCGCCACCGGCGGCACCGTGCGGAAATGACGTCTTATATCATTTTTTTCAATCCATCCATATAAGAAGACGGCACGGGCCGCGACGGAGGCGGGACTGGGAGATGGCGGCGTGAGTACGGGGAGGGGGGTGGAGGGGGAAGGAAGGGGCAAGGACGATGGCAGCGGCGCGGCGCGGAGCGGAATTTGAAAAAGATACCGCGCTGTCAGGCGAGTGGCGTGACAGCGGGGAAATCTGGGTTGGAAATCTTATATAAAGGGAAAGGTTTTCTTGTATGTATATATATAGAGCTATCTATAAAAATGATTCAATTTCTCGCGTTCTCTCACGGCGTTTCCGCGCCGGCGCGTTGCCGTCGCCGCTTCGACTCGCCCCCATCACCCTCCCAAGCGTCACTTCCACTGGAACTGCCACCGCCGAGCCACTATCGAGATTCCTCACCGAATCGGTATTTCAACGAACGAATCGGCAGAGTTTTGTCGGGAGGGTATTCCTTTGCGTTTCCGTGTGGCCCACAAGAGAGGTATTATACAAAAAAAATAGGCTTATGATTTACAAAACAATTTAAACCGACAAAATAAATTTATTTTGCGTAAATAATGACACCTTTCTTCGCCCATATTTTTCTTTTCTTGGGTCGCAAGGTTCAATATCTCTCGTTGCCATGTTTTTTTCTTCTTGCTGCGAATGAAATTCGTTGTAAAATAAATGTATGGACTTCAACCACTTTCTACAGTGTGTGCATTATTCCGGGAAAACGTATATTTATCTGTATTTATCATTGTCTTTGTACTGAGAGGGGTCAAAATACCTATCCGAATATTTGGAAAATGTATTTAAAATATGTCGATGGAGTACCATTAGAAGGATAGATAAATACGAGGAAATGTAGACAAAAGTGAGACATTAGGGAAGACAGAATGTACGAATAAAATTTATTTGAGAAATATATTTTAAATAATAGAAAAATATTTTATTCAAGTAAAATATTTTTACAAAATACATTATGAGATGAACGAATGAACTTAGATGTGCAGAAGAGATGGAGATAGAATAGCATCTGAATGACATGTAAAACATTGAATAACAAGAGAAGCTGTGACAAGGTGAGTTGCGAGAGTGTAAAAAAGTTTGGCAAAACGTGATGACTCTCGCTGGGACCAGGAGGCTATGCCGCGGGTAATAGAAACTTTTTTAAAGTTTTTTTTTTTAAATCAGAATGTGTTTTGTTTAGAATTTCCTTGCCGCTGTAATATTAATTAACAAATGACGTGTTGTTTTTAAAAAATACTTATTAGAATAATTCGATTCCCATCATAATTAATTTTACCACCAGCAATAGCCTCGTAAGAGCCGTTAATTTTCAGCCCACAACGAAGAACACAGTAGTAGCCCTGAAATTGTATTATAATACCCATTATAATGAAAATTGAGCTAGCCAAATTCATAACGAATTAATGAGATAAATAAGGAAATATATTGAGAGCTAATAGAGGGCATGTCACAATATATTCACTTCACATTCTTCTAATTGAGATTTATTCATTTTGTGATCTGCATTCAATACGTTCGCCTCTTATCGTCAAAACAAAATCTGGTAAATGTGCTTCTGCAAAATGGGGAATTATTTCCCAGAAGTTCATCAAGTAGCTTTAATTATCCCACTGTGTAGCACTAATGGACAATCTAAGTCAAACTGCAACATATTTGCACAGGAACATCAAATTTACCAGTGAATGTAACAACTTTTTATTGTACGGGAATAGTTGAGCTGAGATTTTATCACTGCCCACTGTAACTAAAAATATTACGTTGTTATTGATATTCATATTTTCATATTTTATATCAATGTGTTTCTTATCACGTTATTTTTCATTATTTATGGATGTTTTAATTATTATATCTTGTTCTGTATTATATAAGTTACACATTTGAATATAGATAACCGGTTATTTTTGGGCGAGAACCGATGGGTCTGTCTCACGCCGATCCTGCCCCCCCTTGCCATCCCCACTGCCGCACTGCCTCTTAGAGCGGTAGCGGCTGCCCGCCCCCGCTTCTCGTAAAGAGAAACAAGGATTTCTCCGCGCCTTGTTCTTTGTTGAAATATCAAAAAGTTTCCGTCAGAAGTTTCTTGTTTGCTTTCGTGTTCGCTTTCTCTGTCGGCGACGGGCAGAGACTGAGACGGAAAGAGGTCGGGAGGGAGTGGACGAAATGAGGAACGCGAAGCTTCACGACAAACATTAGGCGGAGTTAAATAACGAGGAATGTAACGTATTTTATGTATGCGTTTCAGAGCCGTGTGCACACTCGCTAGTGAAGAAATGGATATTACGAAAATTCAGAGTATGTAGCTTGATTCTCTTAGTGGAATGTTCTCAATTGTGAAATCAATATTTGTGAAATTGTGTATATTGTTAGCAAACGTATGCAAAAGCGAGTTAAAAATATAGAAACAAACTGTCTTCAGCGTATTTCGTTGAAATATTTTATATCTTTCGGAACGGGATTTTGAACGTCATGTAGCTTTTAGAAGAACAGATATGCCATTTGTTCCATTTGCATGCAACTGCTCTTCATGTTTTTACTAAAAGCAAAGATTTGTGTACGAGTTGCAACCATTTGTCTTTGCAGTAACGTCAAAACTGAGAACATTGCTGAAATTCTCAAGTGCATTCTATAAATAAAGTGTGCCTAATTATGTTTTTCAGTGTCTGAATTATTTAATGGAGTGGAAATTCCTAGGTGTTTTGAAATGAAAGTTTGCATGAAGTAGGATTTATCGAAATGTCGCCAATGGGAATCGGGTGGTCTTGTCAGCATTCACGTCGTCGGGGACGCCGCCGCCACCCCCCTCCGCCAACGCCTCCAACGGCGCCGGACCCGTCGCAGACGCGGTGGGCGTCGCAAAACTCGGCAACTAAGTGTGTGTTCGCTTCGCCTCTCTTTTTCCGGCCGTCCCCCTTTCCCGCCCCCCCCATCATGATCCTGCCCCGCATCGCCCCTGCCCCTGCTCTGCCCCGTCCCTACTCCGCATTGCGAATGCCCCTTCTCTGCCCGCCCCTGCTCTACCCCGCCCCTGCTCTACCCCGCCCCTGCTCTGCCTCGCCCCTGCTCTGCCTCGCCTCTGCCCTGCCCCGCCCCTGCCCTGCCCCGCCCCTGCCCTGCCCCGCCCCTGCCCTGCCCCGCCCCTGCTCTACCCCGCCCCTGCTCTGCCTCGCCCCTGCTCTACCTCGCCTCTGCCCTGCCCCGCCCCTGCTCTACCCCGCCCCTGCTCTACCCCGCTCCTCACCCTGTCCCGCTCGTCCCCGCCCCAGCCTGGGCAGCGCCACCCCCGCCCCGCGCCGCCGTTTCGCCTTGCCCCGCTCCGTCTATCCCCTCTTCGCCCCGTCCCTCCCCGCCCTGCCCCACTCTCCCGCGAGCTCTGTGCTTTCCCATTCCCTTCCCGTCGAGATGTCTCCGACTTCTGCTGATGATGAGGACTAATGGCGCCACGTTCCGCGCGAGAAGTTTACTGGCGCGTCGGACTGCTTCGCCCGCCCCTCCACCCCACCCCCCCCGCGCCACCTCGCCTCGCCTGCTGCGAGACGCTCGCTCGCTCCTTCCCGATACTTTGCGTCAGATCCCACCACTCCCGCCCACCCCAGCGCACTCCATTCTGTTCTGCTCTAGGGTAGTCCTTTTCAGTGCCGTGTGCAGATCCCGCTCAATCGCGTTAGATATCTCTGCACTTGTCGCGTCTTATGTTTTCTCATGCTTGTTCGTTTTGAATCCGCGTCTGACACGCTTTTCCGTATCCGCTGCGCTTCTCCGTAATCGCTGAGTTTTCTACGATGAGTTTCTTTTATAACACTCTACAAAGTTTGTATTTTTCCTCTCATAGATCAGTATGCGTTTTTTCGATTTTTTGTGAAATTCTCTGAATGCAGTCGACTCAAAACTGAACTCCAGTGCATAAAATTCGTATTTCCTGTCGCGTTGTGAAAGTAACTTCACGCAAACATTACTTCCAAATTGTTCAGTAAATGCGTTTCATTTTAACTAATTACAAATTTACTTGGGAGAACTTACTTTTCGCAGGTAACTTCAACGCGATAATTTCGCATCTTTTATTATTTAGTATGGTTTCGCGATCCTTTGACGCCTCGGGTGAGTTGAACGCGGATCCTAGTGAGATGAACAATGCTTAATCGAGACGAGGTGAATAGAGAACTCATAAGGGGAGTGGTGATCCAATTCGATACGGTGGTAAAGATAAGAAAAGTGCTACGTTTTAAATAGTTTCTTTCCGTTTCTACTGATGATAGTTGACATCAACTGCATCTACTTATTATAATAAAGCATAAAATGCTTTATCCTTATTTCAATTCAAAAGGCTAATCAACTTATTAGCAATGTGACAATTAAGACGAAAATGCTCTTGTATTAATAATAATAATAATATTATATAATATTAAATAATTATAGTAATAATTATTTTAATATTACTTGGAGAAATTCATTGTCACTCAAGAGCAAAAAGGCAAGGCAGGGAAAAACGTAATGAGACCTCACTGAGAAGGAATACACCTGGATATCTGATTACTGAATCGCACTAGATCGGCTGGATAGATCGGGCTCGGAGAAACAGAATATAATGGAAGGGCAGGGCGTGAGTGTCAGAGGAGTGGGATCGGAGCAAAAAGGTACCGGAGCGGGCCAGCAGGAGGGGGTGGGGAAGCGTGCTGCGTGGTGGAGAGGGAGAAGAGCGGGGTGTCAGTCCGGGCGCAGCGCGGCGACGCCGTTTCGACTCTGGCGAACTTCGGGCGCTCTTTCCGTCGCCGCGCCTGTCAACTGTCACTTCCGCAAGTTTCGTCACATGGCGGCGGCGGCGGCGGCGGGGGCGGCGTCTGCGGGCGCCCCTTCGTTACGCCGGAGACGGTTTTCTCTCTCTTTCCCCTCCCTCCTCTTGGCCCCGCCGGGTTCCCCTTCCGCCGGAGGCAATCGCTCATTCGCTTCCGTGCCGTCTGCACCTCCTCGCGTCTCTTCTTTGCATTGTGCTCCGCGAGAAGGCCTCTGCGATATTTTCTTGTTGATCAGAGAGCACTTTTTCTGACTTGAATCCGGGTGAAGAGTGGAGTCTGGATATGTGATTTCCGATAAATATCTTTTGAGTGGCTGAAAACATAATTATTGCATACATATTAATGTCTATTATAATGAAATGATCAAAGTAGTATTAAAATAACCGTAATAGTAACTGATAACAGTTTCATACAAAGTATTACTTTGCAAATATGTTCATTTAACTTATTAAATTTATTTAAGGACAATTCAGTTGTTTACTGTTACAATTAAATGCAGTTAAAGTGAACGATCATAAATAAAAAGCGAAAGAAACTATTTGAAATTATGCATTTTTTCTTTATCACTGCAGAATAGAGAGAAAGTGACGTAATGCTGCGCCAATTTTCGGCAGAAAAACTCTTATTACAAGGCCCTGGTAATGAAAAAGTGGATAAATCCAGTTGGTGAAATAAAAAAAAATCTTCTATCTCTTGGTGAAGCCGGAAGTCATGTTTTTTGGTCTTACATACCGAAAAATCAAATAATGGCAAAAAATTTGGTTATCTGTCCGTCTGTGAACAATGCTAGCGACTTAACCGTTCAGCTGATTTTTTTCCAAAATTGATATTCCTCAATCGATCTGGCTGATGTAGCGGCCCTTTGAAATTGAAACCGATATTTTAATTTTTGAGGATACTTTACAAAACGCCTCTGGGACATTTTAAAAATTTTCAGATAAATAAATAAATTGTTTTTGATTCAATTTTGTTGTTGGATAGTGTGAAGGACGTTTAAGAGAATAGTGTACGTCTCATATTCTTTAAATATCCCAATTTTTCGAAAATTGCAAAAGTTCAAATTTTTTCGGAGACATCTTACAACTAAAATGTTAAAGATAGATATTTTTCCCTTAATGAAATCTGTTCCTTATAGATAGATTTTAAAATCAGCAATGTACAATTTTAGTACTTTTTGCGTAATTTTGCAGAAATGCAACCGCGAAAGTTCGTGCTGTTTTAGCAACACTAGTTTTGACAGTGAAGGTACGTTACTCCTCCCAAAAGCTATGTAGAAACGCAAAGGGAGTAACGGTATCAGCACTGCGTAGCAGTCTCCAGACGAACAGCAACTCGTTCTTTTTTTGACTGGGTTTTCGTTTCCTCCTTTCTTCTTTCTTTTTTACTTTCTTTTTTTTTTATTCTTTCCTGGCCCTCCCGTTCTCCGGGGCCGCTGTACAAATTTAATATGCTCACATCCTGCGCAGTGTTTGCCACTTCCTTCAGACGCGCAGCGTGTCTCTTGGCGCCGCCGCCTCAGCCGCCAGCGGGGGCGGGGACCGGGGGCGGGGCCCGGGGAGGGGAGAGCGGGGGCGGCATAGCTCTGACTCGGCTGGGCGTCGAGCGCGCTGCATGACGCCGCAGCGCGAACAGCTAGACGGTTCTGTAATATTCCGATGTATATTTCTAGCGGCGCTGTCAGGGGCTGTGTGTTGTCGGGATATGAAGTTTCGTGTCTGTTGTTTAATGGAAATATTATAGAGCGGGAAAATTGCCCCCTGCGGCTCGCGGGAGACAGGCGTCCGCGGCGGCGGCGGTGGCGGCGGTGGGAAGGAGGCGTGGAGGAAGAGCGATGGAGAGGAAGTGAGAAGGGCAAAAGGCGGGGAACGAACTTTCTGGGCCGGACACGGAAGCGTTGCAGAAAGATGACGGCGAAATGGTGTTGAAGAAAAATAAGCAAAACTAGGCCTATTCAAGAAATAAGAGTTCCGGTTGAAAATAATGGAAAGTTAAGGTACTTAAATGTCGACTATTTTTCATTTAAACACTAAAAAGTTTGGATTTTTCTTGCTACCTAGATCGAGTGAATTTTCATTACCTCCCAGAACTTCTAACGTGGTCAGTTTAGTCCCTTTTTTAAATACCACTGTTCTATAGGTTATTTTAGTGAATAAATGGAAAATTGCAATGTTCGTAGTTCCGTGAAATAACATGGATTTCGAATGTTGTTCTATTCAGTTTCATTTGAATTTTCCGCAAAGTGGCATTTAAATATATCTTTTTGTAGACAATACACGCGTATTGATAATAATGAATCTGAAAATAATTTATAAATGTTGCAACCGTTTAATTGTGCATCATAATTTCGCATTTATATGATAACTATCGACTGATGCTTTGAAAGGAATGAAAATAAAATTACATTGAATTGTATTCACATTTAGTTTCAAACGAAGCACTTTTGCCACTAACATGTGAGAAACTTACTTTTATTTGTTAAATGCATCTATTATCTAATTATTCACGTCGATTCTACACTTCGTTTAATGCGTTTAGATATTGCAAATTGAGTCAATCGGGGAAACTAAATCATTACTTTGTGGTTCTCCAAGGATCTGTTGCAACGGAACGATAAGCAGCATGCTATAACTCCATTTCAGAATTATCCTCAATTCCAGGGAAACATTTCTTTTCTATTCATTTCCTATCAAAACACTAAGTCGACATTAGCTTCCCTGAACCTTGGCCAGCGTAATTTGCCCTGAAAATATGGCTCCGGGCGAAGCACGCGGTCGGCAGCGGCGGCGGTGGTGCCGCGGAGCCCGTAGTCACGAATCGTTCTCTTTCTGCATATTGCGGTTTAATTTCGAGCACCGACCGCCCGGGCCGAATATAATAAGGGCGGCTCTGCTGCACGCCATGGCCTCCTGCGATCCGGCAAAGCGCGCGCGCCGCACGACGCGGCGGTGGCGGCGGCGGCGGCGGCGGCGGCGGCGGCGGCGGCGGCGGCGGCGGCACGGCCTTCGCTTTGCCCCGCGACCGCTGCGCCTCCTAGCGGGCCTCAGTGTAAACATAATTCCGCTTCCCGCGCTCCCGGAGAGCGCGGTTGTCACTGGAGGTTGGAAAATGTCTCGTCCGCGGCTCGCGAGGCTGACGTCACGTGTCTCGGAAATCCCGAATCTTTTCGGACGACGTTGTTCCGTGTTGCGATTTGTGGGAAATTGTACAAATGTATTGGTGTTGTAGCTTGTTGTTGGGTGTAGACGTTGGACGATTTGGCTGATGGTTCATGTTTCAACATTTTCAAGGGGGTCACGATTGTATGCGAGTAATCGTCGACCGATTTGCGCGCTTTTCAAACATTCACTTTCTACACTTTCATTTTACGACCGAGATATTATCACATTTTCAAGAATACCGTGAATACAAGGCCGGATAAACAGGTTTTCATTATTAAATAGGAAAAAAATAGTTCACAAGTACCCAAAATACGCGCAAATACCTACTAAACGGAATTGAGTGAACCGATTTTAAGCCGCGTATACCGATATCAAGTAAACTGTCAAAGATGAAGGAACTTCGTAGTTGTGCGCGCGGCGTCCACAATCTATCTCACCCCATTTCGAAGGTTGTGCCGGCGCTTTTTACGCGAGTGCGCCGGTGCGTTCGCGGATAGAGCTCGTGAAATTTGCCGTGAGGCATTGGCGAACCTGTGGAAGGAAATCTCGATATAGTGCTTTGAAGTTTCCATCCTGGGTTTGTCATAGCTGTCGTTTGATCGCGTCTGTTTCTCTGGTATTACGCTAATGGTCTCGATTGACTTTTTGTGATTTTCAAATCGTGATTTCAGGACGTTACTGTTTCCTTAAAATGTGAATGTGCAAATGTAACCTTACCTTTGACAATTATCGAATTATTCCCTTTGTATATCGATTGTATAATTTATTTGAATATTTACTTTTTCTTCCTAGATGATTTGTTATTTAAATAAATCAATATGAATAATTCAGATTGCGTAGACTAGAAAGACTTTTCAACATCACCATGGGCGGGAGACATGAAAACATAACTCCATTTTCGCGCCATTAGAGTGCATTTGTCAAAGCTATGGATTGGATCAAGCCCCTTTCTTCAGCGTTGAGTTCGTGTGGTGTTGTTTTTATGCTTTTCCCTGCGTTAAACTTTGCAATCATTGTAATAAATTCTAATCCAGGATAATGTGGTAATACTTTTTATCATAATTGGAGTTTTCCATTATTTATTGATTGTATTATTTACTGGAGAAGGATTTTGCATAAAAATGTCTACGATATTTTACAGAGAAAGTTAGAGATTAACACTTTCTTATCGTTCTTCACATTCAAAATTGACACTTGAGTATTATACCATTGTAATACATCACATCTTGATTTATTAATATTTAACTAGTTTGTTAATATTTCCCAATTACTAAAATTATCTCCACAAAATATAATCGTAATGTACGCAGACAAAAAATAATCATTGAGTGCGTTGACTTTCCATCCCTTATTGACAAAGATGTAATATTGTAGTTCTGGGAATAGTTTTTGTTATTTTCAAACTAGTATCTAAGCGAATGTTTCCAGTTTTAATATTCTTTTATTAGAAACAGTTCACAGGCTTAAAAAATGAGAAGAAATTAATCATTACAGTCATATCTGCACTGCACTTATGCATTTCGTATTAGATACATCTGTAATAATGATATGAACAGCGTTTCATTAATGTAGAAAAAGAAAAAAAAAAGAAATGAAAACTTGTCCGAATAATCTTTTAGACTTCGCATTACGATTCATTCCTTTCGTAGCCCTACATCACGTGGCACCACTAACAGACCGCACCGTGTCGCACCGCCCGTGTTGACATTGCAGCGGGGCACGGGTCGCTGCGTCGTTGTTATTGCCGTTATGAGCCTCCGTCGGCGCTGGCGCTGCGGTCGCCGCCGCCGCCGCCGCTGCCGCTGCCTCCGCCGAAGCCGCCGCCGCCAACGCTGCCGCCGTTCGAAAGTTTATTTGCTCCGTGCGGATATTGCGGCATCAGAATATTGAGCTTCCGCCTCCCATGCCGCCCCCGCGTGTTCCGCGCCCGCGAGCGCGCACAGCCCCGCAGCACGCCCCGCCCCCGCCTCCGCCCCCACCCCCCGCCCCCGCTCCACGCCTCCGCCTCAACCCCCCGTTCCCGTTGTCGCTGTCGGCGCCCGCAGCCTGGCGCCAAAGGGATTTCTTGTGTGCGGGCGCATCTGGCAATAATAACACTGCTGTTCATGCGGGGCGTCGCGCCACACTCTGCGTGTGCGATAGTCTCTCTAGCTTTCGGGGAACGACGGCGAGTCACTTGTGCATAGTTGAGCAGTGCCGAGAGGGACGGACGGAAGCGGGCCTCCGACGGCAAGTTTTTAAAGGATGACACTCTGCGCTTCCATTCTTCCTATTGTTCTGAATTAACATTGGGACAACCGTTCTCTCATTCTTGCTTTACCTAATATTTAAACACTTCGTCGTTTATTCTTTCTCTTTGTATATAAACTGGGTTAAGAAAAGTTGAAGGTTTTGTAGAATTTATGAGAAATCAACGATTCAAAGCTTCATTAAAAGTTCTACTGAGAGACTAGTAGAGTTCTACTAGAGAGACTCAACTCTAGACCTACTTCAACAGATTTAAAATGAAAATAGTAACTTACATGAGTGGCAAGAAAGTGGATGTTTCATTGTCTTAACGGGAGAGTTCCCCGACGAGGCCGATTGGCCGAATATAGAAATCTTGTGTCATGAACAGTCACTTTTGCTTTGTCATGTAGAATATTTTATTCGAGATCTCAATTTGTCAATGTGTGATACACAAATTTAATTGATCGTCACGGGAAAGTACCACAAGTATTATATTATGTGGGAAGCCTACGCTCTCACAAGTACCACAAGGTTTTTCCCGTAAGGTGCAGGTACGTATTTTGTTTTCTATTCTAGTACTTTCAGTACGTTTCCATGCTAGTGTTAAAAAATTTCAACTTTCATGTCCGAATTCTGAGTAAGTATGCATTACTTTCTAGACCGTCGCGAATTAAAGTATAAGTTCGCAGATTATCGTCTGAAGGGGAAGCAGACACACATGCAACCCGCAACACATGTCAAGGTTGAACTCATTGAACCAACATGCATAACGCGGAAACGAGCGTTTTAGGTCCTTAAAAGTGCTGTTTTTTCCCTCCAAGAAGCACACGAGTTATGTTTGTGTCTTAATCCACAAAATGCCATCTTTCAGAACGTTGTTTTTCATTTTTTGGAAGGTTTCTCTACTTCGTTGACAGAATCATTCAACGTTGGATTTCAATATGTAGTCTGCTTTCCTTTTAAGGCAGTGATTTACGAAGTGGGAAATGTTCGCATGGTTTCTGAGTTTTTTAGGGCTCAGGGTAACATTCTCCAAGAAACGCCTTGATACTGTAATAACGGCTGTTTATGCTAGCCGACGTTCCGTGCTCGGTGTGATGGTTTCTGGGACTCACGTGGAAGGCAGACGAGAGAGGCACTGTATAACAGAAGCCGTTCCCATGTTCGTCGCCAGAGAAGGGTTGCTGTAAACCTGCTGTATTTGTAGATATATTGTAAAGTCGTCTTCTAACTGTTCGTTCAGAAGAGTTGCGTGCTGATATTCCTTGATTTCCTATTATTGGGGTCTCGTGCTCTGTGATCCGTTGAAATTATATTACTACATCTTCTGACACAAATATCCATCGATGAGACTCTATTTTTAATATGTGGTAACATGTCATTTTAGGACTTTTTTAAACCGAATAAGGCATGTCTCTAAATTCTCCAGAATGTCTTAAGAATGCTCTTCATAGTCCACAACTGATTAATTCCTTTTGATTGCATCAATTATTCATTAAATCAATATTTATACATTTAGTCAAGTATAATCAATGGGGGAAATACTGCAGAATAGAATATTGCGTCACAATAATAAGCGTAACAACTGCCTAATGGTATTCATAAAACTAAAACAGCGGTATGTATTCTTAAAACACCTTGAGAGGGAAACTTGAAGTACTAGCGAACGCATAATGAAAGACTACGAATTAGAATAATATTGTAAAAGAGATCAGGTGTAAAAGAGTGCATTCCACCTGACGTTGCTTTCATTCAGAGAAACGTTTTGCAGTGCAACGCTAATACATTTGTAAAGGAGCTGCATTGCTCCGGTGTCTTCCACTTGCGGTAGCAAGCGAGCGGTTCGCGACCGCAATGCGCAGACTAGGCCCACACCGGGGCGGGCAAGAGGGGCGGGGCCTGTAAGCGGGGCCGGGGACGTGGGCGCGGCGAGGCGAACAGCGGGCGAGTTGTACGCCTGCGGCTGGCAGTGCTATTAACTCGCACCCCGACGTGTCCCTCGCGCGAAATGTAAATATAACACTACACCGCCCCCGTCGCTGTGGCGGCGGTGGCAGCAGCAGCAGCAGAAGCAACAGCCAGCGAGGTCGGTAATCCCCTACGAAAACACGCCGCTCGTCCGCGGCGCTGCTGCAGCCAACGCGACCGCGCCGCGCGGTCAATGGCGGCCCGCGTCGCCGGCTGCGCCCGCAGATGAGCCCTAAAACTGCCCCGCGGATGCGAGGGACGCGCGGTTTTTGCGCCGACGACACGTTCAGGGTAAACACGGGTACGCGAGCACTCGACTCTTGTGTGTTTTGGATGTACAACTGAAGCTAGAAATCAGAAGTTAATGGGAATGAGGAGTGTGGTGTACACATCTGTGAGCCATACCGGTTCAAAAGATGCTAAAACAGAAAATAACTAGAGAATATAAATTGGAACTAATTTGATAACTTTAGAAATTTTTGATGGATTAAATTCATAAGATTTTTCTTTCTATTCCGATTTATTTGTAGTGGCTCTTGACATAACTCATCTGTTACGGTCTCAATCAATTTGGAGCTTTAATATCACCACAGTAAATTCACTATGGTGACGTTCAAACTTCTGATTGTATGACACGGGTAGCAGTTTATTAAACGCTATATGCTATTATAAATAAATCGAATTATAAATGAAAATCTCCCACATTTTCGTTTAAATTAATTCGTTTTCTGTCGGTTATATTCAACTTATTCAAATGTCTAAAATGCTTTTCGAAGTCGGACTCCCAAGAAACGCCATTAAAGATTTCGTGTAGTGTCTACCATGGAAGTTTCTCGCATATCCAATGAAACTTCGGTTCGATAGTCGCCCGTTCCCTCTTGGAGATTCCCCGCTTCGCTGCGAGAGCGCTCTGCGAGCGCGTTCGCGCGAACAATCACACAGCGTTTTGCGCGCCCGCAAGCCCACCCGCCCGCCCACCCCCGTTCGCGCGGGGCGCTCAAGTTCTTAGCCGCAAGTTGGACGACGGCACGCTGGGTGCCCGTCGACGCCGCGTCCTCAGTTGGAGGACGGCGCTAATTGTCCTTGAAATCGCGTCGATCGCCGTCGCAAACCCCGGCGTCGCCGCCGATATCCGTTCGTCATGACTGCCTCTCTCCACCACCCGCCCCACCATCCCGTCATCTCCACTTGAGTCTCCGACTCCGCTCTCCTCCTCCTCCTCCTCCTTTCCACGTGAATAACCTCCCTCCCTCCCTCTCTCCACCCGCCCGCTCGGAAACCGACAGTTGAGGGGAACGCGGAGGACAGGCGGAGGGCGGGCGGGCGGAAAGGAAGAGGTCAAACTTTCTCGCGCGACGCGCTCCGCGGCGTGTCCGCCTCTCGGATGGCGGCGCCTCGCTCCTCTTCACAACGCCTCAACCCGAGCGAAAACTGGATTAAACGCTCTCGCGGAAATCGGAAGAAGTTCATTCGCAACCCTCTCGGAATATCTTTTGTGGGGGCGCGCGTCCGTCGCGATGCGTCCGATTATTATTTTTCCCGTTGAGCTGCTGCTTTGTGTTTCATTTCTCGCCGCTTCATTTTGCTCCAAGAAGCAAATTGTATTCGAAAAGAAAAGTTAACGCCGGAGAAAGAAAATATAAACGTGAGAAAAATAATTGTAGTGTTTTTCGTCCGGAGTTCGTGTAAATCGTAGATTCCCTACGGAGACGATACCACCGCCCAGTGAGCGCTGGAGCCTTCTGTGGGGGCGGTGGAGCTTCCTTGGATTTTCCCTGATGCAAATTTAATAAAAAATGTTGTTTGTTGTCCTATTAATTTATACTTTAGGATTTGTAATCGATAAATAAACAGATAAAATAGGAACAGATATTATGCAACAAAATGTTGATATTTCATATAAAATTAACAGGTATGGGCTAAAGGGCGTTGTAATTTTGTTGTCTTCAGGGGGCGGTGGCTCAGAAAATGTTGGGAACGTCTGATATAAAACATTTTCTGGGAAGGGAACATGCAGAGTACGCAGGAATCGTGTCCCAAAGGACGGAAACGCCCAGCCGTGTGGTGATACAGCGTTGGCGCACTCGTGCCACACTCGACGGGTGCATCGCTGTTCGAATAGATATCCCCAGGCGCGGTAATATTTCAGCCGCCGCCGCCACCGCCACCGCCGGTAGCACCGAGAGACCTCACGGCGGCGCGACGGGTAGAGGCGCAATGCAGCAGAGGTCAGCCCCGCAGTCCCCCCCCCCCAGTCACCTTTTCTTCTATTCTGCCATTACTCCACCGATTCCAGTCAGTAGGTCGGATAGTTTCTTTTCTTTTTTTCTAGTTTTTGGTTTTTAGCGTGCTGTCTACTTCATGTGCTTCTTGCATACTTTTAAGACGTCAGTTCATTCGCACTTGTATATTTGCTAGTATTTATATAGTATTTATATATTTGCTAGTAACATGTCTACGAGATAGTTTTCATTATGTGAAGTGTCGTGTGTGAAGAAAGTATACAATTTTTATATTTATAACTTCGTAAATGTAATGGCTGTTAAATAATATTATTTGTAGTTTTTGTCTATTTATCGGTATTTTATTTTCAATTTCGCCAGGTATTACAAGCTGCGTATCTCCTCAAAATCTTCACGTAATATGTTGGAATAATGCACTTTTATTGTTATTATAATTATTATTACTAACTCGAATATTTGAACAAAATAATTCTTGTTCCAAAAGAGAATTTAGACCCGAAGAAGAAAATATCTACATTTTTCGTACTTCCGTCCTACCTTGTCGTGCCCTATGCAGTATCACCTGCGTCCTCTTCCTGCCGTCCGCTGCGCCAAACCTCCATCCATTGAACGCTGCCAGGCGCGGGCACCGCCAGCCGGCGCTGGCCGTTGCGCCGATGAATATCGAACACCGTGCGGGGGAGAGCGTCATCCTCTGACAGATAGAGCGGACATCGAGTAACCCAATATTCTATTAATATATACAGTTTTCAATAAGGTCGACGGCGACCGCTGCCCGACCTGCCAATGTATCATGTTAATTCAGAGCAGGCAATTATGCGGCATTAACCCATTAATGCGCGCAACACGGGCCCTTGTGTGTTAATGCGGGGGAGGGCGCGGGGAGACGGGTGTGCCGTTGCCGGACGTGGCTCCCCGCCCCCTCCGCGCGCCGCCCCGCGACGCTCCCCGCTCACCTGGATCGCGGGCGCGCGCCGCGCGTCCCCCGGGGACCGTAAATATCGGCGGAGCAGCTCAATGCCCGAGTCCCCTTGCCAAGGGGCAGGGGAGGGGAGCGAGGTTACGCCCTCCCCCAACTCTCGCGCCCCCCTCGACACCTGATGCCGAACCTGCGGGCGACAGCGGCGCCGCCGCCCTTCCGTCACACTGCACACCCCCTTCCTTCTCCTCCTCCTTCTCCCCCTACTCTTCCTCCTTCGGCTCGTTCTATTGCTCCCTTTGCCCTCCTCCTCTTGTTTTCCTATTCTTGCCCTCCTCCCCTCGTCCTCCTCCCCTCGTCCTCCTCCCCTCGTCCTCTTCCCCTCGTCCTCCTCCCCTCGTCCTCCTCCCCTCGTCCTCCTCCCCTCGTCCTCCTCCCCTCGTCCTCTTCCCCTCGTCCTCCTCCCCTCGTCCACCCTCTTGTCCTCCTCCTCCCCCTCGACCGGACCGGCCTCGTCCTCTCTCTCCACGTCACTCTTTCTCTTTTCCTCCTCCTGCGTCTCCTTCACTATCTCCTCCACCTCGCTTCTCTCTCTCTCTGATTCAGTGCCCATTCGTTGCTCTAAGGAAGCGACACATAGCGTATTAAACTTAATACCATCAAAAATGTTTCGTTCATGTTTTCCCCCTAATTCTCGCGCACTCTCTCCTTGACACCTGATACCATACCTGCAGGCTACAGCGAGGCCGCCGCCTTTCCATCACTCACCGCTATTTCTCCTCCTCCACCGCTTTTTACCGTTTTATCTTCCTTCTGACCCTATCCTCCTGCTTCTACTCATCTTCCTTTTCTTCACTTTATTCTCTCTCCCTTTCATTTCTCCTTCAACAATATTTTTTTTATTTTGTTAACGCGAACGTGCTATCAAAGGCGTAAAAATATCGCCAAATTTAATTTCCACTTGATGAGTTTCCTAAAAAGAATCATGATTTTTCATTGATGTTTTTACTCTCAAGGTATCGTGCTACAGAAAAAATTGTATTTTATTCTTCACGTATATTCGGCTAAAAATATGGAAACAAATATTTCCATTTTTTTCTATCACACCTTTGCATTTTAAAAATAATTTGTAAATCCCATCTCTATTTCCTCCTCGCTGAAGTTTTTCTTCTTACGTCTTGCTCTATTTAATCGAAATTGATTCAGTATTTCAATAAAAAAAATCTTATCTTTTGGTTTTGAGTGGAAGCGATGTCTCTTAATATGCAAACATTTTACAAATGAATATTCAATGCATGTTCCTCAGCTGGAAGCGTCAATGTAACCACAGCGGAAATTTTCCACGCACTCGAATAGTAGAAGGAAACTGATAAATTCACCGTCGCCCGAAATGCACGAGTACCAGGGTGTTTGAAATGCCGATGGTAAACAGCAGCAAAAGCAGAAGTGGTTTCGCGAGTTTGCGAAGTTTTTCCGCATCGATCGCGGAAACTTGCGTAGTATCGTATCGGGAGCTGCGAACTTGGCTCTCCCGACGGGCGGAGAGGAAGCGGAGGAGCAGCCAGCGCTGCGGGCGCCGCGAGGGCGGCTGCGAAGAGGACGGCGGCGGGGGCGGGCGCCCGCCGAAGGGAACAGCGCCGGTTGTTCCGGCCAGCAGCGTAATTAACGTACCGGCGATGGCCGGGGCGATAAGCCGCCAGGTGGAGATGTACGGAAGAAACTGAGTCTGCGAGGTTCCTGTGTTGTACTCCGCCTGTTCCTTACCGCTCTCTCTCTTCCTGTGGAAATCCCATCGTTGGGACAGGTTTCATCTCTTCCGTGCAAATGTAGCTACCGATACGATTATTACTGCCGCTACCACTCAGCCATGTTATATTTATAAACTATAATTGTTGTAACTACCGATATTAGCAGATTCCTCCTTCTCTCTCGTGACCTCCGTATTATTCCAGTCAAACAAAAGAGGACTTCTAAATTACTTGCAAATGCGAGATAGGACTTGGGCACAATCCCACTGATTAGGGGGGACTACGTTTCAATACCGCCCCTGGCCCAAAATTGTTTGGCTCCAGCACTGAGGCATGATTTTCATTACCAACCAAGAAACTCTGGTTTGACGTAATTTTAAGTACTCTTCTTGCCCTTAACATTTTTTGTAAATGCAACCCCCCAACGCGGCATTGCATTTCGCTAGCCCTTCCCTCAAGTGGATCCCGCGTTCCGCTTTCCACCCCGCCCAATCTCCGCTCTCGAAGCAGCTTCCCGAAGCCGATACCAGGCGGCGCTCAAGTCGGGGTATGCGTCATCGGCCGGAAGAGGGTCTGGGGCATGCGGGCGCTTTGGGACGGCGGGGCAAGGCGGCCCGCTGAGCAGTTTCGGCACCTCCACCCCCTCCCTCCCGCCCTTCTCGCTCTCGAACGGTATTCTTGCGGCTGCAGTCATCAGGGCCTCCCGGCTTCCTTCCAGAAAAGGGTGGAGCCGAAGCGGGCGGGGCGAGCGGGCCGGCGGGCGCTGCATTCTGCACTAATTAGCCCTGTAAGACGCTAATTAATTGTCAACAGCCAGCGGGGACGACGTCGTCGTAGCCGCCGCCGTCGCCGCCGCCTCCGCCGAAGATGGCTGTTCTTCTGCTCCTCGTCAGGAACTTGCGCAAACACTCATTAACGCCCTCTGGAAGCCCAGACCGCTCGCGCACGGCTCGTCCTCGGCCACGCCTTCGCCTGCCGCGCGCTTCCGCCCCCGCCCCCGCCCCCTCCGCCACCTCCGGCGACGCTCTCACCCCGCCGCCGCCTCATCTCCAAAACCGCTACTACCTCCGAATCCCCCCGCGACCCGACAACGCCTGCGTTCGCGCCCCGTCCCCGCCCCCGCTCCATCGTCCGCCTCTGTTCCTCCCCACTCGCTCCTCCGCTCTGCCGCTAACTCCGCCCCACCCTCTCCCACTCCCTTCTTCGCCACGCCCACCATTCCTGGTCTCTCTAATCCTCTACTCTGCTCTGACCCACTCCTTCCTCCACCCCCTCCCTCCTCCTCCTTCCACCGTTCCCAGTCGTTCGAATCTCCGCCTCTGCTACGCCCCACTCGCACCTCTGTTCCGTTCCTTCCTCCGCCCCGACCTGTCCTACACCCCACTCCCTCCTCAGTCCGCCTACTGACCCCCGTCTCTCTAATCTCCTCCTGTACTTTACCCCACTCCTTCTTTCGCCTCATTCCGTCCTTCGTTCCACTCCCATCTCCACCACGCACTCACCAACGCCCCAATCCTTCATCCGTCCCGCCCTCCGCTCCTGGTCATTCCAATCCCCGCCTCAGTTCCCACCTTCTACAGCGTTTCCGCGCGGGCGTCACCTCGCCCATCTCCGTATCTTTCCCCTTGCCCCCCCCCCCAGTTGCCTTTCTTCCGGCGGCCCCCGGAGAAAGGGAACGCGCGCGCGAATCGAAACCTTCCCGTTCCGGCGGAGCCTCCAGAAACGGCGTGCGGGACTCCTCCCTTCGGCTTCTCCGGAGTGTTGTACGTTGCAGAACAACTCGCCTCGCGTATAGTGTAAAGCACGAGCCTCGCGATGCAGTGTAAATACGGCGGGGTGATGAGAAGCATACACGGCTTCTAAATGAGGAAACATTATGCGCGAACTAAACACGAAACCTCCCGACGCACGCTAAGGAAATAATGGTAGAGTTGTACCGAATATCTGGTAATTACCTTCGTTTCTATTGTTGACTGCGCTGTCTTATTAAATCATGAACATTATTTGTAGAGGCTCTAATTGAGGAACGTCAAGAACGGTGAGCGCTCTGGAATGAAAGCCCTTAAACACCTCTAAGCATTTCCCAACAGTGTTCGCTGTCTTAGCAAACGCGAACATAAAACTGGCAGACATAAAGTACGAAAATTGATGCGTAGTTGTTCCTCTTTGATTGAATATGTTAAAACATTGTAGCAAAACTTCATGAAGTACTAACGGAGAAGAGGGTAAAATCACATAGGTTATTTTTATTTTCTCGCCTATTTACGTAAGAAGAGAAAGCATTGTAATTTCAAATGTAAATCTATAATATTTTATACAAAGGCTTATTGATCGTTTTAAATCCTTAAATGATATTAGAATTAAATGACTACATTTTTGCATACCTCTGTATTTCCTGGAATTTCTGTGCGAGTATTGGATTTAATTCCCTTTTTAAAAGCCCCCACATGCAATTCCTTACGACACCCCTGCTGTTCCTTTGGAGGGACGTGCGCTGCAGCAGGATCGAAAAGCGAACAAAGTAATTCGCGAACAAATTCTGAAACTAAACGAAACCCGTGTTTGCGCTGGAATTTTAAACTTCCCTTTTCCCTGGGCCTAATCTGAGCGAGCGGCAGGCGGCCGGAGCCGAGCCGGCGCGGTGAGGAAAGGGGGGCCGAGGAGCGAGACGAAAGCAGCCGCTTGGGCGGTGCAGGCCCTCTTCCCCGCGGTCGTTCTTGCGAATTCGGCGCCCGGGGATCCCTCGCTCCTCCCCGCCCCGCCCCCGCCTCCTCGACCCTCGCACGCTCTCGTCGCCGCGCCAGCTCAGCAGCCACCCCCGCGCCGCCGCCGCCGCCCTCGTTGCCGTAGTGCGGCGCCGAGAGGGCCCCGAAATGGGCTAAAAATTCAAATGCGGACCCGTGGCGGGGGCGGTGCCAGCGCGGGGGAGCCGCCCGCGGCTCCAGCACCGCTGCCTGCCGAGGCCTCCGGGGTCGGAGGAGACGCCCGGCCGAACACGCGTTCCGTGGGATGTAAAAGAGGCCGACGCGGTGGCTGCGGGGGCGGGGCGGGGGCGGGGCGGGGGCGGGGCGCGCTGCGCGAAGCGGCAGACTGCGGGGGCGGAGTTACGAAGCGCGCGATTAAATTAATGTCTGGAGTAGGCGCCGCGCCCTCACCCGCGCCCGCGTGCTCGTCCCGCGCCCACCGCCGCAAGGCCCTTTGGCGCTCGGCGGCGGCGGCGGCGGCGGCGGCGCCTTCGCCGTCTGCGCTTCGAAGAGCTCCAAGGAGAGGCCTCACGACTTGCGTGGGGCGAGAGAATGTGTTGGGAAATTGTTTGGTTCCATAGGCGTGGGCATAGAGGTGCCAGGGAGTCCATGTTCCTTGTGTAAGTTTCGAAAGTGGCCCCGTAACTGTACGTAATAAACCATTTTATTTCCGAAAACATCAATTCCTTTCCACTCTTTTGGAGCTCACATTTTGGGGAACATATTTGGGGATGAGGATCTCCAAACCATCTTACAACCCGGTAAATGGTTCATCATCAAACCAATGAATCATTTACGTTGTATCATTGACCTTTTTTTACGTTTTATATATTTGCTAGAAAAATAAGTCACTTGTAAATAAAAGAGTTTAATGGAAAAGGAGGCGCAGACGGGTCGTGTAATAGTGTTTGAGCTGATGACAAAAGTTGAGAGACAGTCTGTGTTTGCTTGTATTCACTGTTATGTTAGGTAATGTCTTGAACATTTCATTTATTCTCAGAATTTGATGTTGAAAACGAGGCCGTTGCTGATCACTACGTAATTGCAATATCGGTGTGTCTGAGAGGATAACACACATACTGATAAATATACAATCATTCGAATTCGTTCATACACAATACTCTCAGTCGTGAATACAGGAAATGTCAGTTAATCATGACCAAAACTTTGTAGTTTTTGTGGAAAGAAGTAACCAAGCTGAGATACCATAAGTTGTGTGTTCATTGCTTCCAAAAATGGAACCTGGATAGTTGGACAAAAATGAAAAAAGGATACTTTTCTCATTTGTTCAATAATATTTACATTGATGGTGACATTCCTCAGTTGATACGCTGATATTCCTCAATTCAAACTACGCTTATAAATGCGTTCAATCTGCGATAATCTCAAATAATGCATTTTCAGCATTCTGTTTCTGCCTCGACTGACGTTAAATTGCCATATTTCTTCTTCTCGTAGCAGGTGTAATTCTCGTTCAAGGGTGCGTACCTTTGAGACACCCTACGTAACAGGAGCAGTTGACAATTGAGCTGCACGCAAAACTGCCACGTAGCCGTGTGCGTCACCGCGTTCGCACACATGCGGCCTGTTCTGCGCCTTCCCATTCCACCTTCTTCCTCCACTCCACTCCTTCTTCCGACGCAACGCGGTTTCGTTCCGCGGGCGTCGCGACGCCTGCGCGATGTCACTTGAACCTTCACCTGCAGGCGCCGCCGTCCGCGTCTCCGCTTTCTACGCCCCCACCCCTCCCCCTTCCCCTCCACCCTCCCCCGCGAGGCGGAGGAGGCGCTGAGCGAAGGCAGAGGCAGTTGGCGCAAGTTGAGGCGCGATGCGTACGCGAAGAGTAGGAGAAACTTGCGTGCGTGCGTGTGTGTGTGTGTGTGTGTGTGTGTGTGTGTCCGTAAACAGAGCGAAGAGTCGACTCTCCGAGCGGAGACGAGAGCGTGCGCTAACTCAGTTGTCGTCGTGACTACCGCGCTTCCGGCGTTTGGATCAGTTCCAGAACAGGTTCTGGGTCTGTGCGGCAAGATGTATGGCGGTACTTGTTGTTGCTTTTTTTTATTATTTCACGTTGCCGGAAGTTTTCTGACCCGAAACGAAAGCGTAGAGTGAGAGGAAAATTGGCTGAACTCTTGCAATGTTTTGTTATTAGTCCAAAATTTCTGAATTTTACTAATGTGCTGCGACACCGTACGTGGGTTGTGGAGAGAACCGCGCTGAGTCCAATTATAGAGTTAAGTGGATAAGCGACTACATAAGCGACTGAATAAGTACTACACATGTGTTCAGGAAGGCATATTCTAGCAAACTTAGAAGAAATGATTTGCCAATGAAAGACCTGAATTCTTTGAAGTGTCCCTGCTATTCAATTGAACATCTCATTAAGCAAAATTTGCATCGACAAGGCCAAATTGCGCAATAAAAGGTAAATTAAATTAAAATATGGCAATATATTTTTTTACGTTTTCTAATTGAGGATTTTATCGAGAATATTTTAAAAGTAAAATTATTTTCAATCGTTGTAGAACATGCCAATAATTAACCAAATTATACGTAATTGAACAAAAAGAACGACACACTTGGAAACATTTCGCATCTAATTAAATGGGACATTCAAACAGCGTCGTCGTTGTTCGTAATTTTACTCTCTTGGGTGGTATCAACATTTACTTTCTATATTTTACTGCTGAACTTCCATTTACTTGACATTGGAAAATACGACACATTCTTTAGTAATTCATTTTATGAATCGGAGCAATTATGTCGACAGAATTATAAGAAATTTCTTTCCCAAACATGGTGCAGACCTCGTCAATAGGTTGTCACTGGAACGTCCGCCACAGTCGTCCTCACGACTGCGGCAGTCGTCATGCCGCAGGCCCGGCGCTTTCGTCTCGCGGCGACGGACGCAAGCGCCTACGCTGCTGTCGCCTTGACATGCGACGGTTGCGCGAGACGGACTTTGCTAGCAACGTCCGCACGCAGTGCATCGCCGTGGCCGCTTCGGGCGACGCCTAAAATAAAAAAATAAAAAAATAAAAGTGGGCTCTCTTCGCCCGTCCGTCGCCCCTCTGTGCAGCTGGGCCTGGACGTCCGTCGGCCCGTCCGTCGTCCACTCGTCGCCCGCGGCCGCCTTCTGGCTGGGCTGTCGCTCGCCTTCCGTCACAGCCGCGGGCTGTCAACCTGTTCAGCCTTCCGCCGCCCAGTGCGCCAGCTGCCGGCGCGCCCCGATCCGCACGGCGCGTCGCCGCCGGAGGTTCTCCCGGCGCTCGACCCCGTCACCACTCACCCCCCCCCAGCATCTGCTTCCAAAGCCCACCCCCTCCGCCTCGCCTGCTTATGTTCTCCTGGCTCCGTTATGAGCTCTGTGATCGGAAGTAAAGTCGACGCGTTTCACTGCCAGTGCCCCCCCCCCCCCCGAAGCCAACTTGTATACAGAAGGACAACAACGAATTTTTTTTTAAAACATTTGTCTAAAAGCTTTACTTTTATCTATATTCCTAATAAAAAACTATTTTTTTGTGCAATGAATAACACAAAGAAAATTGCACCCGGAAGTTGCCAATGCGTACTTTCAGATGCATGGTAAAAGGTTACAAATGAAAAGTTAGCAATAATTTTTCTAGTTTGCAAATTGTAAGAAATATAATACTTCTTCTAAAAACCTTACTGAACCTTTGAATGAAAGCTTTTGGTCGTAAAGTCTAGCCCTCTGTTGGCTTGTTAGACCGTTGAATATTTTTTTTTCGTAACAGATGAATATTGTCAAAAACTCCTTTCGTAATACCACACTAATTTCCAAGAAATGAATGTCATCGAAACCGCGTGCGAAGTTCCTCTAATTTATGGAAACTCATTTAAAGTTTACCTGTCTACAGCAAGATCGCTTTTACGATGTAAAAATTCGTTCTATTCTCAAGTCCAAACTGAGGTATTTTCAATATTTCAATTCTTCTTTAGTGAGTGGCAAATGAAATTATGAACTCTCTACGTCACGCACATTAAGTTCCAACAAAAAGCTCGAGACAGCGTCGTATTGTGGTCGTCATAGTACGAGAGATCGTCGTATTCAGAAGTGTCTGAGGAAGAGTAGAGGCGCGCCGGAAGAGGTGAGATGGAGTGCTGAGGATTGCCACGTTTATGAGACTAGGAAAACCCAGCAGACTTTGTTTTGTCCTTCATGTCTCTCTTTCCCCTCCCATCTCTCTTTCTCACTATCTCTCCCTCCTTTCCTCACCCTGTCCTGTCTGTCAGTCTGTCTGTCTCTGCCGCTCTCTGTCCCTCTCATTCACCATTTACTTGCAGATTCTGCACGTCTGTGAGCGTGAAGTAATATCGAGAAGCGCCGGACGAGCAAAATGTATAGAATGTTCAAGAAGAGCTCACTTCTGTAGATTACGGTGTGAGAAACGTTTCTTTGGGGACTTCAGCCTCAAACTTTTAGTGTTTAAGGCCCTATAACGCCTCGTTTAGGAGCTATTTAACGATATAGTTCCAAAATGTTGCCGAGTGTGTTGCGAGTTGCCTTTTGACGTGAATATTTAGTTTTTTTTTATAGCGCCATGTAGTAGAGTTACAACGGAACTAACAACACATAAACCTTCTCGGTGAAAAAACACGTAGAAGTGCCAACTTTCATGTTGATATATATCAACATCATACAATGCTTCTTTCTTATGTATATAATAATCTCACATATATATAAGAGAAGCGCAGAGGGTGGAGGGGAAGTGCGAAGCGGCGAGAAACCGTTGACCGGGATCGTTCGAGAGCTAGATTTTCAACTGAGGCAACGGGGCAGGAAGGTACGATGGATAGGCATAACTCTTCCAAATTGGGTAGGTATGCCTGAAGCAAAATTTCGAAATCAGAGGGCTGCTAAGTGGGCCTGTCAGTAATTACGCTACTACAAATTCTGCATATCTTATACAGAATCAGTATCAGTTACTCTGTACTGTAAAAACGACAACCATTCTGATTGTTTATAAAATGAAATACGAGGAGGGGAAGGAGAAAGTATGTAAGAGGCGTAATTTACAAAACATACAATCACTAAGAGAAGATTGTAATCTAAGTTATTGAGCCATGTAGTGCTGTTAGAGGATACTGCCATCGTGCAACGCATTTAAACTGAGAAAGAAATAGCAGACTCGAAACTCGAGAGATTTATGACGGCTAAAGCTGTGTAGTGAGGCTCTGGCTGGAGCAGTGAGCTAAAGGGTAAGGCGGGAAGCGGGGAAGACAGTGAGAGAGGCAGAGGGAGCGGGGCGGGGCGCTGGCGTCGGTCGAACACGCGTCAGCTGCGTCTGGCGGGCGCGCGCGGACGTCAGTCGGGCGAAAGCGTTTCCCCTCCCACTCCCTCCCCCCTCACAATCCCTCCCACCCACCACCTCGTACCCCCTGGCTCCCGCCCCGCCCATGCGTTCCGCGCTCTCGTTCCCGTTGTCCGTCATAATTAGCTTAATTCCACGCCGCGGTGGCCGCTCCGCGCGCGCTCCCTCCCCCTTCCGCGGACCCTCCCCCCCCCCCCGCGGACGGCCGGCCAACAAGGCTAGCGCGCGCGCGCACCGCGGCACAACTCTCTTGAGAGTTTTTCGCGCGTCACTCCGTCCGCCGATCGCGCCTTTTTCCGCGCTACCTGCGCCGCAGTTCAACCTAGATACCTGACAATCAGGCCATGGCTGCGTTCCACTGGTGCGAGAGGTTGGTTGCGATAACATTGATTCCCGGGGTATATTTTTTGTCATGTCGCTTTTTGCTGAGTTTTCTGAAAGCTAACAAGGCCTTGACCTATTCGTGCCTATGTCGCATTATTTGTCCTTTCAAATAGATGTAAAGGTTTCAAGCACACGGCTCACTGTGAAAACGGCATTATTTTGCAATGCAATTATACAATTACGAAAGTATCTCGTTAGTACGGTGTGGTTCGGGTTAGTATTTTTCAATGAATACAATGTTGCAGAGAGGGGAAGTTAATGTACACTGACTTTCGCGATGCTAATTCTACAGCATTGTAAAACCCGATGATGAAAAAACACGATAGTGACATAGACTGTGCTAGTCATTATTTTTTAACATATCTAATTACTGGCGATTAAAATATGTTGATAGGTGTGGAATCATGACGATTTAGTTTCGTAGAAAATAATTTGTAAATTGTATTAACTCACTACGTCATATTCCCTAATTAAGGATATTAGTAGCATGAAGCTTATTTTGTATTATGACAACTCTACTGAACGTTTCACTTCTAATTACTTTATGCACACGTAGTTCACCCACGCTGGCATGTACAATGGTGTACTGAATTCCCAGAAAACATCTAGCAGTGTCCAACATCCGCAGCTGCCGCCACCTTCATTTCCCAGAGCTCACCTGTTGGGCCAGGTCTCGCCGCCGCGCCGCCCGCAACCGGGCCGACCTACCCGCGACGATACCGCGAAGCGCGGGCGTTAATGGAAAGCGAATTAATAATTCTCGCGGAGATTTGGCCGGGTCCGTGCGACGCGTGTCCCGCGGCTCACATTAATTAAACAAATACGGGAGCGGCTATACGTTAATTTCTGGGGGGCGGCGCGCGGCAGCCCGTTGTGGCGACGGTGGCGCGGCGAGCGGTGCCCGCCGGGTCTACTGCCGCCGCCCCCCGCCGCCCCCGCCGCCGCGGTGACGAATGTAGCCGCGGCCCCTAACAACAGGGCGCGGGTATCCTTCACTGTGCGCTGTCTCGCGCGCGGAGGGTAATTAAAGGCCCCGAGGTTGGCACGCCTGGCCGCACGCACTCGGCCGCCGGTCATCCATCTTGCACTCCGCCGCGCGCGGAGGCGGGCTGGGCCTCCGCCCTGAGCCGGAAGGAAGGAAGCAAGGCGGACGCCGACGAGTGTTCTCTCCTTCCACCTGCACTCCGCTCCGCTCCGCTCCACCCACACGTTCTCGTCTCGCTCCTGCGTCGTCCCCCTTCTTCTTAGCTGCCAGTGCCTTTTTGGGACGTATGTGTCAGGGGAAATGTGTTAAAAGAATGCTTCATGAATGTAATGAGAAATGCTATATAATTTATCAATAATTTTAGTATTTCCAAGCTGGTTGTTATTCATCTCACAATATTAATTATCATTGCTATCATATAAACAGATATATAATAAATAGAGTTACCAAAAATTAGTTATAATAAACGTTTTTTGACACACAAATATCTTAATTCCTCTTCCCACAAAGGCATGAGTCTTGCTTTTCCATTCAGACTTGCCAAACAAATACATTCTCCCTGTATGTTTTCATTCCTCCATTTTTAATTGTAACGATCTCAGCATCTTTCCTTTCTCGCCTTTATATCTTTTTCAAATCATGTTGCAAAGACGTTTCTTTTACTTCCCTGATTAAATACCTCTACATTACTCTAAGCAATTCCCACCTCATTCAATTCCATCAGTTCTACACTAATCCTCACATTCATACTTCTTGTACCGCAACCAGTTGACTCTCCATTTGACCTGATTCCACAGACGCACTTCATTTGCCATGACCCTCTTAACGTGCCCTCGTGCGCCTTATTCCGTTCCCCTCGCTCTACATTTCATCGCCGTTTCCTTCTTATATTCCACCCTGGCCCTGCCCTCCCAGCCCGGCCGCCGTGGCGTTCCCGTCTTTAGCAACCGCTCACGAGGGCAGGTGAGGCGGGGATGGGCCGGGGCGTGGGCGTGGGTGAGCGTGGGTGGGCGAGGGCGTGCGTCGTGTGTCCGCGGCGCGGGTGAGGAATGGCAGCCTCCGCGGAGGAGGCGCGCCCTGGAGGCGGTGAGAAGTGGAGTGATGGTGCGACGTCTTCGGTGCGGTCTCCGGAGACGCACTGCGGAGGGCGAGCCTCTGAAGGCGGAGACGGGACGATGGAAAAGGGACGGGTTTCGCGGCATCATTGAGACTGCGGAGGTGGATAGGTCGCTTAATTGGTGTTGCGGTGTGTTTTCCGCAAAATTCTCGTAATTTAATATTACTTTACATCTACCATTAATATTAATGTAAATTACTCTTGAAAGAGTGGACCAGGATATATAATGGAGGGTTCATTTTCAAAGACAACGGTTCCTAGAAATTCGATCCAGAGCCATCAAATATTAAAATAATATTATTTAGTCCCGATTGTATTTTTTGTAAAGTTTTTAGTATATTTTTATTTTCGTGCCATTTATATGAAGGGTAAGATTCCTGTGTGTTGCATATGACATTTAATTTGTTATAGAAATTGAAAAGCATTGAATAGTTACGCGGAAGTTTTATGTGTTCATTATTAATGCTTCCACTTCTATTTTTTGTATGTCTAGTGTAGAAAAAGGGTTTGATGGTAATCATATTTCTTTCATTTGAAGAGTTACAAAATTCCTACTTTGCAGCACATTACTTGTTTGTCCAATTAAATGAAATGCATTTAATATTCTGCTTGAAGTGTGTTTCACATTCAGTATGCAAATTCTGAATGTTTGAGTCCTTGAATTTATTTGTGCCATAAAAACAAAATATTTCAAAACGCTCCATCAGATCAAACGCACAAAATAACTGAGAAACCAAACATTTCAAAGTCGAGGCAGTGGAATTGGAAATAGCAGACGTCAAGTATCAAATACATTTAACTCTGGTGTTCTGTCTGTCGGGGGCAGCGAGTGAGAATGGGGCATGAGCCCATCATTACTGCGACCTCCTCCTAAACCCTCACCAGAGCCTCGGACCCTACCACCCCCTCCTCCGTCGCATCTCCGACATAGCAGTCGCTACCGCCGCCCCCGTCGCTGCTATGACAAGCGTTGCCTCCACCGCCGCCGCCTCCACCGCCGCCGCCTCCACCGCCGCCACCGCCGCCACCGCCGCCACCGCCGCCACCGCCTCCGGCGCCGCCGCCGCCACCGCCACCGCCGCCACCGCCGCCACCGCCGCCACCGCCGCCACCGTCTCCGGCGCCGCCGCCGCCACCGCCACCGCCACCGCCGCCACCGCCGTCACCGCCGCCACTGCCGCCACCGCCGCCACCGCCACCGCCGCCACCGCCGCCACCGCCGCCACCGCCGCCACCGCCGCCACCGCCGCCACCGCCGCCACCGCCGCCACCGCCGCCACCGCCGCCACCACCGACGCCACCGCCGCCGCCGCCCGACGACCCACCGTAACCATCGCTGCTACCAGTGACCCTGTCCTGCGTCCCGCCTCCGACCCCACGCCTCCACCAGCACCGTCCGCTGCCCGGTGTCACCACCCCACCAACCGCCGCCGCTCGCCACCACCCGCCACCGACGCCCACCATGGCCGTGATTTGCGTCCGCGCCGCCGGGCGGCCCGCCGGCGGGGGCGGGGTGCAGGGGGGGGCTGTTGGGGTCGGGGCGAGGGCTCGCCGGCCAGCGTCAGCCGGCGCCGCGTGGACGTGACGGGCGTCGGGTGTCGGATTATCCGGGGTTCGCTGCCCGTTGTCCTCTGCAGCCCTCGCCGCCCCGCGCCGTCGCTCCTCGCCCCGCGCTCTCAGCCGCCGCGCGGATATGCAGCGCGCTGCGCCGACGGCGGACGGCCCTCGGACTCATTCCGCCCCTGGAGAGCTCGCTCAGGCTGAGGACGTGTCGCGGCTTTAAGCTTCCCTGTGTGTTTCATGCGCGCTCGTGGTATAGGGAAAACTCCCTCGCTCTCAAACGAGAGTTTGCATCGTTCACAATTTGAAGAAAATTAGAAACATTTCTGTGTTCCAATATTTTATTTAATTTGAAAACAGTTGTAGGTTATTACTGTGATGTAGATGTATTATTGGACTACACTACTTTAAACTATTAAATGGACTTTATAAAAATTCAATGATCCTAATTACTTTTTACTGCAAATGTTATTTTTTCTGGATATTGTAATCGAAGTTCAAACCCCCTGGCCCTGAACTATGTGTTACGCCGTTAGATTAAATTGCATTGAAAATGAATAATTAAAATTTTCCTAAATTTCGAAATTCTCGTTTCTGCCCACCTTTGAGTGTCGTGGAGTGGGGTACCCTCCTAAAATGTAATGGATCTAACTTCCTAAAATGTAATGAAAGTCCAAAAAGGTCTCATTTTGGAGGTTACTGTGTAAGAAACGTAGCCCGTAGCTTACGAAAACAGGGAAACTGGGTTTTAAGGTTTTTATATATATAAAGTTTCACTGTTTTTCCCAAGGGAGCTCAAACTTCGCTGACTCAAGTACTCAAGTATTTATACGCGGGGGGATTCTAAGTTCTCAACAGCTTACACGCGGTGACCTTTGCTGAGGTGGAAGACGTCGGGAGATTAACCCTCTCCCGGGGGCTGACGAATTTATTAGTGTGGAGGAGCTTGCGAGTTTTCCGAGTACACAGCTGCCGTCCCCCTGTTTCGCCTCCGCCACAGCTGCCGACCCCCTCTCCCTCCCACCCTCCTCGCCCCCCGCGTTCAAAGCCAACTGCGGCGTGGGGCAGGTTATCTTCCGCCACGGAGCCTCGAACCCTAAGCCTCCCAGCCCGGGAACCTGTTCCACGCAGCCCGCGGCCAACTCGGAGGCGCCCGCCAAAGGCCGCGGGGGCGAGTGGTCGAGGACGGGAGGGGGGATAGGAACGGGAGGGGGGTTTAGAGGGAATGGGGACGGGGGCTCAAAAGTCGGCTGCCCTCGGCCGACCACAACGAGCGCTGAGCTGCTGTGCCGACCGCCACCGCAGCGGCAGAGCCCTCTAGCGTGCGCGCGCCGCAACTGATACCCCCCGCCCCCAGTCGCTCAGAAGCTTACGCTGGAAGTCCGCCCGCCGTGTTCCTCTGCCTCGTGCACTTGTCTTTGCTTGTGTTCTTACTTCCACGAACTATCGAATCTGAAAGGTTTAACCCGACGTTTTACTGCGGGCTTTGAAAGTTAGCAAAAGCCCTTGTCACAGCTCAAATGAATCTTGTATCATGTTTACTCACTGGTAATGCATTTGTATCATATCAATCTTTTCATGAGATTTGTGACGCATTTCTTTATGCAAAGCGGATCTATGGAGTTAGTAATATTACATAGAAGACTCTTCACATTATTGAATCTTAATGACGACCTCTTTGAGCATTTCTAATATTATTGTTTTCGGGTATTACCCTTCCCATTTCTCAAATATTAAACCTATAGATGCATCATATTAATTTTGTCCTATCTTGCATAAGACAAATAGACCGTTTGCTGCATTTCACTTTCCACGTACTCTGTAAATTCTTTGCGTTAAAGACAGAAACATTTGCTTTGTGGTTGAAAAAATGGAGGTATTCGTTTCATGGTTAATAAGGTAAATAAGAAAAACACCTCCATCCAATAAACAATTATTTTCCCCAACTTATTAACATTTTCAGTGTGTTTTGTATTCTCGTCAGAAAGAGGAGGAATCTACAGGAGAGGGGATTAAATATCACGATAATATTCAGATTCCAGTGGACAATAACATGACCGCCTTGAAAATATAATTAATCATTATTCTCAAACCTTTAAGCATCGCTTCCACTTTTAATAGGTAGAATGACGATTAAAAGCGGTTATTTTCCTAGCGAACGAAACACACGATTCTGGTCCCACGCACTTTACCAGACACGCAGACGGAGAGGTCCAGCTGAGATTTTCGGTCCAATAGATCGCGTCGCTCGAGCACGCGCGAGGCACGCGTCACTCGTCACGCGCGCGCGCCCGAAGCGGACCCGACCAGAGCAAGGCGGAGAGGAGACGAGAGGAGCGGAGAGGAGCGATGGACGCGTGCGCTGGCGCCCAGCCAGGCCACGCGCCGGGGCGTTTTGGCGCGGGGCCGCGGCCGGCTTCCCCGAACGCACGGCACGGCATCGTTCAGCCCGCGCGCGCACGCGAACCAATTGACGCTGACGGTCACTGACTGCCCGCGATGATCGGGAGAGTTGGCGTTAGATGTTTGTACATGCGACGAGCGTTGAAATGTGGCAGAGATTCCCGGGAAGAGAGACACTGTACGTAGATAGTTAAGCCATATGTGCGTAGTCGTGGTTCAGAAAACACCAATGCGAGCTACAGTACCAGCAATGTATAAGCGGAGAGGTGACGAGAGGAGCGGAGACAGTTCAATACTTTTTTGCCACACATTACTACTCACATTGCACCACGTACATCACAGATAAATTAAATCTCAAAACATTAACGCTTACTGACAGGCTACGACGCGTGTTGATATCATAACGACACGTGTTCATAATTTTCTTCAAAGCCGTACCTTATCGTCTCCGTGACTTCGTGTGATTCAGATGAGTGGCAACACTGAACCCTGGCTGTAAGAAGGTATAATAAGTCCTCGCAAGTTGATTGCTTCAGAGCAGGTCACATGGCATATCAGAGCACGTGGCGAGAGAACTGTCAGAATCATTTAAACGCTGCCGATACTGTAGGGATTGTAATCACGTAACTCACGACTAAAAATGCAATGTTACGGTTTTATTTCATTTTTGTGTACATCTTTCATGAATTGTAAACTTTGTTTTGGCCGAGGATGCATATCGAAAGTTGGGAAGTCAATGGTTTCGAGTAGACATTCAGTGTTGCCGTTTCCCTCATCTGCTACGTCAGCGAGTGCAGAAATTCGCGAAATGGGATTCCTCTGGGGGGCGGTTAGAATGAACAGAATTACTTTTATTCGTTTGTAGTCTCTTGGATGTTAGTAGTGGATTCTTTTGTGGTCCCTTGGATGTAGTTTCATGAGACTTTTTTAGTATTAAACAATGGTACCGGGTTATGACTGATTGGTGTATAGTATCTCAAATATGCGCCAGATTTTCATTTTTTATTAATCTGTTGCGAAAGAGTTAAAACGCGTACAGGGGTGAAAGGAACTCCGAAACACTGAAATACGTTGTTTGCTCTATTATGTCGGATTATAAATAAAGTAGCAACTAGAATTTTTGGCAAAATTCGTTAATGAGTGTATAAAAATACGCTACAAAAACTGTACATATTTTACAATATGAACAAACGGCAAGGAGAACCGGAACTTTAAACTCTTGTAGGATGATTATCTAATGAGTGCGCTACGATCCCCAGAAATATTTTTATGAAAGTGCGGGCCAGCAGACGCCCTGGTAATAATTTACATTTGGATGGCTTCAATTCGTCGCCATTCTTTACTTTTGGTTCAGTCTCATTTAATTGAATGATGAATTCAAAAGTATAATTTTTTAAGCCCTCTGTCAACTCCCTCAACTCTTTGAAATTCCGTAAGTGGATGCTAATTTGTCGATTATCCTCTGTTGGACACTAGACATTTTCTCAGCATTGAAACCGATATCAAAAGGTTTGAGCTTGTTTACGAAATATCCAGCATATCATACGGTACGAACTCAACGCACCCACGCCTCACCTCTGCCCTGATGCCTTCGACATTACACTGCCGCTCTCACGCTGCGCGCCTACGCATGCTTTCCAATGTTGCCCACCGCAACTCTTGACCAGAGCCACTATGATCACTATCGCTACTACTAGTACAGTTTGCCGCCATCCACCTCATCAGCTCTCGGGTGCCATTGCGACTGAATCCACTCCCACCGACACTCCGGTCATCCGCACTTGACTCTCGTCCACCCACTTGTACTTAGTCCTCGACCTCGACAACCCCGTCATCACCGCCACTGCCAACGCCAACGCCACTGTAATCGCGATAGCCACAGTCACCGTTACCGTCTCCACTTCCTCCTCTACCTCCACATGAACTCCCACCACCGCATCCGCCACAGCTCCGTCAAAGCCACCGCCTCCGCCACCACCGCCATCGCCATCGCCACCGTCTCCGCCTTCGCCTTCGCTTCCGCCTCCGCCTCCGCCTCCACCTTCCCTTCTATCTCCACCTCCTCCACAACAACCGCTACCACCACTGCCACCGTCTGCCTCCGCCACCTTTCTCATGTTCACCACATACCACGTACGCCTCCGTCCGCGTCCCCGTCCCTGTCTCCGCCTCCCCCAGCGCCTTCGCCTTCGCCTCCAACTCCACCTCCATCGCCACCGCCACCACCTTAGTTACTCCATAACCATAGCCATCGCCACCGCATTTTCCTACACCTACACCAACTTCAGCCTCACCACCACCACCACCGCAGCCACCGCCACCTCCATCGTCACCGCCTTCGCCTCCACCGCCCCCGTTCCCACAGCTGCCCACGCACTCACCGCTGCCCACTCCTCCTCTTCCTCTACCGCCGCCGCCGCCGCCGCCGCCGCCGCCACGACCCCGCGGCTAACGCGCCTCTACTTACCGCCCTTTGTCGGGGCGCGTTCCGCGCTGTTTAACATTGACATGTAAAGCCGTTGAAAGCGCCGCCGGGATAATGCCTCCGGGCCCGCCGCGTGGGCGTGCGGGGTCGGCGTGGACGGCGCGGACGGCGTGGACGGCGCGGACGGCGCGGGGGCGTGGTCGAAGCGGAAGGCGGACCCTCCCACTCGCCCAACGGCCCACCCGCCAGCCACGAACCACGTATCGGAGTATGCGCCGCGCCGCTTGAAATTCTGTCGGCGTCGAGTGCTCCCGCGCTCCCGTTAAATCCGTGACGCACATGAAGTGTAATACTCCACGTTCCCCGCGTTTTTAATTTTTTGCTTTGTTTTGTTTAGCGCGCGTGTGTATGTGCGTGTGTGTGTATGTGTGCGTGCGTGGGTTTACGCACATGCGGATATTAAAGTTTTCATCTGTATGCTGTTCCTGTGTCCCAAGGATAAGGAGATGATGTATTTTGCGGAACTGTCGTGGATGTGTGGGGTGCTGGATGGAAAAATGTTGCACTGGCGTGGCCGTATGTGCAGTATTACAGAGTAGCAGAAGCTTATTGGAAGAAGAGTATTACGTTAAATGAGTTCACGGAAATATTAGAGCTTTAGTAGTATTAGCATGTTGAAACCAGAATCATATCAATTTCTTTTCTAATTCGTTTGAAATTTTTAATGTATTGTTTTAGTTTGCATTATCAGGAAAAACATTCAGAAGACTCCAGAACATTCAGTAGACATTTTAATTCTTGTGAAGTACCTCAAATTAGCCATCACTTAGGTTTTAATAAATTGTAATTTTTGGTTTTGAAATTAGTAGTTACATATTTCACTCTGACAACATCTGACAATTCTGAAATCCTCTTTTCTATTTACATAAACGCAACAAGACACAGGTCGGCTGGTGACCCATTTTATTTAAGTTACATTTCAAATTATTTCATTTACATAAAAAGCCAATGCTTTATAGATCATTAATTAATGTTATAACTTTCAAGAAATTAAACGTATTTACAAAGAAATTGTAAACAAAACGTGATTTACGGAGTACAAAATAATAATGTGACAATACAAATAGCCATGATTTTTTAAAGACATTAAATATTAAAACCTGATTTTTGCAATCCTTTAGGTCGTTACGTAGAATCTGATCGGAAATTTTGTTTCCACGAAAGGGATTGATCTGATGAGAGACAATACGTGTGATGAGCTCTGATCGAACGCAGCTCGTCACCAGGCAAGGGAATAATGAACAGCCTCTGCCAGTCTCTCTCCTCCCCATTCCCACCCTCTTTTCCTTTCTCCCTCATCCCTCAATCTTTCTCTCTCTCCCTCTCTCTCTCTCTCTCTCTCTCTCTCCGGGGCTTTCCGTCTGCCTCCGAGTTCACCTCCCACGCTCGCCGTGTCTCGCTCGCTGGCGGCCTAATGACAGGCTAATCCCCTAATTGGTTTTAATTAATGATCAAATTCGCGCGCGCGGATCTTTTGTGCGCGGGGCGCCGCGTGACGTGCCGCGCGAAATAAAAGAGGGAGCGGTTCGCGCCGCCGCCACCGCCGCCGCCGCCGAGACCGCGGACGCCTCTCCAATTACCACCTGGCACCTCTCCGCGCACGCGCGCGGGGCGCTTCTGGAAGAAACCGCGCGTCTACCTTCTTTCCGCCGCGCGTTTCTTCTCCCGTCCCGCGTCTCTCCCACCTCTTGCGGCGCCGCAGTCTTAATTTGAACGGGAGGGAACAGTTTATGCCGCCATTTCTCTTCGAGACACCGTTCTCTAGATATTTCCCTAATTTCGAGACTCTTTGAAGTTCCTTTGGTGCCGCTGAAATCCGGCTGCCGCCGCCGTCGCCGTTGACGCCGTCCCTAGCGCGCGTATTACCGCAGCCACGGGGCGTAACACGTTTGTTCGCTGAGAGCATCGTTAAATTTTCGTTTCCGACGACATTTTGTTGTAATGCGAGGCATTAAGATTACACACTCGAGTGTCTTGCCTCTGGGATCTGGTTTCGCGGAAGTAATTGCTTCATTAAGCCGGAAATATGTCACGGTCCCGTCGAAAATGGGCACTTCCGTTTTATAACGATAAGCGCCGCTAATGAAAGGCTTCAGAAACACGCGTCCCCTTTCTCAAGATGTTAGTGGCATAAATGGAAATGGGAAAGATAGTTTATGAACTTTCGTGTTGTGAAGAAAATTATTCTAATATTGCTTTCCCAACCACTCATTCTTTTTCTTTTAAAACAAATAATTACAGATGTTATTGTGATGCGTTTTGTTTCTTTATACAGCGGATTGTAACTTTAGTTTGGACAGTCATACTGTTGTAACACCTTTTTCTAGAAGTGGGTAATGTACAAGTTCTACCTGCACCATAGATGGGGCCTACTTCTCGTGTGCATCGAACAAAAGATGTCCTTCTTAAATAAGAAACTGTTCACTGTTTATCGATTTCAATGCATTCCCTGTTATGAATTTTCCCGTAAGTATTCGCTTTTGTGTCGAAGTAATTGAGGATTCTTAACAAACATCCAGGACAGAAAATGAGAACGAGGAAATATTTTCCCCGTAACGACCTTTCCTTGTGTCGTAGCCGCGGATTGCGAGCGTCTGCTTGGGCTGCGCCGTCCTACGCAGAATGGGCGCAGCTGCCGCTGCTATCGGCGCCGCTGCCAATGATTGCCCCATGAATAAGAAATTACAGATTCGTCGGCTAATTACAAAGCCCCGCTCGCGCGGGAGCGCGGCCGGGGCCTCGGGGGGGGGGGGAGGCCGGGAGCGGGCGGGAAGAGCGCGCAGGAGCGAGCTGGGAGCGGACGGGAAACTGTGGACGAGGAAACTGTCGAGGAAACACCTGCTCCCGCTGCTTGCATGTTGTGTACGCGTTGGTTGCGGTCAGTTCCACACTGGCGAACCTGCTGGAGAATTTAATGACGCGATGTTTGAAAAGTTATTCCCAAGGTCGGGTGGAGAATATGTCCGCCTCTGAGTAACGATTACTATGTTGTAATATTATGTAAGTAAATGAAATGACGTAAGAGTACGACGAAATAATCAGGATGATAACTTAATTGATGGGAAAGGGAGCACGTACCATATACGTGTACGGTATTACCTGTGAGTACACACTAACCTACTACTAAGTGATACACAGGGAGAACGTAAATTGTTACCCATCACTAGAACAGGATGATGGGAGGACGGAGGACAGAGGACTGCGGACGGAGCCGGGGGGTGGGGGGTTGAACGGGCGCGCAGCGACCGACTACGCACCTTGAGTATTAATCACGCCCCCTCCGCCCCCGGGCCGTTAGCGGGCCCGTTAGCACCGCCCGTTAGCCGGCCGTTATAATTATTGCAGTTTAACCGGCGCCGTCGCCGACTAGCCTGCAATTACCTATATTGCATTAATCTAAATTAAACGCCGCTACTCTGAGGTTAATTGCTATTATTTTTATTATAGCGCCTATTAGTGAGCGCCCGGATATATACTGGCCGGAGGCTGATTGCGGTGGCTTTAGCGGCGGCGGGGAAGGTGCGCCCGCCGAATGGGTCCCCCGCTACGAGCCCTTAGAAGCGTGGCGGGGCGTTGCGGGGCGGGGCGGGGCGGGGCGGGGCGTGGCGGGGCGGGGCGGGGCTGGCGCGATTCGCAGCTGAAAGCGACCCGCCGGCGCGGCGGGCGCGAGCGAGCGCACAGGTCGTACGTACAACGTTTCGGAAAGTGAATAATCCGGGCGAGGTGATTTCGGCGGGAGCGCGGCACCTCGCCTGCGAGAGAGGCGGCGCGCGTCGTATGACAGCGACGGCGGGGGGGGAGGGGAAGGGTTGGGTCGCGCGGGGTAACGCCTCGTGTCGTAACCGCGGCGGCGGGTCGGCGAAAGGGGTGCGGGCGCGGGGAAAACGTTCTCGCGCCAGTAACGACTGCGGGCTGCGCGAACGAGCCGCTGCGTTCCGCCCGAGAGACGCCGCTGCCGCTGCCGCCGCGCCGCCGCGCTGTCAGGGCTGCTGGGTGTTGCAAGGCGCGCGAGTAAGGGCCGGGTTTTGTAGCGTGCGCCTAACGGCGGAGTGGCGGACGCGTTCGCGCCCTACTTTGCGTTCGCGAGGGGGGTTCTTCGGCGTGGGGGCGCGCGGTGGAGAGGGGGTGGGAAGGGTGCTTTTGCGAGCCGAGTCCAAAGATCGTTGGCGCTTGCGAAACTGAGGGTAATGGTCAATAATTTTCGAGGTTGTGAGCGTAGCGTACTTTCGGTTCAGTTCAAATGGGATGAATGGTGTTATGTTTTCTGCACACCTGATGTCTCGCGCATTATTCCTTTCAGGAGGGGTTTGCATTATTGTCAAAAGTTACCTCTGGTTAATAGGTGCGGGAGTAGTTTAAGAATTTCTGGTATTCATGAAATTGCGGTACTTGCCAGTGCTTTGTATAAGATCCATATGTCGTTTGATATACGAGGGAAGCAAGGGGACATGCTTTTTCATCAACCTACAGCGATTGATTCTAATGTTGTGAAGGCATTTTCCATTGGTTTCGAATTTCACATCTGAGTACATATAATTATTGACTGAGGTTTCGCAACTTAAGTCAAGAGTTAATGTCGAAATAATAAATTTCTGTAGAGAGCATTGCTGTTAGAGCTCTTTGATAAATCTACCTGAACATTAAAATAACATGAAGAGTAAACATTCTTCTTTATGGAAGGATTTTACTACAGATAATTTATAGCACTTCTAACTCTTGTTTCCGTAAGATATTGTTAATGCGGTTAAGAGAAAACTAATTTCGCTATCAGAATCTGCATTACTTTGTATACATCAAGAGTGGGAATGCTGAGCGAAGATTTAGAACTCGTTTTAAAAAGAAGCCGGGCACTAGTAGCCCGAGGAGGTAAAAAGAAAAAGAAGAAGGAGATTAATGAGTTGCACGCATTTATTAGCGGCTACCTTGCAGCATCGCAGCATCTCCGGGTTCACTGGGGGCACTGAAACAATGGGAACGTCCCGGACGTAGGCGTTCGTGACGTGGCCAAGGCCAGAGCGGTCCGGTTGCTCAGGAGTAAGTGAATAAACCTCGAGGCCGACTTGGGCGTGATTGAAACATTCAATTTTATAGAATGTTACACTTTTTGTTGTTTGCTTATAATGAATGCCGTGGTATGAAAAGTTGCTCCTAGAGAGTATTTCGACATTAATTCTGTATTAAATATAAGTATAAATCAGGTCACTTACTATAAATCACAACTGAAAAACTCTTAAAAGAAAAATCACTTATTTTTCGTTCATAGAGATTTCAATGAAGAGAACAGCAATTAATTTACTTGTACATGTTCCAAGTACTTCAAGCCAAATGCGATTCACGTGCAGTGAGTAGTTTCGAAATTAACGTGATTTTTAAAAAAAAAATAAATGCATTGTATTTATACAGCTAAAACATTTGTTTGTTTTTTAAATAATTAAATTTGTTCAAATAATTGTGACCTCGACCGGGACTCGAACTTGAGTTCTTTGAATAAATTTAATTATGAAAATGCATTGGTTACTCAGTAACAATGACACATCTTGGATGCATTTGCTGTGCGGAACATATATTTCGAAATATAATCCATATATCCATAGTTCCGAAGTAATTGCTTTATTTCCGAATATAATCCATATATCAATATATATCCAATAATATATCCAATATATATCCAATAATATATCCATAGTTCCAAAGTAATTGCTTTTCCAATAAGATGACAGGGTAATGACAATTATTTATTGATGTACTATGAGAAATTAGCAAATAGCTGGAACTGCTTTACGTGAACATCTGGCGGTGGAGATATCTCACAAAAAGATCTGGCCTCAGAAACAGCCACAAGCAACAGCTCACGAGCGCGAGACGAAGAAAGGTCTGAAAAGCGGGGGGGGGGGGCTGGGAGGTGACGGATAAGGCCGATAGTCGCGGCGCGGCGCGGGCCAGAGGGCGGGGACGCAGGCGTGTCGGGTGTCGCCGGCGCATTCAACGCCATCGCCGTCGCCGTTGTCCCGTCGCCGGCGTCGTTTGTGCCTCTCCCCCGCCCTTCCCCTCCCCCCCGCCGCCCTCTCTTCGTCCTTGTCTCCCCTACCTCTTCCCTCGCCCAGGGCGCTGTCGCTTAGCCGGTGCCTCAGCTGTCTTATCCGCTGCTTTTCCGCGGGGCTATCAGATGTTGGTTGGCGCGTCATCTTCCTCGCCCTCGCCCCGCCCCCGCCCCCTCCGCCACTTCTTCCCGTGCTCTCGCCGCGTCGCGAGAGGTGTCTCGTCTGGCAGGCTTTCAGGGTTGTCCAAATGGCCAGCGCTCTTCAACTTCGACTGCTCTTTGTAAGGCGAAGGTAAAGAAGGTGAGGTACTTCATTTGTTTTCGAGAAGAAGGTTTTGTCTCGTCAAATTTATTTTAGAAGTGTATTTTTGAACGTTCTCAAGAAATTAATTGATAAATTAAAGATTCTATTTAGATAATCATTATAAGGCTCTAACAGTGTTCTTATACACTCAATAATAAAAATATTGTTTAATACCACTCGATGTCACGAAATTATGAACAATTACAAGAATATTTAACTTTCTTAGTAATTATTGCATAGTGAACATACACAAAATGCTTCTTAATTCATAAATTAACATAGTACAAGCAAAAGTTAAAAACATTATTTTATTTATTTTATCAACCGAAGTTCTAATAAGTGTTGAACTTCATGTACCTTCGACCGTTTGAGTACATTAAAGTTTTAGAAGCTGCGCCAGAAACGCATCTCATACAGCGTGTTGGCATTTTTGAACTTATCATGAAAACCCCATTTCCTTGTGCATTTGAATCTTCGACATACGATGTAGGAAGCGGAAGGTGCTATAATAGGAAGGATCCTGTGCGCGCTACTTGGCGCTCCCCACATGCGCACACATACGCGCTTCGCTGCGCTAATACGGCTTCAGTCGCGCCGTTCCCCACCCGTCCTCTCCGGAGACAACGCGCGCCGCTCTCACCGCAATACTCGGCGAGAATGAAGCGAGCTCACCGCGCCACCGCCATTTTCATCTCACCCGCCTTCGCCGCCGCAGACGTCGCTGCCTCTGCCTCCGCCTCCGCCTTCTCCTCTGCCTCCACCTCCGCCTCCATCACCGCCACCACCTCCGCCTCCTCGCCTCCCCGCCACAGCTATCGCCTCTGCCTCCGCCTCCACTTCCACGGCCACCGCCTCCGCCTCCACCACTATCTTCACCTCCGCCACCTTCACCATCACCGCCACATCCATTGCCTCCGACACAACCACCGCCACAACCGCCGACGCCACCGCCACCGTGACGCCATCGCCTCTGCCATCGCCCACACCATCGCCTCTGCAACCACCCAACCCCCGTCATTGCCACCGCCACCACCTCTGCATCCGCCACCGCTGCCGCCAACCACCATTGGCATCGTCTTCGCCACCGTCTTCACTTCCGCCACAGCCTCAGCCACCGTCTCCTTCACGCACACCCTCACCTCTACTTCCACTTCCGTCTCCACCTCCACATTCCCCTCTATCTCCACCTCTATTACCGCCCCATTACCGCTGTCTTCGCCGTCACCGCCTCCGCTGCCGTCATCGCCGCTTGTGCCTCCGGCACGAACGAAGCGACACATGTGCTACAGTTTGCCGCCTTCGGGTCGTCTCCGCTGCCGCCACATCTTATTCTCCGCTAAGACACTCACCTGATGGGACCGCTCCCAATTTGGGGCGGGGGCGGCGCTGATGGTGCGGTGGTGGCTGTAGCGGTGGCGACAGCGGTTGAGAAGCAACGTTCGACGACGCTGTATTGCTGCACGTACGACGGCTTACCTGGCACGAATTTAGTGATGTTGGCTCGTCATCTCTGGCGGCCTCTGTATGCATCAACCTAGCTGCCGTGAAATATTCCACATCAGTTTCAATCTTCCTAGAACTGACAAATTTTGATTGACACTTTAGAGTCCTATCTGCTTTCATGTTTCTTATTCAGAATATTTTGTAAACTATATAGAAGCCATTCAATTTATACGTTCTATTTTAGATAAGAAGTCTCGGAGCAGGGGGTTGATTAAAAAAATGACGTTCTCGTAATATTATTTATGTTTTTTACTTCAAACCAAACTAAATGTTAACATCCATTAAAAATGTGTCTTGAAATTAAATTTTAAAAAAATTGTTTCAAAGTGTGCGTTTAATTTCCTCCATTTCGTAATCAAGTAGTTTTTGTTTAACACATAAAATTAGGAGGCCGACGTGTGACGTACGTCTGGGAAGGGTGTGTCAGGAAACGTTACACGTTGTTATAAAATTTTTGGGGTAAAAGAAAGCAAAAAATGTGAAATTATATTTCATGGCTCTCCACGAGGTTCGAAAATATTTTTTAAGAAATTAATAAATATGTTTTATTTTATATCGACAGTCGTGTACGCTATTGACAAGCAATTAACGCCAGCATTGCCTTCTGGTGAGATGGTTGTGTTGGTATTTCTTGTGTAATAAGATTGTTGAGATCGTTTACTGCGTATGGCGCCTTTCTTTGAGATTGTGGGTTGAATGTTAATCACTAAGTGTGTTCAATACATTCATACTATAAATGGGTTTTCATTTCTTAAAGCAAAGTGGCGGTTCTTTGTACTTCTTCACCAACGTCTTTTAGGGAAACGGTGCAAAGAGAATAAAATTATGTACTGTATGACTTCCATTTCTCCCGTTTTTGACTTTATTACTTTTTTGATTAATTAACACAATCCAAACTTATATTACCTGTCTTTTAACTGTTCCGTGCCTGTGTGGTTCCTTCACACCTCTTCCTTACCTCTCCCTGAATTGCGTTAGTTCCCACCTCTCCAACGCTCTCCCTCGTCTTCATATGACACATTCGCGTTTTCGGTCCGTTGGAATTAGACTCCACTGTCTCTGTGGAGCTGCGAGGAAATTGCTGTGGGAGCTCATCCCATATCCACCGACACTGCTTGCTTCTCATTTTGCACGTCTGGCGTCAGGAGCTAGTCTGCCGCCGCCTGGTGAAATGAATACAAAAGGAGGAGGGGAACGTTTGAAGAGGATGTGGGAAGGAATGTTCCCTTACGTGACGAAATGACGTTCAAATGGGATCATTGTATCACATGTGTAGGGAATTGCATTTCGTGACTTGAGTTTGGGAGGGAGTGTTTAGCCTTTTTGTCTGAAAATGCTGTATGCCGCATTATTTTTCAGATAATTCATTTGTGAGGATGAGACAGATAATATATATGGGGATGAATTAAAATAAAGTACGCCAGTGTGTGTTCTTGTGTGCGTCTAAGTTAAACTTCGTAGATCAGAATGTAATAGTTACGAATCCCTTCTGAGGCAAATTATTTACGCAAAATAAGTAGATAGATCGAACAACAACATCGCTTTAATGAGAATTTTAGAGGCTTGTTAGGTGGTCAGTCGTTTTTGCTGCTTCTACCTTCAGTCATTTTCTGTCTTATGCCGATGAAGTACATCAAACTCTGGGCTGCTTCCTTCCCCATCCTGACGGGACATCCCTTATCTTTAAGCCGACAATAGGCTAATTCCCCTCTACGTACTGCCCATCCTCTTTGGCGGGCAGAGGCTTCCGCAGTTTTGAATGAACGTGAATGCTCTGATGAAAGTGAATCTTGGAATTGGGCTCTAAGTCGCGAAAGACCGAAAAAGAAAAAGACTTATGATAAGAAGAATGAAGAGGAAGGTAGATAAATAAAAACGAGAGTAGAATGATTGTTTTCGAGAGGGGAAGAAAATCAAATACTGTGACGATTTTCCAAGAATTTTTCATATTTCGGAGAAGCCGATACGCTTAGGCCATTCGATTTCACCTTGAGCACCCCGTGATATTTTAAATCTTCCCCGGGAGTGCGGAGCGTTTCGCTGGCGTTTTACGGTCGGCTGCTGCGAGGGGTCTTTAGGAGCGGATTCCATATTCGGCGAAGTCGCTCAGGGATTGCCCCTGCTGGCGGCGCTTCGGAGCGGCTACCTGCGCGCAGCCTAAGGCCGGAGGCGGCGGCGGCGGCGGTGGAGGCGGTGGCGTCGGCCTCAAGAGACCGCGGGGAGCCGCACTTGATAACTAACGTCCTCGGTTATGCCGAGGGCCCGTCCCCAAGGGGGCGTGGTCGGAGGACGGACGACTCGGGATGGCCCTGCTGGTTGCCTGCCTGTTCGACGAGCGACGCGGCTCTTCCCTAGCCACGACAGCGATGCTTCTCGGCTCTTCTCGGATATGTATCGAAAATATATTTGTGTAGTATCTATTAATTAGGTCGCTTTTTGGCCTATTGCGGCCTTTTAGGCGATCGCCCGTTCCAGTCATTCATCCTTATCGTGTGTTCTCAAAACGTACCATCCTGGCGCTCTTGCACGGGTACCTACGAGATCATAACGACGCTACCTCTTTAAAAATCTAGGCTTGTCAGGTTCACGTATCAGAAATACAGAATAGAAACCTTATGATGAGAATTTCAAAATTTCCCGTGTTTAGTCAGATGTTGTATTTGGGAAATTATGTTATTGAATTCAGGAATTAACCAGGAAAGCAATATGATTTATATGACCTCTCAAGAGAAAATTACTTACTAAATAATATTAAAGTAATAATTTACAAGATGAAAACGTAATGAAGTTAAATGTAGAACGCAACGAATGTTGTTGATTTTTTCATGAGTGCATCCGGCAAGAATTCTAGGAAAAGGGGAAGCTGCCTGACTGCCTAATTAGCAACTACCGGCAGATGGACCCACCTTATGGAATTTCTCTTCCAGCAGTATTCTTGAATTAAGAAGATTTCGTAACAATTTATATTTTAATCTAAAAATATAAATGATTAACCCCCCAAAAAATATAAGGGATGAATATCTCATAGACACAAACTTTAAGTTATGATGGGACCTGGCTGTCAATATCCGGCTTCGAGTCGCCAATGGGCGACCGCTGCCCCGAACTACCGCGACCTTCTCTCTCACCTCCTCATCGACCTCACGTGTCACGTTGCCTCGTTCTCTGCAGGTAAGCAGAGAGGCGAGGAAACGAGACGAGAGAGGGTGGGTCGGACGGTCGCCGCACTCCTCGGTGGCTAAACTAGAGTAAGTAATTAATTAATTCGGCGTTTGGCGTCGGTCGGGTGCGCAGCGCTCGGAGCTGCTGCGGCGGCGGCAGCAGCCTACGCACCCGTCGACCCTTTGCCCCTCTCCCGCCCCCCTTCTGCCCCCACCCACTCCCACGCTGGCCCCCCGGCGCGCCGTTGCCCGCCCGCGTTAAGCAGATTATGCGTCTCGGCCGCTTGCGACCGACCGCTTGCGACCGACCGCTAGCCTCCGCGGGAGCGCGCCACCGATGTGGGAGATTTGGCCTCCGCGTGCGCGCCTGCGCGCCTGCGCGCCTGCTTTACTCTTTGCCCCCGAGCGGCGGGCAGTGGTAGCTCCAGTCAGAGACGGCGCCGGTCAGAGGAGGGACCTTGAAAGGGAATTGACGGAAATAGTCCAAGATGAAAGATTGGGGAAGTAGATACAATTCCCTCTGGCAAATTTAGAATCTAGAGAGGTCAAAGGTGAGAAGAAATGAAATTTGAAATATATTAGCTAATAATACGAAATAGAATTTAGTATTTTGGAAATTATCAGTTAGAAGCGTGTTATGGTCCATGGTTTTAATTTTGTTGCTTTCGGTTATTTCTGCTTGTAAGGAATCATAGCATATCACATCATTCAAATGGTTATGCACTTCAGATTTGACTCACTCTTCGGATCCCGGAAAATTTCGTGCCAAGTGGAGACAGACCTGTGTAAAAATTAACTCCTAAAACTCTTTGTCCTAACAACGACTATAATATGATTACCTCTCACCTCATTCAAATTCTTATACACCCTAGAACTGTATAATTATTACTCACTCTTTGATGGATCCCAACTTCCGTGGGATTTGGTTCTAAGATGGCAGACCAGTGTAAAGCACGAGCTCCTGAGACGGTGAGTCCTAACATCCCTAAGAGACGCACTCAACCCAGAGGTGAGCGGGATATTGGGTGGCAGCGGCGACGCCGTCAGAAGGCGGGGTTTGGTCACGCGGCAGGGGCGTTCCGCTGGAAGGGGTTAGTCCTCCCCACCCACCCACCTACCTAGCTGGAAGCTCCGTGCGCCTTTGGCGGCTTTGGCCGCGCGCGCGAAATCGAATTAAAACGCACCGCTCGGCTGCAGCGGACTGCGCGCGCGGAGCCCAGCGGCTTCTGCGCGGTGGAGCAACCAGCGCAGCCGCTTTGAGCGCGCTTTGCCAGGTGCGGAACCGCCCGCGGGCGAGGCCTCTACCGCTCCACGTGGAAACATCTTCTGGACCTCCACGCTTCGTCCACAGTAGATGCCTCGTTTCGTTCAGTTAGGTCTGGTTGTATGAACCAGAGCATTTCAAGGTCGCGTGGAGCTAAAGACTGCATTGTAAATGTTCATTAATGATTCGTATTGCCACTGATGGCATAGCTGAAGGAACCGAATTACATTACGCCTTTTTGTTGCCTCTCTCTTTTAATTTTTGTTTTACTTTATCTACTGCTTTAAATATCCAAAATATGTAGATTCTAAAACATGTGTGCATTGCTTTGTTTAAACGTTTTTTAGACATGAATCGAGGCACCGGAAGATGTGATACTATGAAGGGGGTGAGGTGAAGTGAGATGAGGTTTTAGAGGGAAGGCGATCGGGTGATGGTAGTTAGTTGACGCCATGAGCCATGTCAGCCGGTATAAAGGAGGCGTGGTGAGGTGATGGAAATGAGACGAGACGACGGGAGGCGTGGTAATATGAAGGGGGTGAGGTAAAGTGATTTGAGAGCCGTAAGGAGATGGCGGTATCACTGCGGTGAAGGGGATGAGATGACGGCGCTCTGGTGACGAAACGTGTGATGTCAGAGGCAAGGTGACGCCGGTCCGGTGACGGAAGCCGGATGACGCCGGCTGCGAGGAGGTGGCAGCAGCGAGCCGTGCGATCGGAGGGCGGACGGCGAGGTGGGCGTGGCTGTCAGGTGGGGTCGGCGTCTGGAGAGCCGCGCCGCGCCGAGGGGCTGGGGTTGGGGGTCGGGGTCGGGGTCGGCGGCGGAAGCCAGTTTGACCGACAACTCTAATGAGGCGAGCGTTATCGCGCGTGCGGCGTGTCACGCCGCCTAATGAGGCGGACGCGATCCGCGCGGGCGGAGGATGGGCGAGAGAGGAGAGCGGCGCGCGGTCTCGAGAGTGGGGAGGTCGGAGGAATGGAGTCGTGTCCGTAGGCTGCCGCAGTGGAAGGTCGCGATCTGCATTGGGAGTGTTCGAACAGAAATAGGAAGAGCCGACGGGGGGATATGGAAATGTCGGCGATTTTATTAGGCAGTTATCAGTGAAACGTTCCGGAAATGTATTCATAGAAGATGCAAATATCCCTATTTAAATAATTGTGTTTCGAGACAAAGGCATGGTTGTAATGGAGAAATATAACGAGCCGTATTAAACGAGGGGTGTGCAAAATTTCATTCTACACTTTTTTAGTGATAAGCCGTTTCTTTATTTTTATATATCGTGAATACACACGGTGTATGTAAACTATTTCAAAATATTACTTAATTTAGGTAAGTACTATTTAATTAAATGAGTATTAACCATGGATAAATACGAGTTTGCAATTGTGTGGGAGATGATGGAAAAAAAATGACAGATTACATCGTGCCTTCTCATGTTTGTGGCTTACCTGACGGAACAACTAGTTTCTTTTGACATTCCTGACGATATGTTTTGTGTAATTTTTCTGAAACCAAAACGTAAGTTTAAATGCAATCGTTTAGACACGGAAGTATTTGCAGATTATCGCTAAGCTTTTATGGATGTGTCTTGACCCATGTAATGAATTCATATATTCAAAGAGGATGACAAAACATGTAAATGAAAGTTTATGAAAGTAACGTGTTTAATGACGCTGATGAATGCAATGTATGAATTGCCTCTCCTATCAAGATCTAACATTAGCAATGTGCGATTTCCACCCAGACGGTGGACTAGGCCTGCTTTAACCCTTTGTATCCTTAACCGAGAGGAACAGGAAGCGAGGAAGGGAATGGTCAACGGCGACGACTGCGCAGAGGAGATCTAGCCCCATTCCTGGCGCACAGTTAGTTAAATTCCCCGAGCGATCCCGCGTTATAATTGGGCCAAGCTTGCTCAATTAATTACGACATTAATTAGAGATTAATGGCGGCCGACGCGTTGGCGACACTGGCGGCGGCAGCGGGAGTTCGATAATATTGAAACTCGCATCACCCACTTGGATTTAATTAGAACGACCTCATATGGAAGATTGCGGTGACGGAGCTTCCGTTGGGATGATGGCAGACTCACAGTTGTGTGCTTCCCTTTTAAAAGCACGTGACGACCTTCAGAGGCGTTTTTGCGGCATGATTTGACATTGACGGTCGTAATTGGTTCATTAATAATAAAAATATGAAGAGTGTAGGAGCTAGTCATTTGCATGATATTTGCATGATATTATGCTCATTTGCATGATATAAGAAATCAATTGATGCGATAGTGAAGATTTAATGTCTGTACAATGTAGGATACTACAATGATGTTAAAATTAAAAAAATTTAATTTTGAGATTCAGAATAGTTCAATATATTCGTAGACAATAATTTTTAGAGGTGTCTTTGACGTCATTGAATATTAATACCTTTTCTATTGTCAGGTTATTATTCCGCGAAGAAATTCTAATTAAATATTGCAATTCAAATGAATAAGCAGTGCATAGAACGTTTCTTTTTGCGTAATTGATATCGTGACAGACAAGCCACATTAGTGTGTCTCAAGCGTGCACGAAAGAAAACTTCAAGAAACTACACGCATTAATATTCTTAAAGGCGTATCTCCTCTTGCATATTTAAAATTCAAATATGTAATTTATTGAGATGAATTGATCAGTGGATAAATGAAGGACAAAAGTTACCGAGAAGGAAAAATAATGTTTAACTATCAGAAATATTTTATGAAGTAAATGTCAACCGTTCGCCCTCGTCTTCGCACATGAATGAAATATATACCCGACATATCTACTCCGACATTTGGACCGCAAAGAGTTGCGCTCTGGTGGCTAGTGGGGGAATTATCAAATGATCAGAGGTCGCTTCCTCCTACTCACTTTTCCTAGAACCTGTGCAGACTTTCGCGACCTTCCGTCGTTGGACGAGGAATAAAAGTGAAATATTAAACGGGAAGTGCAGTCGTCGCAAATCAATTATTTACTGAAGCAAATGCAATTTGCCATCACCCCCAGCAGAACGTAACCTTCAGAACCAACACTTTTGTCTTCACCGTCACTTATGCCGTTGTCTTTATCATCACCTCTGCCGTTGCCTCCATCTTCAGCTTCACCATTGCCTTTATTTTCACCTCTGCCATCGCCTCTATCAGCCCTTCTACTGTCGATTCTATCCTCACCTCCATCTTCACCTTCGCTGTCACCTCCATCCTCACCTTCATTCTTATCTCCATCCTCACCTCAGCTGTTAATTTGCTGTCACCTCCATCATCACCGTCTTCTTTGCCTCCATCCTCCACATTCTTTATCGCCACGTACGTCTTCGAAGTTGCTTTCACCATCGCCATCGCGTTCCTCGCGTGTCGGGAGGAAGCGGACAAACGGCAGAGAGGAGGTAGGAAAAAAGGGCGGAAGAAGGGAAGAAAGCCGTGGAGGAATGCATTGAAAACGCGGCAGTTGTCCGTCGCCCAAATCTAGTGTTTGTGTGTGTGTGTGTGTATTCAGAGTGTGGGTTTGGGTGTGTGTGCGGTGCGCGACCGACTTGCACTTCGACAACATAGACCGCGTCGCATGTTACATAGGACCCGAAAGCACATTGTGGAAACGCGTTTTGCGAAGGAGGCGAAGAGCTTGGTGACAATGTGATATATGCGGCGGAGAATCATGAAGATTTTATGAAGTTATGGAAATGTTTGTGGAAGAAATAGGCAGTGGAAATAAGAGTAAATTTTCGAAGTATAGGATTGGTATACATTATTTGGAGATCACCTTTGTGTTTTTTGTGACTTACTATGTTCTTTTAATTAATATTTTTTGCTGGTTTATCGATTAAGCGCTTTTTCGATGGTTTAGAGTGTTTCACTTGCTCGCATTTGTAAAACTTTATTTTTTCTCTCAGCAAGACTTGCCCGTAAACGAATGTTCAAAAATGTCATCGCACATGTTCAAAAAATATACCGGCGCCATTTTATTTTAGAACTACTATTTCAACTGAATACGTGCTACGGAATTTATCTTAGACGAAATCTTATTATTTGGCCTCACTGTAGAATTGTTTTTTCATCACAATGAATAAAGTGTTTTACCAAACTCTAGATAGCTACATGTATTTCTAAATTTATATTAACTGGATCAAGACCCATACTCGTTCTTTTAGAATATCTCAGCAAGTTTGAAGTACGGCTTTTGACTAAGATACGTAGGTTTTCAAAAAGTAAACAAATTCAGATTTTTTTCTAACCAATACGTTTTCACTTTTTTCAAAATTTGTTTGACGGTACTATTTTTCCAACGGTTTTACATTTTATTGCACACGTGAATTATTGTAATGATTTTGTAATTAAGATGTTACTTTTTATGAAATTGAAGGAATACTATTAAAATTATTGTGTGAACATATTTATTGAGTCTACCTGCAAAATTTATCTGAACCTTACACTTTATGAATATGATGGGCGCTTTTTATTTTAGTACACGAGTCTGCTATTAAAGGGTAACATTGTTGTTTGTAATCAGTTAACAAGAGAGCTCCTGAATCACAATATTATGTAATATGCCAGAATCATATTTCAGAAATAAAAGTGTTGAAACCATATTTTCACACTTTGGCTTTATCAAATCAGAGTATTTAAGTTAAACATTTGTATAATAAGATAAAACTATTCTAATTATTTTATTTTCTCTTTTCAGGTGAGTGTGACTTTCAAACACGCTGTAAATGGCATTCAGAGATTATTCTGTGAGTACCTTATGTTCTTTTTTCGGTGAAGTTCGTTTAAACTTCCCTTTTATCTAGTTCCTCATGAAATCATATAAAACAGGACTAGAAAGCTGTTGAAGTTATACCGCATTTTATTCTTCAGTCCTAAAGAATAGGAACGGTTGTTAAAATCATTTATTTAATTGAATTACTACAAAAATTGAGAGGTACTGGTATTGGATTACTGATCAGTGGCGCTCCTGTTCAGCTAGTAACCGTTTTGTGTAGTTAGTGCCGATGATAGTCTGAGAATTGTTATTATGTGTGTTGCATACTGCTGTTATCGAGAGATGCGCACTGCAGAGACCCCTACTGCCTGCCTTTTACTCCTTGTCTTCTTCCTCCTCCTCCTCCTCTCTCTCCTCGTCCGTGCCCACTCGGTGGTTTTGTATGTGGTACGTGCTCGGCGATCGCGGCGTGCCTCTTATCTCTAGGCGCGGGCACGATTGCCGCGAATATTGTTCCTCGTGTTCTTGGCCCAAGAAAATAATTTACTATATCAACTGAACGTTGTAACAGTTATCTCAAATATGCAAAGCTGTTTGGAACCCCAAAAAACAGTTATATAAAGATATCGCAAAATATAGTGAGCCCGTTGCTGGAATTCTTTTCGAAAGGGACAAATATATTAGCTGCACGCTGTGTGCAACCACACGAGCTTTAAGTGCACGATAGGCAATTTCTAATGTGTTTTGGAACCAACGGGCAATTTAAGACTTTAGGAGCAGAGTTTCTAAAAACGGAATGTTAACTAGAATATATCGCAGTTTGAAATTGGGAATGTAAAACATTCGCATAGCCAACATAACTGGGTTTTTTGCTTTGATTAATTTACGTATCCAAGCTACTTCACATCTTCACAGTATTGACTGTTACGATGACTTTTATGTTCATCATAAAGGTTCTGTAATCTGCTCGAAAAAGTTTCCACCATATTGTTTTGAGTAAATTCCCTCAATGAGCATTGCACTCTTCTTTTTTTTGCCGTAGAGATAAACTATACCTGTTAGAAAATATTTCAAATTATTCATTCTTGGATAAATGATTTACTGATGAAAATACGTTTGTATATCCTAGATGTTCCTCCCTGCATATAACTTTTCATACTGTTTCCACATTCTCAGGTTGAGAATTTTGGAATATCAACTTTATCAACTATGAGCCCAAAATTATTTAGAACTATCGTTTTCGACTACTTTGAATTTCATTTCTGTTCGTTATTCCGCAGCCATAAGAATCTTCTTTTTACGATGAGAATTTCTATTAGTTTGTTTATATTTGACTGAAGACTAAATTACCTTTCATGTTTTGTAGACAATTTCTACAATTTATTTATTTTATAAATAATTTATTACATTCATTTGAATAGATACTGATTGAACAATTCATGGCATTAAGGTTATAATGATATAAAGCCGAACTAAATATCTTCAATATTGTCATTGTGTTAATGTTATAATTATATTGTATTAATTAACATTGAGTGTGACAACCTAATGACTTGCCACTTCGTTATTGTATGCGTTAAGAGTTAGGGTGTTTCAAATATTATCATGTTATGATAAGTTATGTGGTACATGTATCAAAAAGTGTATTGTATGCTCTCCCCTGTTGTAGTCTTATAAACATTTCCAATTTCTTCTCTTTTGTGACTTCTGATCCGTGCGCACTGTGTCTTCTTGCTGAGGAACTTGTGCCTTCTGGGAACTCGCGTCGCGATCCTCTTCTGTGATGTTCGTCCAAACGCAGAGACTGCGTCGCGAGTTCGTTAGCCCGCCTCTGCGGTCGACGCCACCATCGCAACCACTGCCACTGCCTCTGCCACTGCCCGCGCCTTCACCGCCCTGCGCCCTCCGCCGCTTCAGCCGCCTCCTCGTCTCCCGGCCGCTGCCTCTCCCCTATCGCTGCCTCGCCCCCCGGCGTCGTCTCGCTCCCGCTGCCTCCGCCTTGTCCTCGCCTCCGACTCGCCCCCTCCGTTGCCTGATCCCTCCGCCACCTCGACCCATCCACCGCCACACCCCCGCCTTCGCCTCATCCCTCCCCCCGCCATCTTCCCTCAGCCGCCACCTCGCCACCGCCCGCCACCTCGCCCCTGCCGACGCCTCTTCCCCGCCGCCGCCGCGCCCCCGCCGCTGCGTCGTTCCCACCTCCGTTGCGTGGCATCCGTCCTCGTCCTCGGCGGCGCCCTCCCTGCCGCGGCCGCAACAGCCCGCCCCCTCCACTCTCGACTCGCAGCGTCTGGCGAGCGTCACCCTCGCTCCTGAGCACTTGGGCAAACAGAGCCCCCAGCGCTTACTGCCCACGCGACCTTGTCGTGTGTAGCACTGGCGCAGTCTTGCTATTCCGAGGAGGTAAACCTCACGATCCCCGTTGCTCTCTGTTGTTTTCGTCGTTTTTGTTTACAACGTAGCTGGATAATACAGTATCTCCAGAATAATTATTATGTGCTCCATACAGATGAGAATTTTTCCTCCAGAATAGAACGACTTTACAAAAAATAAATTTGTAAATCCCATATCATAGATATGTGATGTATTACAGAATCTGCGGTAATACGGGAGTGAGGTGCCATGTCTATTCCGCCGACGTTGGCAGGTTACTTTAAAATAGTCGGAGTTCAGATTAACTAATTGAAATATATTGGGTCTCCAATTATTTAAGACAATGAAGATATAGTGTGAAAGACTTATATTTAAGGGTTCACTGGAAAATGATTAACAAACTTGATTAAACGCAACTCGTCTGTATCGTATTTATCGTTAGTTAGGAATTGAGATAGAAAAATGTTAAAAAAAATAGAAATACAAGAATATGTCTAGACTTGATGGCGCCGATAACCTATTGAAGGGGCGAAAACAGGACGTGGCCGTGCTCTCTTGCAAATGCTAGCAAAAGTGCCCTGGAGCAGAGAAAAGAGATTTGCCAAGTGAGAAGGGAGGTGGTTGCACTTGTTAACGCAGTTTCCATCACCATTCCTCTCATCGTCAGCTACCACATCCAGTTTTTTCGCCATCGCAATGCCGCGTCTTCAATCTCTTTTTCCTATATCTATTCCCTTCCTCTCCTCCTCCCCCGTTTCCCACCTCCGCTCCCTCCTTCTGCTCCTTCCCTGTTTCCCATCTCCACTCCCTCATTATTCTCCTTCTACATCCCCGTTTCCCACCAACCGCTCCCTTCTCCTTCTGACTGCTCTTCCTCGCCCGTTTCCACCACCACTCCCATCTCCTCTTCCTCCCCCGTTTCTCACCTAAGCCCCCTCCCCCTCCTCCTCCTCCCACCACCATTCCCACCTCCTTCTCATCCCTTTCCCACCTCCGCACCTTCTTTCTGCTCCTCTCCCGTTTCCCACTACCGCTCCCTCCTGCTCCTCCTCCTCCCTTTCCAACCACCGCTCCCTCCTCCTCCTCCTCCTCGCCTCCTCCACCGTCACCATTTCTTGTCCAACGCCCCCGTCCCCGCCCTCTCTGCGCCGGCGCGCGCGGGGCGGTCTCTTTACGCGCACCGCAGGTTCATTACGGGGTAGTGAGGCGCCCGCCGCGGCATCTTTAGAGCGCGCCCCGCCCCTCGGCCCGCCGCTACAGTCACGTGCCCCCGCTCTCTCTCGGGCGCCGCGCGCGCTGCGCGCGACCTCGCTAAGGAACGCGACGATGTACAGCGTTGCCCGTTGCGGATGTTCCGCCGGTGGGAGTGTCCGCTGCGATAGCAGTTCGCGAGGAGGTTCTCAGGTCATGTTCTTGTAGACTCTAAATTGTCTCAATAATCTTTAAAAAAAACATTTTTTGCATTGCTTGGTTTCAAATAAAGATTTAGAGAAATAGAGAGAAAGAGAGATTAAGTGTTGCTAGAAGTTTTCATTAACTTAGATAAATACTCTTAATGTTCATTACTGGTACGTATTTTCGAGGTATACATCAGTTTGTTCATCAGTTTCGATTTAACATTATAGCCGCTTAACATTGAGGAGGCAGGGACAGACACAAGCGTAGTTGTTTCTCTGTCATTAAACTCTAACTCAAATGTATGCAGTAGTTGTTAAACAAATGTAGCATTAATTCTCAAATATATACATTTTCTTTTCAAGTATTTTGCTATTTATCCTGAGGTCTGCCGTTGATACTTCTCTCTCATTTGTCTTCTCCTGACATCGGAATGGCACTGATATGTGATTATTTAGAATAAAGACATAGCAGCAGGTTTTTTATATTTATTCGTTTTTGATATAAACGATTCTAAGTGTAAGAGGTAAATATTTCTGTTTTTGAATTCCGTTTCCCAGTGAGAACTGTTCTATCTGGCAACTAATTCTATTTGATGGTATAACAGTACGCGTAGCGAGTCGTTGTACCCAAGATTGCGGGTTCAAACCCGATCGAAGCCATGGATTTTTAAGAGCGAAAAAAAAATCGCGCCTTCCTTCGGAGGGGAAGTAAAGCCGGCTGTACCATGTAGTAGATATACTGCATGTTAAAAGATTCTCAAGCCCAAAAGAAGCCTCTGAGCTAAATTCAAATCGCCTGTTTCATCGCCCGAGATAATACCTTCTTTCTCCACTAGTTGGTGTAAGGAGTGTAGCGAAATTTGCGTGGTCAGACGGAAGAGGGTCTAATGGCCCGAGTCTCGCCACGTAAAATAAAGGATTAACTAACTAGCTAATTCAAAGTGTCTCTCCCTCCTTTCTTCGGACCTCCAATACGTCGGGCGTCGGACATCGCCTTGCGCGCGTGGCCGGCGCGTAGGAGCGCCTTGGCGCGGTGTGCGGACGCGGCAGGGGGGGAGGGGCGCCCCGCCCGCGCGAGGCATCTGTAGCGCTCGCGCGGAATTTTCCGCAGCGCTGCCAAGCGGTGGCGGCGGCGGCGGCGACGGCCGTAATTCCATTACGTCGCCCAAGGAGCCTCGGGTGATTGGGCGGAGACGAGGGCGCCGCGCCGCGGCCGCCAATCGAAGCTCGTCAGCTCCCCGGGTCGTTACGGGCGCGCCGTAACTCCCGCCGCCTGAGGGCGCGGGACGACGCGGCGTGGCGTGGCCGGCCCCTAGCCTCGCTCCCTGCACTTCTGCTCCTCTCCGCTCGGTAGCGTGTCTATCCGCTCTAGCCTGCCCCTTGCTCAGTCGCCCCAACTCCGAATCAGGAAGATCCTCTTCCGATCGACTCTGATCTTTCTCAGGCATCGATCACTCCCCAATCCTTCTTGGCCCCCCAACTTGACACCTTCCGGACGTCTTCGCGACCCCTTTTCGACTGAGTTTCGATCCCTTTCGACCCCGTTTCAACCCCGTTTCAACCCCGTTTCAACCCCGTTTCAGCCCCGTTTCAGCCCCGTTTCAACCCCGTTTCAGCCCCGTTTCAGCCCCGTTTCAACCCCGTTTCAACCCCGTTTCAGCCCCGTTTCAGCCCCGTTTCAACCCCTTTCAACCCCGTTTCAACCCCGTTTCAACCCCGCTTCAACCCCGTTTTGACTCCGTTTCGATTCCTTTCCGACTTCATTTGGACCCCTTTCCGACCCCTTTCCGACCCCTTTCCGACCCCTTTCCGACCTCTTTCTGACCCCTTTCCGACCCCTTTCCGACCCCTTTCCGACCCCTTTCCGACCCCTTCCCTACCCTTTCCTGTCCCCTTGTGAATCATCCCAATGCCTCCTCAACCTGCCTCTCCGATTCCTCTCCGGCCTACCTCAGTACATCTACGGCCCTTTTCCAAATCGTCTCTTTCCCCACATTTAATCTCTTTTCGACCCCTCTCTGTCTACTTTCTCACCTCTCCTAGCATATCTCGTTGGTCATAGTCTTCGCTTTATATCAATTTATGGGCTAGGAGGGTCTGAGGACCTGCCACATTTTCTTAATGTTTTTATTTATTTCGTTATAATTGAATCCATTAATTTACTTTCTACCTTTCCCCAATATATTTTCTCATTTAACTGATTTTATTTGTTGCTTTGTCTTGCGGGATCAGGAATACACATTGCACATAAACTGCTGTACATGAATGTGCTTTATGCTTCATGTCTCAAATCTTTGCTTTCCAACTTTTACTTTCTGTGTTATATTGGCCCACACATAATGAAAGAGGAGATAATGGAAGGACGGAGTCATAGATAAGCCAAGAATTGGAAACTCAAAGGCGGACGGGGAATCGGTGGCTTTAATAACATTCGTGCCGCTCATGATATTTTTAGTACATACAACAAACACCGTTGGACGCAGGGGTGGAGTGTAAACAACTTGAAAGTTCCGTTGGTCATTGGGATGTAAAGTGCTCGACGGAGTTCCTTTTTCTGTTCTTACCTCCCCGCGCATTGCTCCCTCACACCAGCCCCACACTATCCTCCCCGTAGTAACGTCAGGGACCGGTGGCTAGCGACGGCTGTAAAACCAGCGCCGTTAACCCTCGCGTAACAATGCGGCCATCAGGCCCGCTATCTACGCGGAGATAAGCCGTCGCCTCATCAGCTCGTCAGCGCCGCCGCCCAGGTCCGTATGTACGCAGGCAACTCCACCCCATCCGTCGCTTCCTCTGGCGCAGCACGGCCTGCGCCCGGTCTGCGCGCCACGCCGCGCCACGCCGCGCCACGCCGCGCCGCGCACGCGAGGCGTACATCAGGGGTAATTTACATCTCGGCGGTTGGCGAGCCTGACCACCGACGCGCTCGTTTCCCTCCCCCCCCCCACCTCGCACCGAGCTTCCTTTCCGCCTCTCCGGCTGGTGGGAGACGGGCGGGGATAGGGTGACGGCGGTGATGGCTGGTGTTATCCACCCACGCGACCTATCTGCAGTAGCTCTGCCATCGCCGGCGCGCTACCCTCAGGGGGTATTAACCCATTTTAAAGCGGGTTGGTTGCCTGCCTCCTCCGCGATGTCGACTCCGGTCGTCTCTCTCTCGACGTTGCTCCGCCGCATCCTTCTCCTCTTCGTCTTCTCTCTCTCGCTTTCGTCGAGCTCGCCCGCTACCCGGGGGCGCCCGAAGGCGGCTTGTCTCGCCGTATCTGGCCTGTTTATTACTGTCATATTTGGACACATGCATTAATGGAGTCTAAAGTCCCCGGGGGACGACGCGCCGCAAGTTGGCGCCTATTCCTGCCAACCTAGCGGCGCGGGAGTGGGGCGAGGGCGCACGGCGGGTTGCATACCAAGATCGCGCAAGGCGCTGTGACGTCGCACTTGCGGAATCGGGATGCTCAGAATTGCAGCTCTCTGCGGGATAAAACACAATCCATTTTGAAAACAAATTGAAAATCTGTGAAACTTAGTTTACACATTTTGAAAATAGGAGCAAAACCAAAGTGATATTCTTATTTTTAGTTAATACGGAGAAAGAAAATATCACTTTCGATATACGGATCGTTGTCTGAATTTAATTGTATGTAGTAAAATTACATCCTAATTTTAGTGTGCCCTAACGTAATAGTCGTATCAAATATCGTGCATGATTTATATCGAATGGAATGTATCCTTTTTGAACAGACCTGTTTATAGTAAGAGAACTTGTATTAAAGTTTGATTAGTGTATCAAATTAATTAACCCTTTTCAGAAAAGCAATTCCATAAAATATTTGGATAAATGTACTAGCAACTATTTTTAGGGAATAGCGAACTTTTTGCATCGTGATTCTGTAGGAAATGTAGAAATGAATAGTCTAGGACTGAAAAAAGATCAAGAAATCCAACAAGCGACGGATGTAAAAAAGCAGCCAGGCGGAATCCGTGACGTCCGCTTGCAGATTCTCGGCACGAACAGCCAGCTTCGCTTCCTTAAAACGGAAATGTTCTATTAGAGCTGGAAAGCAAAGTAACGAACATTTCCGAATCGCACAAAACTTACGGCTCGTTTTAAGCTTTACTCGCCGTGTACACGAGACTCTGACGAATTCCTTATGCGACCTAGACACTATTGCCGCAATCCACTCATTATTGATCAAAGTGTGTGTCCAAATAGTCAATCACCACAATATGCTATCTTCCGTACGGGTGCAGAGTTTAGCGATGTCTTAGAAGTAACTATTCACATTGAATTCACATTTATTCAAGAAAATTTGTCATTTTAGAATGAAAGTAAAAGATTAGGTCTTTGAATATTACCATTAAGCTAACATTAGTTTCTACAAACAATAATGAAAAATAAAAAAGTGTAGAAATTTATGGCTTTATTTTAATATCGAATACGTTTTATTGTAACTCATATAAACTAATTTATTCTGCATGTTACGGTTCTTTAATCGTGTCTCCTTTCGGCCTTGATCTTGGTCTATCACACCACCAGGAAAACAGTCGTGTAGGGCCTAAAGGCGGGTACGATTTTAGCAGCTGTGATGAGTACCCCAGGACATTCCATTCTCCAGCGTCCGGCCGTCAGTCCGTTGGGCACCGGGGGGCGGGGCCGCCGACGAGATGGGTTTTCCTGGCGCCCCCGCGCCCCAGAGGAAAGGTGGGGGCGGGGCGCATGGGGCCCCAGCCCCGCCCCCCTCCCGGCCCCGCCCCCGGCCCCGCCCCCGCCCCCGGCCCCACCCCCGGCCCCGCCCCGGCTGCGGGCGGCGTCCGTGAGCAGGGAGCGTCACCGCAAACTTTGTCGTGGTGGATCGATGCTTTTTAATCCCGGGTGGGAGCGCGGGGGCGGCGGCGGTCGCAGGCGGAGCAGGGCAGCAGGGGCAACATCGGTGGCGGCCCCGCGCCGACGTCGGCCCTACCTGGAATTAAATTCCAGGCCACAGAATGCCCCGACCGCGACGCGGATAACAATGTCAGCACCCGCCTCCCCCTCGACCTCCTCCCCCCCCCGCGCTCCCCCGGCCTCGTTCCCGCCGCCTGCCCACGCTCCTCGACGCGGCGCTGGCGTCGCTCTCGTGCGCGTCTTAAGTAATTTCTGCGCGAGATTAATTTGCGTTCGGGAGCAAGTGGATTCCGACGGGGGCGGGCCGAGGTCGCGACGGCGACTTGAATTCACTTACGCTCCTGTTTGCTGCGAAACGGAATATCCGGCGCACCGCGCGATGGAAACGTGGTCGCGTCGAGGCAGACGACGTGCGTCTCGCCGAGCGGTCATATATTATATTCTCTATCTCCTGCGAAGTTCCCCTCGCGGTTTCTCTGCGGTGAGAAATGTTATTGCAGACGAAGTGCGGAATCTAGAACGAGACCACTTTAACATAAAAATAATTTAATTCTTTTACTGTTTTAAGTTTCAGTAAGATATTAGTAACTTCGATTTTTAATGCTTTTTCTACACAAAATTGTTAACCATCAAGACTTTCTAACAGTGGGCAGAGGGATTTCATTAGAAATAACACCAACTGAATTAAAATATAATTTTCTATATAGTAAACTAGAAGATAATATTAGAGGTTAAGTAACATTCTAGTGCAGTTCTCTGATCTGACAGTAATTTTGAAATTTTTATGCATTTCATATAGAAAAACGAGACCATTCAGCCATTTGAAGTTACCATTCAACGTTATCATGCAACCTCTAGAAGATGTTAAGTGCAAATATTTACGAATTAGGACTATCTCGTCGTAATTAGAGATCCTAAATCAGCGATGTGAGGCAGATATAATTCTAAGACAGAATTTTTTTATATTACCGAATATTCTTTTAATTTTTAATAAAAATTAATATATTGTCATATGCATTAGTCCCAAAAATACATATCACGTGAAATGTGAAAGTAGATATATTACAGTTTTGAAAAAAAAAGCAGTAATCCTTGTGCGTATGCAAAACGTCCGCCCGTGAAATGAATTTAATGAAAACCATAAAAGAAAGCGGTAGCCAGGAGAAGCGGGGAGTGCGGTGAACCTCCCCGGAGCGTTGAGCTGCCAGAGCTTGCGAGGGCCGGGCGTGCAGGCGTGGGCGAGGTGGAGACAGTGGAGGCGGAGGAGGAGGCGTAGGCGGGGGGAGGCAGCGTCGGAGCCAGCGCCAAGCAACCGCACGGCTAATGGAGGCTCGAATAATTCACGGGCAGGAAGCGAGGAGGTCCTTGCTGCGCCTGCGTCCCTCCTTCTCCCCTTTCCTGCTTCCGCCCGTCTTCCCTCCCCCCTCCCCCACCACACGCTCCCCCTCTCTTCCTCCCTCGCCGCCCCGCCCCCGCCTTCGCCACTGCCACCGCCGCCGCCGCCGCCGCCGCCGCCGCCTCCGCGGCACCCCGCTAAATTATATTAAGTTCGGAGCACTTCCCAACTCAAGCGCCGGCCGGGCAGATTACACGGCCCCGCGTGAGATAATGGATTCTGGACGAGGCCGCCGTTGCAGCAGCCGACGCTGGGCGCAGGGCGGCGCGGCGCGGCGCGGCGCGGCGCGGCGTGGTGCTCCCGCGGGCGTCGCGCCGCTGCTGCCGCCCCCGCCGCCCCCGGGCCCCCCCCCCCCGGCGGCGGTGGGGGTGGTGCTGGTCGCGTTCCCTCCTGCGCACGGCCGCGCTCGCCGCCGCCGCTGCCCTGCGCCGCTGTGATGAACGGGCCCGCAGTTACACATGCTCACTCGCTTAGAGCGCCCTGCGCCGCTTGTAATTAATAGCACTGTCCTCCTCGCTCGCGCTGGTCTGCTCTGGCCGTCGTTGCTCATGCTTGCCCGTTGCTCTTTCAGTCTCTTTCGCGCGTTTCCTCTCTCGCTCCTGTTCACTCTCACCGTCTCTGCGCTCTCACCCTACTTCATTACCTCGTCCTTTCACTTCCTCTCGATGTTACTAACTCTCACTCTCACTCCCTCTCTCTTTCATTACCTCTCATTTTCAGTACCTCTCACTCTCACTATTTTTCTCTTTCACTACCTTTCACTCTCACTACTTTTTTCACTATCAATTCATTCCACTTCATTCTCACTAGCCACAATTCCCTCCCTCTCTTAGACATTTGTTTCATCACTACTTCCTTCTGGTGGTCAGATTTTTTGTTATTTTCTAACAATAACTTTTCTTGTTAGTCACACAGATTTCCAAGTTCAATGATTTTGAAGTTTAATGATCGTTAGGAAGCCTTTATATTGCATCCCCTTCAATTTGGAGATTTAATAAAAATAATTTTAAATAAATGGATATCTTGCAATAATTGTCTGAAAACCCCATTTATTTTGTATTACAAACAAAATTTTAGGGGCACGTTCATAAATTAAGAAAACGTGTTTCCTCTGAAATTCATACTGTGGATGTATCTTTTTTACAATTTACTGTGTGTCGACGTTCTTAAAGGTTATGATAAGAATATTAAAAATATACATACAAAAGAACGTAACTCGTAACGTAAATGCCTTTTGATGTATCAAAATACCTTTAAGGGATATATTTCTGTTTCGTTTTTGTCCTTACAAAATCCAACAGTTGTCCCTGTGAGAAAATGAAAAAAAAAAGTTTTGTTCGATTCTACTGCTCTTAAAATCGTATCCTTTTATATAATTCCCAACTATTTCGCATCATGTAATTTGAAAACTGAGTGTTCACTTTTGACTTTCATTCAAAAATGACGTAATAACCGGCAAAAGCAGAAGCCGTCGGTGAAGTTGGCGTCCGACTCGCGAGGGATTTTCAGATATGCACGCGGATCCTAGAAGGCTGCCTCCACAGGTATTAGAGATCCGCAATTACTCCCGGGCAATCTCGCCGGCCGCGAAGCCACGGCGGGCGAATCTGCATGATGGAATAAAACGGGGAAGCTCGCGAGGAAGTGACGGAGGGGTGGAGAGGGGGGAGGCGCCGCGGGATCCAAGGAGCGCGAGGGCGGCGCGGCGGGGGATGAGGGCGCTTTTGCATACCATGGTCGGCGGCGCCGCGGAGGGGCGGGGACGCAGCGGGAGCGCACGGTGGGGCGGAGCGGCGCGGGTGGAGAGCGAGGGGGGGGCGGGGCAGGGCGGGAGGAACGCTGATAGCACCCCGAGAACAGAGTCATCTGAAACACGCAACTTGCATTTCGATTCTGACCCCCGTGAAACGCGCATTGAGTGCCGAAGCGGAGGCAGGAGGCTTGCGGCGGCGGCGGGGGCGGGGGTGGGGATGCGACTGGAGGCGGCTGCGAGCGTGGGGGGGCGGGGGGTGGGAAGGGCGCGGCTGAAAGTCGGAGCGACGCCTGCCTGCCTGCCTACCCGCCCGCCCGTCCTTCCACCGACTGCCAGAAAAGTTAGTCCCTCGCGTCGCCGCGAGCTGCGCGCGCTGTCACCGAGCAAACTAGTGTAAAATGCGGGAATGCAAATGACGTGCCTTCCCACCGAGTAGTTTCGCATTTGAAATTTGTTCGTTACGCTGAATCAGTCATGTCTCTTCACCCGATGCGGTGCTTTATGCGTAAATAATTTGTGGTGAGCCTGTTCGGGGATAAATGCACGGTTATAAATTCAACCATTTGGCGGATATATCGAGTTATAGTGGCTTGTATCGTAAATTCAGAATTGCGCAACCACGTCTGAACTAAAACAGAACGCTTGCAAAAATCTTCTCCCACGACTTTGTCAGATATTTCTCATTGTTTTAGCATTTCTTTAAATCAGTATCAAATACGTATGTTTGTATGCTTTTGTCTTATTTGCGTACATTTCGACATCGTTGTTGATATTCTACTACACAATCAATTTGGAGAACAATTTTTCATTAGATTTTCAATTTATTGCAAAAACAGCTAAATCAAAATTTCCTACTACTAAAACAGCTAAGTTGATACTGATTACTTGTAGGAGCATATGGGTAAATTTATAGGATTCACAAACTAATAAATCATCATTTCGTTGGTGAAGTATCTACTAAAGGCAGAGGCTCTTTGCAAATGACTGTCCATACCCTAAACAAATGACGTCCGTACCTACGTTGTGACATACAATATGTATCACAGGTTATCTAGGGGAAAAGGATCTTCAGTTACATTTACAGACACATTGTCTCATCGGTTAGAGGCCTAGTTCGAAGATTACATCGTAACACGAGTTCTCTGCTTCCTATAACGTATTTTCGTGCGGCGAGTACCCATGTGTTTCTCTTGACTTGCTCCCCTGCGTTCGCCTCCTGTCGTGCTCTCTTGTTCCCCGGGATCGTCCGGCCCGGGGCGGCCCTCGCCCCAGCGCTCGGCTGGTGGCCTCGCGTGCTGCGTACGCGCGGGCGCCCCGCTCCCCCCTCCCCCTCCCCCTCACTCTCTTTCCGCTCCGAGTCCCCGGGGCGGCGGCGGCGGCGGTGGCAAATGGCTGGAACAAATCGCGCCCCCGCCTGGCCCGGCCTCCCAGGCATCAGGCGCCTCGTTTTCCCCGCCCCTCCCCGCCTTTCCCCTCCCAGTCCCATCCGCTCCCCGCCGCGCGGTCTCTCCTCTTCGTCTGCGGCCATTCCTCGCCGCGCCCTACCCCGCCCTGCCCAACCACGCCCCGCCCCGCCCCGCCTCGCCCCGCCCCGCCCCGCCCCGCCCCACCAGCCGCACGCGAAATCTCGCGCTCGCCATGAGGCCGCGTGGGTCCCACTCTTCTCTGGCGCAGCTTTACACAACGTCCGTAAAGCGGCCTACACTACACCAGCGCGCTTGCCTCCAGCGGCTGGCTAGCGTCGGTTGTAAATCTATGCAGCATTGTGGGAAGAATACGGCAGGTAGCTTTAACACCAGATTTGCATGTTAATGAGCGGGGTGAACCACGCTTGCTGGTGAACGGCTACAATCAGTGCTTTCGTGTATGCCGTACTCAGAATTTTCTTTCGAGTGAAACCTTAAAAGGAACATCACGAAGAACAGTCAAGATTAAATTCGTAGATATTTGTTTGGTAGCATTTCGCGAAACCCGCATACGGTTATTTTGAAGCACATCAACGCGATAATGATGACTTCGATTTATTGATGATAGGGTTTTATACGCTTACGATAAATTAATTAGTAAAATAGTATTTGCAAATTTTAAAAGAGAGCTTGAAGGCCTTCGGGCAATGTTAACCAGGATTATAAATTTTCGAAAGAGGTTTTTGCTTCCTGGACCCTCTTCCTGTGTATATGATTGCGTCCATCAGGTTGCGGTTTGTTCGGATATTTGTTTGCCGCTTCTATCGTTTGACATAGGAATTATCGACATTATAGATGTTTTCATTGTGTTGTATTTTCGTTGGGCATATTTTAATATTTTGTGATTTTATTGTATTATTAGTACACAATTTTTTTTAAAAGTCCTCTAATTGAAATTTAATATTTATTAACTTTTAAAAATTTATTTTAGCTTATAGTAACCATCAAATTATGCTCGATCGTAAGAGAATGAAAACTCAGTTAAACCAAATAAATATTAGAGTATTGCCTAGAGTACAAATGTCTTTCGTACACATATACTCTATCACGGCTGTAAATTCTCGACTTACATTGTGACGTGTTTGCTTCTAATAAAAAACGATCATTATTTTAATTTTCGTATCTTGCATATTTCACTTATCTAGGCATAGTTTTTAATTCGTGTCCGCTGTATTTTAAGTTGTGAGAGTCTTCCTAAAAACACTCGTCAAAAGAAACGGCCGAGCTTAAACGGGAAGCTATCGCGCTTGGCCTATTCGTGCGCCTGCGTTCTCACCTTCCGTGATTAACCGTGTTTACTCCTTCCGCCCGCCCACTTTCAACGAGAGGAGTAAAGAGCGTTGCCCGCGTGAAGTATTGCGACCGGGCGCGGCCCCTGTGGCACCCTGCTGCGGCGCTTTTTGCCGGGAGCGAGCGGGGTGGCGGCGAGAGGGCTGGTGGTGGGGGGGTGAGGGCACAGCGGGGGGCGGTCGTCGAGGCGGGGGTCCTCGCTTCGAGCCGGAGCTCGCGTGCGCCTCGCCAGGGGGCAAACGGTCGCCCCCGCGGCCGCCGCAGCCGCCACCGCCATAGCGACTCCGCTGGTATTTTCTAAGATCACGCTGCCGTGCAGAGGGCTTGAGAGTCTAGTGAGTGTAACTATAACTCTTCTGGAGCTGGTGGCAGAGTACTTGTTTTAAATGCAAACCGTGGTTAGTGTTCCTTGTGCTTTGGAAGACTATTTGAATCACCTGAAATATAAGTTTAAACAGTAACTAATGAGATTAACTGTACTTGATAATTTCCTTATTTTACATATTAGACTACATATTTTTTACACCGTCATTAATATACGTAATATGCGTATATATTAATGCTTCTTTGTCGTAACGACGGACATAACGTTGCGTTTTAAATGTTTCTTTTTTATTTGACTGATGTCAAGGAAGTATGAAATTGCCATGATAGTGTTACAAAATCACAATTGTTTGATCTGTGGTCGATTCTACTTAATTCATTTCGAGTTTCTTTTTTCGCTACTTTTCGGTTGCATTATCTGGGATGAGTTCTATTTGCTCTGTGGCCCGGTGCACTTTCACCTTCTTGGGTTCCATGGTTCGTGCTGTTGCCCACTTCCTGACCTCGCCTCGGCGTCTATAGATACTCCGCTTCCTCCGGTTCGCGACCCGGCCAGCGCGCCCTCGACCCCGTTGCGATCCCCGCCCCCGCGTCAGGCCACGCCCCCGTCGCCGCCCCCGCCCGTCACCTCTTCCTAACACGCGAGGGCCGCCTCCGCTTTAACCTCCCCCCCCCTTCGACCTCGCTCGCGAAAATTAGGATTCACCGCCACACTCGGTTGCCGCTCCGGGCAACGCAGCGCGCCCGGTGAAATAATTACGCTTTCGGGCATCGCCTCCAGGGCCGCCTTAAGAATCACGAAAACACAGACCTTGAGCAATGTTGGGAGATTGAAACGTAATATTTTAAGCACACTGAATGTACGAAATTTCACATTGCATTAATGTGTTTCATTTTATTATAATTTGTACTCTAGAATGAAGTTATTTGAAATGACCATTGCAATATTACGCTAGGCAATTAATTTACGCTCACATTTGAAAGGACGAATGTCATAACTCCGTCGCTTGTGGCAGTAATCGCTCTGTCGTGCCATGAAGATTTATATCGCGCGTAAAACGCGTTTTGATCATATGATTGTGGCATGTAGGCAAAGGTAAACGAACATAAATTACGTGTAATCGTGTAAATCATTTTAAATTTTAACCTGATTAGTGAAGAAAGGATAGTCTAATTTCTGTGTTTTTGGTCGACATCATGTTGTGACGGATTTGACTCACTAGATAAATGAAAAAAGAAGTAATTGATATTTGAAGCAACTGGCAGAAAATTATAGAAACAATTCGAATTCAAATAGCGTAACTATTCTAAAAATGTAAAAACTATATTTTTAAAATAAAGTCGAAATATTTGTTTATCATCTACAAAAATATACTGCGATTTTCGTAACTCTGGCCCTGACAGGAATCAGCTGTTTGACAGTTTCAATCCAATCGGGAGCTTAAACGTCACCATAGTGACGTCACAGTAGTGACATTTAAGTTCCCGATTGGATGGCAGCGAAACAGCTGATTCCGGTCAGGGGCAAAGTTGCGAAAATCGCAGTATAGTTTTTTTCTAATTAATTTAAATTATATATGAGATGTTTCATATTAATTCGCGCCCCATTCTATCGAGTCTGTGGATGAAAGTAGTTTCCCTCTGCTGCGAACTCACTCACCTTCGCCCCAAGCACCAAGACCCCTCCCCTTCCAGGACCGAGGAAACAAACAGCCGCCAACTCTTAATCTGGCCGCCCTCAAGGCGTTAACCGGCGGCGGCGGCGAAGTACGAGGGGACCGGCCGCGGAGGCGGGAGTGGGGGAATTTTTAATCGGCCGTTATCGCGCTTCCGGTACTCGTCGGCCGGTGTTTCTTTTTCTGTCCCTCTTTTTCGCGCCCCCGTTTCCTTCTCTCTTCCCCCTCCTCCGTCCCCTGCCATATCGGAGTAACGCGACCGCAATTACGCCGGGTTGTAAATCGGGGAGCGCTTCGCGGACGGGAGCGCCGAGCCATCGCCGGGCGTAATCTACCCGCGCCGTGCCGCCTAAACGCTTTAAGGTAGGGGAGGGATGGGGGTTGGAGGGGGTGAGGGGGCGCGGCCCCGGGCCCGATGGGCGCGCATTCTTCACGACCGCCCCCGCAGATTAGTGTACGCGCGTGTTCTAATAGGGCTCTCGCCGGCCGACGGGGTAGTTTATCAAAGGTCACCGTAAGCCACTTACGTCGACGCCCGCCCACCCCCACCGCTCGGTTGGTCGTTGGCGGCGCTGTAGTAGCAGCAGCAGTAGTAGTAGCGTGTGCCCGTTTGCAGCAACGGCCGCTCGGGGCGGCGGTGGTTGCTTGGGATATGATTACGGCTGATTGATTTAGTGCTGGCCGCCTCCCCCCTCCTGCCGCTGGCCGCCCCGCGCAGCCGGAGTGTATTATCCATCCAGTGTATCGGCCTCGAGCTTAGCGGCCGCTGCCAGGTAGGGTTGTCTGCGGCGGGCGGCGGGACGAGGGCGGTAGGGACGTGGACGGGGCGGGCGGGAGCGGCGTATTTCGAATGCTAATGCGGCCGTCTTCTCCTGTTTGTGGCTCGTGCCTGCGGGGCGCAGGGAGGATCCGCGCGGCTCGTTAAGACTGCCTCAACCGGAGGCATTCGGGTTATCCCGCCGTTGGATGTATCGTCGCCGCGGAGGGGGCAGCGGGGCTCGCGGCACGCCGCATGAATCTCCTTTATTCGTGGAATTATTTGGATGCGGTCGCAGGATTTCGCGTATTTACACCTGGAATTGTGTGGATAGTTCCGCTAGGGAAGTTAATTGATGGATTGTTTCTGCTGAGAGGAACGGATCTAGTGGGAAATGATGTATGTTTAGAATGGTGGTGTTGGGACAGAAATGAATAGTCAACATGCACAATTAGTGAGTTTGGGAAACATGGATTGGGACTTTAACGATTCCACACTGTCTTGTTCGTTATGTAAAGAATATATCATCCCGAATAAACTTGAGAACGCATTCCAAAAATATTAAACTTGGTAAGAACGTTTTCACAACATGACAGTTTATTAACGCTTTTTATAGAAATTGATTGTTTTCACTGATATTTTATTTAGCTGGAACTATTTTCATCGGTAGTTCTAGAACTATTTTCATCGGTAAAAGTATTGTAAGGGCTCTGCAAAAACTTTCAAAGCACGTATACTTATATTTGGAACAGAAAACACTTGTATTAGATGACATCCGTACACTAAAGAATTGGTTAATGTCATTTGGATTTCCATGGTAGTGGTTGCTTCTGTCTCACTGCTTAGAATCACAGGGTTAATGATATTCTACGGTCAAAGTATAGAAGTATGGTGAAGACAAGGTCGTTATTATATTTCTGTGATCCCAAAGAGTTAACAGAGCGTTGTAATACGTTGACAGAAATGACAAGTCACTTACAGTAAATGAACGTAAATGAATTAGTCCAGTGCGGGTAGTGGTAAACTCTGACACTTTCCTCAGAGGAAAGCGGGAAGGTGGTGTTTTCCTGAGAAAAGAGAGCAGGGAGGAGGTCCGCTGAAAGCATGACAGAGCGTAGGAGGACGGCGGTCGTAATGAAGGCGGCAGCAGGAGGCAACGACAGCCGCCGATGGAAGGATCACGGCCACGGGGTTAAGCAGGCCCGCTGCTCCATCAGTCCAGCGGCGGCGGTGGCGGTGGCGGCGGCGATGGCGGGGGCGAGGGCAGGGGCGGGGGCGGGCGACCGAAGCACAGAGCAGCCGCGCAGGCATTATTCATCGGGCCCCATCCATCAATTTGCCGCCGCCTCCTGCTGGCGCCAGCAGCCTCGCGCTGCCCCGCCCCCGCCTCCCCCCCGTTCCCTCCCCCCCGGCCGCGCCCCCTCGCCCTCTGGCCGCGCCGCCGATGCCGCGGCGAATCCATCCTCGCGTTAAGCCCCAGCCCTCTTGCGGTCACACCGTCTCCGCCACGCCTTTGCTGGACCCCGACTTTGTTCTTTGTGGCGTGGATTTGGCTCTGCCCACATTGTGATTCTCACGTCGCGGAGATAACAGTGATCGAAAACATTGATTCCTTTACTTTGGTTTTTGATTATACGATTATGAAATTTGTTGGACTGGATGTTAATTGCCGACGTTTTTCTAGACAATGTTTGAAGCCTTTTTTTTTTATTATGGAAAACTTTCCACAAGTATCCACACTTATAGTACCTGCTTTTGCTTATTGCTGTGTTCACCTAATAGTACCATTCACCGGAATTATAGTTTACTTACCTTCTAAATACACGCCCTAACTATTTATAATACTATGTAAATTATGTATGACGTTGAAATATATTATCAAAGGTGCGAATATGAGAATCTCTGTATCCATTGAGGGTCCTCTTTAAATAATCTTTCTTAAAACAAATAAAAAATCGCTACGTAAGGGCAACGTAACGAAAATGACGAGATTTGTGTAAATAGTTCAAGGAAATAACGCTAAACTTTTTTAGCATAAACTAAAAAATAAAAACACCGCAGCTGTTTCTCTTCACACACTGTTGGAGATGTGTAATGGAATGTTTCCGAGTAGCCGAGAGCTTTTGTGAAGTAAATTCATATGCCGGTGGGTAGAGGTACGCAAACGCAATCACTTACAGCGAACCGTTTGAAAGCGCGTTCCAAGGCGACGCGGGCGCTAATGACGGCGCGCATTATGTCGTGCAGCGCAGCGCGCGACGCCGCCGACGCCGCCGACGCCACTCGACCGTCGCGTCGCGACGCGCAATTGCTTCCAACGCTATTACACGGAGGGCGGCGCGGCGTGGCGCGGCGTGCCTCCCTGCGCGCGCGTGTGGGCCGGCGCTCAATGGCTTTGGCATTGTCCGGCGTCTGGGCGCAGAGCGCGACGGACAAGTCGCGGCCGCCACTGCGACGCTCCGCCCGCGCCCTTTGATTCCCGCGGCCGGCGGCCGGAGAGCGGGGCATGCTCCGGCGCCGCTGCCATCACTGCCTTTACCACCCTACTGCCTGCACCTCCCCGCTGCCTACACCTCGCTGCCCTCTTTGCTTCATGTCTCCACCAGGGGGGGATCCGGCCGATCATTTTGGAGGACGTCACCAGATTTTTGTTAAATAATCAACATATTTTTTATTATATTGTAATATTGTATATTATTTATGCAGTGTATATAAGATACTATACAATATTATTTATTAAATAATTACATAATTATAATATAAATATTTAAATAAATTTTGCCAAATAAAATAAGCTAACAAACGACAACTTTGGGCCTTTTGGAGGAGGGGGGCATGGCCTGCATGCCCCCCACCCTGGATCCGTCAATGCCAACCCCACACTGCCTTTTGCCCTCTGCTGTCACCATCCCACTGCCTTTACCAAGCTATCTTCACTTCCCCATTGCGTTTACAGTCTCTCCTTTACCAGCATTTTACCATCGCTCCATCGACGTAATAATTATCTGTCTACCTCACAGTCAACAACCTCCTGTCCTGCCGTCATGGCATTAGCACCACAGCTTCATCACTATACTGTGGCCATCACCCCACCGCCACCTCTCATTTTCACCACCACAACGGCACCAACACCATAGTCACCAATTTTTCGCCCTTGGACTTCCATTACTGTACGTCCAAAGCATCGCCAATGTCAGCTATTTCGTGACTGGTGATATGTTGTGTGAAGTCATTATTATTTATTAGTACCTCATTGTTCCTATTAGTAGTCTCATTAGAAATCCGTCTATATTGCATCATTCATCCGTCGCCAGGACTATCTATGTGGACTCTTCGCCCTTTCTGCACTTACTACTTCACTTCCATCATTAATTTCTCCGTTCTTTCAATATGTTATTTTTGTTTATGAAACTACCTTGTTTATGAAAGTATCATTCTGAAAAATGCAAACTATCCTACAATCATTACACTTTTTACAATTTTGCCCCATTTTATCTTCCATTTGCTTTGTTGCCATGGACAGTTTGACACATCATTACTCTACATTATTCATCAACCCTACCCCTATACTGTCGCCGCAATATCGCTATTTCCACTACCAATACAAATATACTTACTTCGTCTCTACTACTACAACCACTACCACCACCACCTCCACCACCACCAACGCAACTATCTCCACCTCCATCAACACCTCCACCTCCAACGCCTCTTCCTTCACCACCACCACCACCACCATCACCATCACCATTACCATCACCATCGCCACTACCACAACTACCACGAATGTCTCTACTACCTCTACCACCGCCTACATCGATGACGCCGACAACAATCCACCACCCCACCGCCACTTTTGTTAGATCAAGAGCACTATCACTACCTCACCACCAATACTGCACTCATTACCACCAACGAAAAGCCGTCGTGCGCGTCGAGCCCCACTGTGCTCGTATGCAATGTCGTTTCCCCGCCGCCTGCACGGACCGAACAGCGTTATATGTCGGGCGGCGCAGAGCTCGCAGAGTCGCTCGTTTGGCGCGACGCGAAGCGTCGGCGGCGCGGCGGCCGCAGCGGTTGTGGGAGGGAGCGAGAGCGGAAGCGGGGGGCGCGGGGGGGCGGGGCGTGGGCGGGCTCTGTGGGGGCGCGTCCGCCTCATTGGAAAACGGAACCACCGCCGATCGCGGACTTTGTGAACCGTCAGCGGCCACCGGCCGGCACGCTCCATCGGACGCCCGCGCCCGCCCGTCCGCCCGCGCCAACGCTCGCTTCGCGCTTTGTTGGCGGCCGTGCGGCGCGGAGCGACGTGGCGTGGCGCGGCGTCGTGCGCACGCTGAGCCACGAAGTTGGTTAGGGCGGGGCGCTGGTAGAGGCGGGGAGCGTGGACTCAGTGTGGGAGGTCGTAGACTGACAGGCGCGGAGGATGTGTCAAAGAGGAGGTGAGAATTCAACAGCCTGAAGTCATCGAAAGTAAAAGTGGTTACTGAATTGGTTTTTTGCCACAGTAAAATAAAAGTTTGGAAATTAAAATTCCAAATTAATCTAGTACAACTTATTTTTCGGTCATGTTATTAAAATGATTTTCAACTATATATTTCAAATACATTAATCAGTATCCTCTTCTGTTATATTACTGAGAATATAGTGGAGAACGTGCAGAGAAAATTAAACCTGCATATTACGTGTGACTAATTGGTACACAGTGACTATGTATAGGGTCATTTTGTCAGGTTTGTTATTTTTGGCTGGTACTTGTCCAATTAGACTACTGAAAAACCCGAGTTATCTTCACAATAAATACCTCGAACTTTTGATGGAATGGCGTATTACAAATTTTGGTAGACACAATAATCTTCAGTTAATATCTTAATCATTTTTAAATTAATAAGAATTAAGGAAAAAAACTATTGGTAGACGAAGTTGAAAGTCACATATGTGAAAAGATACGCACGTATCAGTTGATAGATGGGGTTGTGGAAGCGTCAGACGACCGGAATCCGCTTCAAGTAGGGTGAACGAGAGAGCGAAAGATACGGGAGTGAGTGCAATTGGCGGCTGGCGCGAGGGCTGGCCGCGGGCGAGTGGCGAGGGCGAGGCGGTCGAGGGGCGCTGAAGGCTTCAGAGGCACCGATGCGTGACGAGCACGGCCAGTACGTTTGTCGAATTAGGCCTTCTCCTACCACCACCACCACCACCACCGTCATCGCCGCCGCCTCGCCGTCCCATTCGCAATTGGAGACCGGAGCTCCCAATCGACACGACCAGTAAAAGCTTTTCTCCCTTCGGGCGTCATCAAAGATACTCGGCGCAAGTTGATTTTCTCGTAATCCAATCGTAAAATGACCGATCCGTACCGTACTCCGCTGGGGAGACCAACAAAATAGTGGTCTCCACCTCTTTGACAGAACATGAATGAAAGTAAACTGTACTCGCCTAGTTTTTGTTACTACATTGTGGGCGAGAAACTGGCTTCTATTTCCGAAGTTTGCGTTAACATGTCAACACTCACATCCCTACCCCTTATGAAGTGCTTTCAACAGATGAAAATAAATATTAGCCAGATAAACACAGGTAAACGTCAAGTAGTACACGCTCTTTTTGGAGTGTCAGTAAGTTGTGTTTATGTCTACGTAAATTTTTCCCACTTAACCCAGCGCCGCGTTCCTCGCAAGCCTCTATCGTGAGAACGTCTCCCTGGTTTCCGGGTCGGATGCATAAAGTGCCTGTTCGTGAATCGTTTTGACGTTGCCTCACTCGGCGGCCGGCCGCGGAGGCCATTTCGACCGCGTCCACGGACAGATCGCATCGCATAAATCGGCGCCGAAAAGAACCAACCGGGGCACTCTTTTCCCCCGGCGAGGAGCACCCTGTGTGCCTAGCGCTCATGCGTCATTCTGGTAATTCTAAGTTATCCCGCGAGGGAAAATTAGCTCATAAAACTGTTGCATAAATACGCGCGTGTACCGCTTTGATGACCGCTAGATCCATATCTAACGAGCCGCCGCCTCCGCCGCCGCCGCCGCTGCTCGTGGCCGGGCTCGCAAGCACCGCCGCCGGCTCTGCCCGCCGCCCGTTGTAAGGGAGGGCTCGGGATTATTTTTCTTTCCGATTCGAAAATAGCGGTTTGAGTTGTGGCGCGGGAAGTTTCTCGCGTCCGGGAGCGGAAACTCGGGGGGGGGGGGACGCGACGAGGGTGGGTGGGAGTGGGGGTGGAGTAAGGAGGGGGAGGGGGAAGAGGAAGGAACCGGAGAAGGGGAAGGGCGGGGTCGCAACGCCCGCTGACAGTTGTGGGGCGCCTCCGGCCGGCAGAGTGAGGTGGGCGTGGCGGGGCGGGGCGGAGCGGGTGGAGGGGGGGCGGAGCTGGGCGGGTGTCGTGACCCGGCCCCGTAAGGCGGTGGCCTACTCCAGGGGATGGTGGGGCGCGGAGGCGGGCAGTGGCCGGTGGTCGGCGGGCGGGCCGCCCGTTATCGCGCTGCCCAATTAACGGAGCACAGGTGGCCGCTGCGGGGGGGGTGTTCTAGGGCGAGGGCCATGCGGACGATGGCGTCCGTCGCTCGCTCTGAGCGCTCCACTTAGCAGAAGGTTGCGAGCCTCGCTGCAACGCCGTCACTCTCTGGTTCATAGCACCCTTAGGATAGACGTCACATCTGTGTGTGTGTGTGTGTGTGTGTGTGTGGTGTGTGTGGTGGGTATATGTATAACGGGTTCCGCTTACTTTCTTCGCTCTTGAAGTTGATTATGATGCTTCTTTTGGGATGACGTTCAAATGTTTTCGAATGCACGGCACGGTATAAAGTATTTAAATTTGTAGCATAAATGTAAAGATAATCGACTGGTAAACCATTTCTCTGTCGAGAATTTCTCAAGATAAATGAACCCGCCCATTCGTTTCGTTTCCTCTTGTGCGATTCTTGCAGCGCGCGCGTCTCTACCTGAAGTGCTCGGTATACATCCAACCTGGCACGTGCTGAGTGTTGGACTTCGCTTGTGACGCCGGCGGCGGGCGCTTAAGAGCGAACCGTTCCTTCACAACGCTCTGCATCAAAACCGCAGCTACCGCCATCGCCACCAACCCTCGACGCCGCCACCATCGCCTTTACCACAGCCACTGTTACTACTGCCTCTGCTTCCGCCATCCCCACTGCCTCCGCCCCCTCCCGATTTCTCCGCATTCGCCTTCCAAGAACCCACCTGGGCACCCGCAACTCGGTACTCACCCCCTTGATCGACCACCTGCCGCTCCCACAGCAGCCGCTGTTGTCGTCACCGGCCCTTCCAAGGCGATGGCCCGGCCGCAACTACTGCCCGTCACTGCCTTCATCAATGCCGTCGCCGTTCTGCCACCACCACTGCCGCCCCTCCCACCTCCACCACCGCCGCCGGCCCGCGTGTGTACACACCCCTGCGAGCAGGCGGGCGGCCTCGCGCGCGTCCGCACACACCCTCTCTCGCCCACGCGCAGCGCACTCGTGGGACCGCGGCGCTGCGAACCGCGCTGTTTGTAATCTTTGCGAACTTGACAGGTTATTGTGCTGACGCCTGCAGACCCGCTGCAGGGACGCTGTGTGCGCCAGACGGAGAGGGGCAACAGCCAGTATGTGTACGTTACCGAGCGGGAGTGCGACAAGGAGAGCGACAGTTGGAGAGGAGAGCGCGGCTCGGCCCGCACGTAGAACAAACGCGCAACTTCGCAGACCGCATTAACTCTCCCATCGCGCTCGGATATTGTTCGCTCCGGCGTCGCACTGAGCCGCCCCCCCCCCAAACCCGACCCTCTCACCACGCTTCCTCCCCCGCGAGCTCCCCCACGCATGCCCGGCTCACCATCTCCCCCACCGCCCCCGCCCGCACGTTAAAACAGTGCACTTCTGGCCTAATCTTTGTCTGAAGTTTGTTTCCATCCGGAGCGCAGGACGGGTGGAGCGGCGGGGGGCGGGGGAAGGGGTAATGGCAGGGGGAGGGGGGGCTAAGGCTCGTACGGGGTTCTGGAAGGGGGGACGTGGGCTCGCGAATTTCCATAGCAATGAACGATGCCGAAAGTTTCGTCGCCGTCTTCCACGCGCTGCCGCCTAAGGGCTGCGGAAGAAAATGATGTAGCGAATTGAATTCTGAATTCATTATGAAACAAATCACCCGAACTGAAAAGCCAAGTTGAGAACGCGGGAGTATCTTCTCGAGGAGTGTGCCTTTGGGATGGTTAATGAGCAGAATCAAGGTGCAAGATGTCACGTTACCATGCGGGCGAAAGATGAGTCGCAAGAATGCCGAATTGAGTTTAGTTTTGATGGTTAATTTGAATTATCCTTAGCGTTAGTTACTGACTTCCAATATGAACTTTTACTAAAATTTTTATACTTTTAATGCAAATCTTTTGCAGAAGTGATATCATAACCACTGTTCATTTGGTTTAATTATAAGTTGTGCGGTCGCAGTTGCTGGAACTCGTCGATAAGAACGCTTTCACTACTCCATTTGGTTATGACGAATTACTCTAAAAATACTGCCATTTAGAACCTCATTTAATATGAATTTATTCTATCTTACAGCATCTATTCTCCTGTTCATCACGCCCATCAATGTTGCATTTCTCGTTTCGTTTCAGACCGTTCTTTTAAAGAGTGTTCCGTGTAAACGCTGTCATGGGCTTTCAGCCGTTCGATACACAAGTGTTGAACATGCGAGGGAGTAAACACAGGCTCTCCAAGCAAATCGAAGAGAGAAGCTGCGTGATCCGCCTCTTGAATAACACCGCACTAAAACTGAAGAGAAGCTACCAACAGCCCTCGCCTCTTCCCTTCTCCACTCCCCCACCCCCACTCCATCCCACAGCACGCAGTCTCCCTGCTGACGTGTTTGGACGTCCCTAAAACTCTTGCCTCTTCTGCCTCCTTCACTCACATTACATGACCAGTCGCGCGCGCACGCACATACACACACACACACACACACACACACACACACAGTTATACACTCATGGAAGGGCGTTCTTGGACATCAAAAGCGAACGCGCTGAAAAGTATCGTGGTTTTTGTGGGTGCGTTTGTGCTCAGTAGCATTTTTGTTGAGTCTTTAAGCAGCTGATCCCTCTTTGTTGAGGGCCTCCAGGGCCTTTCCATCCCTTCCGTTCTTTTCGCTTTTTCTCTTTCTTTGGAAAGAGAGGTTGAAAGAAAAAGAGAAGCAAGAAAACTCGGTTCGTTCTCCCTTCATGAAAATGCTCGTCACGTCTTCATCTTTTCGTATCATTTTCTTTCTTTTTTCCTTCCGCATCTTAAATTGTCTTTTCAAATATTCCTGTTTTACTTTTCATTTCTTTTTCAGATTTTAAATAAATCTTGTTATATCAGTGTATAGTATATTACCCTCTCATTAGTGCGCAATATGGTCTGCTGAAGAGAAGAAACTTCTGCTTCCTCGCCACGCCCATTGACGACCACTAGTTTCGAATGTATATATGTCACTTTGTAGACTGGTTATACGATGGTTAGACGATTCGTTCTTCCGAGCTTTCTTGCATTATTGTACGATTTTCAAGTACCTGCTCTTAAACAATCATGATTTTTAACACTTTTACTCGTATTCTTCCTGCATTCTGTCATTGATCAATGTTATCAGCATCCACATTTAACCAAATAGAACCTCAGCAGTTCTTCACTAGTGTACTGATACTTATTGTTTTCTCGGTTCTTTCACCACCTGTTCCTATTTTCGAACAGTCATCGAAACGTGAGATAGGAGATGTGAAAAAAAATGTTCGTCCCTGTCGCTGCTTGCCAACATGAAAATTTCCTAAATTCACCGCTAGATATTAGGTGATACTATTTAAAGAATGTTTTACTGTGAATTATTCACGGTTTAGTACATGGATACTTTTGAAATGACTCATTCCCAAGAAGTAACATTCCTTTGGAATGTGATTTTATCTTGCGAGAGCGGGAAACCATAATGTATACACAATCATCGATAATAGATCTGCAACTTCGAGCAGAAAGAGCTGCTCGTCTTCCATGGCCCGGCGCTTACACCTACATCCCACGCAACACTCCCCCTCCCCCCGGCTCGATCTTCGCTGGCGCTTTCTCCGCCTCGGTGCTCGAGGTCCGTCCAGTCCTTGTCGTCCCCGTTCTCCTCGTCTTCCTGGGCGCCGGGGACTCGTCCACTTCTCCTCGGCCGTTCCCTCGTCCCGCTGGGGGATGCCTCGGGCGCGCGCTCGGGGTTATCAGTATCGTGCGGCGCGCCGCCTGGAGGCGGATGCCGAGCGAGCGGGCGGGCGGGCGGGCGAGCAAGCGAGCGGGCGGCGGGCGGGCAGGCGGGCGAGCGAGCGAGAGGGGGGGCGGGCGAGCGAGCGCAAGGGCGAGTGAGCGAGCGGGCGGGCCGACGGGCAAGCGAGCGGGCGGGCGAGTTAGCGAGCGGGCGGACGGGAGAGCGGGAGGGCGAGCGGGAGAGCGAGCGGACGAGCGAGCGAGAGAGCGGGTGGGCGAACAAGCGGATGGGCGATCAAGCAAGCCGACGGGCAAGCGGGCGGGCGGGTGGGCTGGCAAGCGGGGTGAGCGAGCGGGGGGATGGGCGGGCGGGCGGGCGGGCGGGCGGGCGGGCGATTGAGCGGCCTGGAGGGCGAGTGGCGGCGTTGGCAACGCTGGGCGATACTTGGGACTCATCACCGGCGTCAACAGCGCGTGCGACGAGCGCCTGCAACGAACAGGCTGGCGCCTTTTTCCGCCAATCCCCAAAGGCTCTTATGGGGGCCCATCCTTTTAGAACTCGCGTATGGGATGTGCTGATACCTTCAAATCGTTGGCCTAAAGGTGTTGTTAGAGGATTCAATTTTCTTCTGTATACATTTCGATTAAACGCATATTCGTTTCCGAACGGGGCACGCTATGTCAGTCACCTGTAGTAGAAGCTTTGGATACTTATCGCAAAAATTGTCCTTAAAAATGTACCTACTAACTCGCATGAAGGCAACTTGGAGATACTTCTTACATAGTTTATTCAGAAATTAATATTCTACGTATCAGCTCAAGTCCGGAAATGGATGTTGGAGAGTAATAGTCACAAAGCATGCGAATTGTCCGTTTCTAGATATTTATAATTAACAAGAAAATAAATAGTTAATTATCACTTGCTTAATAATCGCTTAATATTAGTTATAATATAGTTATCTATCAGTAAAAAGAAATGGATACGCAGATTGAACTAAGTTATTGTATCAAAATTATATTTCAATGATTCTGACATCCCTTTTGGAATAAGCGTTCAGATCCGCCCAAGTACCCAAAATGTAAGAAATTATATTTACATCAATACGTGATATTCAAAAGTAAGTCAGATAGATTCGCCTTCATTAGATCCACCGCTGTGCATTATAGACGTTGCACTCTCGTCCTCCCCGGTATCATTTCCGCCTCGCGCGCGCCTCCTCCCTCGCCCTCCTCCCGCACTCGGCCCCACGAGCGTCCTCGAGCGACGCCCTCGCGCCCTCCGACGCCCTCCCGCCCTCACCCCGTGAGGACTCTCGACGCGCCGCCAGCGCCTCGCAGTGCTGAGTGGAGTAGACTGGAGCGGGGCGGGGAGGGGGCGCGGCGGAGCGTCGCACTGCGGGGGGCAATCGGATTCGCGGGGCCGCAGCGCCCCCCCGACACGCTTCCGTCATTTGCCCGCGCCGCGTTGCGCTGCGCCGCGCCGTGACGCGGGGCGTCGCGACGCCGCCGCCGCCGACGCCGGGCGGGCGGTGCAGCTGCGCCGCGACGCGCCGAGCGACGCCGCGCTCCCACGCTGAGCGCCTCCTCCCGCAATGCGCGGCCCGTGCGGACCATACGAGTTCGTGCGCCCAGGGATGGATTAATATCTAGCAGTGGCGTAGCGTGACTCGCACGTTTGAGGATGCTCAGCAATAACACACAAAATGTCACTATCAACTACTTCATCTAACAGGCGAATGCAACACAAGGCAGATACACTGGAACTACTTGCACGATCTCGATTGCTTACGACGGTGTAGGTGCTTCCCACAAAATCCTCACAGCAGTCAGGACTGCCGATGTCTTGAAAGCAAATTATACAATGGATCAGCTTTAATTCTTATACGCGAATGGCAATGAGACCATTTGTTAATTTATACATTGCAGACTTAAATAATATGTAATCTATTTAAGGGATAGTTCAATTTCTTGGATATTAATTAAGAAATAGTAGACAGACACTATTTATACAGTTTGTGCCCATGACCAATGGGGACTCCCGAGTGAGAGAGAATTTACTGACCGCCTGAAGTGTGCGCATGCGTCATTGCTCGTCGCCATCTCGCGGCAGACGCTAGAATCATTTTAGCTTCCAAGCAATCACAGGCCAGCTTCAACAACCAGTCGAATTCAATCATAGGAAATCAATTTAAAATTAATACAAAACGTGTTTCGCTCAACGGACCACTTGTAAGATTATCAATACAGTATTTAGTGTTCTTTATTAATATTATATACGGGGATTCTCAGCGTCCCCCGACGCTACGCCACTGATATCTAGAGCAGTGTTGTCAAGGTCCATGCCACGAGCGGGAGTCCGTGGCACGTGTGCCATGACGAAATCGCCCCTCCACGCAGTTCATCACCCCGTCCCCATCACGCCATCCCTATTGTAAAAAAAGGCGGGGTTACTAATAGTTATTGGAATAAAAAAAATAATGAAAGACAGCTGTTAATATCGTGATAGTGAGAAGAAGAAAATTAAATTATAAAATTTATAGAAACGCCCCAATTATGCACTAGAGTGATATAATTTCTGACAACGTTGAGCCTTATTTACAGTTTATATGAGTAAACCTCGATGACTACAGCTTTGCGAAAAGAACATCTATGTAAGAATGACGTGTTTTTGTAATGAAAATGTTACTCGAATGAAGTTACTTCGAATGTACTTTATATCAGACTAATTTTATCATTCTTTTCGACATTAAAAATATTCTATTAAACTTGTTTAGATTAGAAATCAAGCACGCCGAAGATAACGTATGATTAATTTGAATTATTTGCGTTCATTTTAGAAAATATCTTTATTATGAAATCAAGTATGAAATAAATTTGGCATTGGAAAGAAGTTATTTTGACATCGTTGTGAGTGAAAGCTAAAAAACTGTCATACGCAATGAAAGCGGATGTTCCCCTCAAGAAAGGAACCCAAATGACACTCGCGCGCGTGCTCGCGCACGCTGGCGTTGCAGAGCGTGGCGTGGTGGAGCGGGGCGGGGCGGCGCCGCGTGTTTGCGCAGGCGGGCGGGAACCCGAGGAAGCGCGGCAGGTGCGGGTGTGGGGCGGGGAGGCGCGCCGCTGACAGCTTAGTGCGTGGGTGGGTGAGCCCTCCGCCCGCCCGCCCGCCCAAACGCACGCACGCACCCGCTCGCGCCCGCTCGCGCCCCATCGCGCCCGCCCCCGACCCCGCCCCCGACCCCGCCCCCCGACCCCGCCCCCGACCCGGCCCCCCGACCCCGCCCCCGACCCCGACCCCGCCCCCGACCCCGACCCCGCCCCCGACCCCGCCCCCGCCCCCGCCCCCGACCCCGACCCCGACCCCGCCCCCGACCCCGCCCCCGACCCCGCCCCCGACCCCGCCCCCGACCCCGACCCCGACCCCGACCCCGACCCCGCCCCTGACCCCGCCCCCGACCCCGCCCCCGACCCCGCCCCCGACCCCGACCCCGACCCCGCCCCCGACCCCACCCGCACCCGCGCCCGTGCCCGCCCCCGCCCTCGACCCCGCCCGCGCCCCGCCCACATCCCGCCCGCTCGCGCGCGGGCGCGTGAGTGCGTGCCGGGCTGAGCCGCCTGCACCGACTCCACCGCCGCCGCCTCGATCGATCGAGTGCGAACAAGGAGCGTTGCGCCCGCGGCGGTGATGGCTGTCGGGTGATGGCGGCGAAGGCTGCGCCGTCGCACCCCCGGGGCTGCGTCACGCCGCTCGCTCGTCAGCGCCGCGGCCCCCGGGGGCGGAAGCAAAGAGCGCGCGGCGACGCCGAAGATGGGAGGAAATGAGACAGGGCACCACGCGAGATTGAAGGCGATGCGGGAGGCGGACAGCCTAGAGCTGCTTTGGCTGCGGAACGCCTCAGACGATATTTTTCTTCACGCGCAATCCTACGTCCATAACGTTTACTTTACTGTCATTTCACAGAGGTCTTAATTCTTCAATCTTCTCCTAATTCCCTAACATTTTTTTCAAGAAATTCACCTTTTATGTCGTAGTAACGTTTCGTACAGTATATCTAAAAGTAAAGGGAAAAATTCAAATAAAATCAGTTCTGAATACAAGGATAATAATATGATAGATATTTAGTAATATGAAGGAATATATGGATTTTGTATAACTAAGAACCTTTATTTAGATTTGTGATGTAATTAGACACAAATCCAAACATACGTTTTTACACTATTCAAATTTCAGACTTTATTTAAAATACGATTAATGTTTTTCAGATATTTCGCCAAAATTACTTCATGCTTTAGGGGAAAGTCGAATCTGTACTATTGAAATGTATGTGTTTCATTGAACTTTGAAATTAATGAAACAGAAATGATTTAATTGCTACCTTACTTGAAAGTTTATCTGCACGGTTGTGTGTTCGTGATTAAAAGAATATTTCGCAAAAACCTACCTGCAAAAATACGCGTCCGAAATCGTTGGGAATAAGATGTTAATGTCGATCAAAATCGACCAGCTGCACTCTTGAAACTAGTCGTACCAAATCCGTTTTTCTAAATCACATGTTACGTTTGAAGATAATAATTTAATGTTTTAAATCGAAAAGAGTGTATTGTGATGTAGAAGTGATTACTTTGAACATAAAGATGTATAAGCAATATCGAACGTGCTCCCACGTTCTTTTTCTATCAAGCTTCTCGGAGGATTTTATGCTTCACACATTTGCGGGACCCAGCCCTTTCCGTTGTGTCCGCCGCCTCACTCGGGCCGGTGCGAGAGCGCCGCGGAGCGGTTACGACGAGAATTTCGCCGCGAGTGCCGGCAGCAGCGCGTCCTGCTCTGGAAGGCGGCGCGGCGCGGCGCTAGGAGGCCGCAAAGCGAGAAATGGAAATTTTCGGAAAACGTAATTCAAGGCAGTTGGGAAGAGCGTGTTGGCCTCGAGGCGAAGAGAGGCGGGCGTGGTGGTGGCGGGAGGGGAGGGGGAAGAGAGAGAGGAGTGGGGGCGGGGGGGTGAAGGAGAAGGGGGATGCCCGCCCAGTGCCGCGGAAAAGGGAGAAAAGCCGCGCATTCGCATTATACAGCGCAGGAGGAGGTAACGCGGTTATTTTGGAAATTGGCCTCACGCGAGAAATCCCTTTTGAGTTACGCGGCGAAAGTGCGAGTGCGAATTAGCCACAGAGCTTCGCCTTCGCCGTCATTGTTCCCTCCCCCCTCCCCTTACTTGCCTTACCAGCTCCCCCCGCGGGTGTTTCTGCTCTTGCCACCTCGACTTGTGCACCACTTGCACTCTGTCTTTCGCGATTTTATGCTTCCTTTGATGAATATGTGCGCGCTGAGGTTTATTTTTATCGTGTCATAGAGACGTCCTCCAATTCTTATGTCTACATTTAAAACCTGTGCAGTATGTTATTTCAAATTATTATTTACATTTTATGAATTTACTTCGTGTTCTGATTTACCAAAACGTTTCATTATAAAGTGAAGTATTATTCATATCTCGAGAGTTAAATTAATTTCCAAGCTCGACGCTCACTCGGGTTTTGGAATTGTGGCGGTTTCGGGAAAACATTTTCCGGTGTTTGTAATTTCGCTTCACCTCTGAATTGCTTTTTCGCTGTTATTGTAAATTCTGTTATTACCTTGTTTTTGTGTATAACACGCAATGAAGATGACCGGTTCAACATTATTGACACTGAAGGTCCGTGTACTTGTTAACATTCGGGGATTTATTTTTTGTCAATTTCAACTTTCATTACCTTGCGTTTCAATGACCCTTTCTTTTACAAGAGTAAAGTAGTTATATTTGTCTTAGACGTTAGTTTTCTTCCATCTTCCGTCGCATGTTTGTCTATTAATTCGTTCTTTTCCAATGTTAATTTACACTCGACTTTACCTCCACGTTTGCGGCTGATCGTGAGATTTAGAAAGTTTTGTCGATAGACCAAGCGATCTTAGACTTCAACGAGAATTACCCGCGAACTTTTTTTTCTGGAGTAGCAAGTTCCTAGCGCCATTCCGGGAACAAACGAGCCGTGTTAAATTCGGCAACCGCTCGATAATTCGATTAGAGAATCGAGGGCGATAGCTGTCGGGGAACAGAAGGCCACACGCCCGGCGAAGGGTTGCGGACTTCCGGGCAATAAATGGCTTTTTAAAAATATTTAATCTCCGATTCTAATTCATTTTGCAGTAAACAGAGAGAGAGAGCAGGCGGAGAGAGGGCGGGGCGGGAGACGAGTCAGGTTCTGGCGATGGGGCGCGATGTATCGCTAATATCCAGCGGCAAATTAATAGGGCGTGGCGCGACGCGGCGCTGGAAATGAAGACAGATGACGGCGCGGCCGCGCGGGAGATTGATTTGTCAGGAGGAGCGCGGGGCGCCGGGGCAGCGCGTGGGTTGAACTTGTGGCGCACGGAGAGCTCGAGGTCCTCTGGCCTTTCTCTTGCCTCGCCCAAGAAAAAAAATAACAACTAAGGGGAATGCGGCGCGGCATAACGAAACTTTTCCTCCTTTTTAGTGCCTCTAGCCCAGTGGTGTCAGGGTCTTCTACTGGTGGCAATGGCACGCGTCGTGGCCACCGTAGCATGCCACGAGCTTCTCTGCGCAACTCGCGTCGGAAAGGAAACTATTAGTAGTAACCCCGCCGTTTACAATAGGGATGGCGTCGTCTCTGCTGGCGGGGTTATTTCGTCGTGGCACTCGTGCCACGGACTCCCGCTCGTGGCATCGACCTTGACAACACTGCTCTTGCTTCTCCCAAGGAAAAAAACAACTAAGGGGAATGCGCACGGCATAACGAGACTTTTCCTCCTTTTTAGTGTCTCTGGTTACAACCGAACAATTAATTTTTTGAATAAATGTACTAGACATCATTTAAAGATCTAAAATTGAGGAATAAATTGCATTGAGAAAGACAACTCTGATGTTAGAGATGTAGAACAAGTTTGAAAATACATTTTAACTATGGAATTTTCAGAATTACATAGGTTCCTTTAAAATTAAAAAGGGGAACTATACAGTTTTTATAAATGCACTTTATTGTATTCCAGAAAAAAATAAATCCTGGGTACTCAGTAAAGTACCCCCTAAATTAAAATAACTTAAAGATGCCAAGAACTGCACAACTAGATCTAAGCTAACGTATTTACGAAGTTTTAATTCATAATCTTCTAATCTGATAAATGTGCATGACACATACTTCCATCCATATAGTCGAACATTCTGGTTTTAGGGTACAAAATTGCGTATGTTCCTTTGCCACAAGTAGAAATCTTTAAATAGTTACGAAAGATGCACTAAAAGATCTTAATCCTGACACGTGGGCGAAGTTATAACTTAAAAGATTCTTAAACGCGGATTTTATGACTGAAAATTTGACATCGTATTGTTGAGATGATTCTAATACTCTCTACAGGCATACTATAGTAGAGAGCATTCTGGATAACATTTTATCAGGATCTCGATAAAACGTCAGTACAAAGGAACCGTTCTAAAATTTCGGTTTCTTAGAAGTTTGGAGCCGTGTGAGATATATGGCCAACTTAAGCAGTTGCGCTCACAGTGCCCAGTATGAAAGAGAAGGGGTAAGAGGAAAGGAGGGAGGGGAGGACAGGAGGGGAGACGTGTCGGGAAGGCGGCAGAGGTCGCGAGGGGCCATCACCGAACGGCGCTCTTTCCTCGCACCTGATTAATGGGCTGATCGTTAGACTGCCTGCCCCGCCCCCTTCTCCCACCCCTTCGCTGTACGCTCTCCGCTTTGCTTAGAGCGAGTGTGTGGTGCCCTACAACATTATGACCGTCTTTTCTATTCTAGGAGCGAAAAAAAAGAACTTGAATTTCAAAGTGGATCGTGCAAAGTGATTTGCAATGTAGCATGAAACAATCTTCGTTGACGAAATATTTTCCATGGTATACCTTAATAGTACGTATGACATTATTCGAGGTAAGATCTTGTTTTGTGAAGTTTAGGTTTTTGGTATCTACGAAAACCTTGCGTGCTGTTCTGACAAGTTTCTGCGCGTTCTATGTTATAATCATACAGTAAATCGATTCTATTGTTCGACGCTGTGTCATGGAAAATTTGTTAAGTGGGAGTTATAAATCCAAAACGTGAAATGGTTAAGAATGAAATCTGAAATACGATCATTTTCTTCTAATTACAGTGTAATATTTTAGAAGTTAAAAAGTATTGGCTTTTATTTTAAGTGTCTCCTTTATCAATTTTCTATCCACCACGTCTTCAATCGCTATCTTTTAATGTACTTGTATCAAGATCTCTCATATGTTTGTCTCTTTACGTTTGGTTTTTTGCTCACTCACACAGCATTTTTTTCTCTTAATGTAACTTAACGAAAAATACTGTAATAAATGAAAAATTGTTCTATGCACATTATGTATTTCTTCTCTGTTGGCTTGATTTCATGCGTTACTTATAGAATGTATTTTCAAAAATTGGAAAAGGTTTTTCATTAATGCTTATTTTTTTCTTTTTTAGGTGAGTTCATATGTCTAGAAACAAAGGCTGCAAAGGGGTACCAGTCAGTGAGTACATTGCCTCTATTAGCATCTTAAGAATGACACCAACAATATTTTTCGAAATAATGTTAATGAACAATCTTAGATGGTGAATAATAGTTCTCACCAAAGTCGCCAACCAGACTGTTTGCGAGTGTACGAAAAAAAAAAAATAATACGCTTAACGAGTTTTTGCTTCTAGATTTCATTTCAATGTAATAAGATGTTACGTATTATGTTTGACAAAAAGGCATTTACATTCACCTAACATTAATATCCAAGACTTGAGCTATAAAATGCTGCTGTAAATATACATATTTTGATTGATATCGAAGTGATTTACTGAATTCGCCGTCTGAGAAACGACTGTGTTCATTGTCGATTTCGAATCTCTGATGCCTATATCTAACGAATGGTTCAACGGAAATAGGCTTTGATTTATCGACAGTTGCACCGGCAGTTCCCGCCCTTTATTTTTCGGCTCGTTACGAGTTCAAACTAGCACTGGATAAATAGTGGTGTCCGTCCAGAGATATGGACGACAGGGGGGCGGAAAAAGCCGTATGATATAATGCCCGAGCTCGTTTCAAACATCTAAACCTTTCTGATGTTTTTGTATGCGTATCCTCGTGATTTGTCGATCGCAGTGTTGTTTAATTTCTGCTTGTGTATAGGCGTAATTTCAAAATTGTCAGGTTCGTGAAGTGTACTGCATTTGCAATCGGAAGACATTCTTTTTTTTTTTCAATTTTTTTTTTTTTTTTGCAACGCGGTGGCGGCCATGCCGCGACGGATTCGACGTTCGGTGAATATTCATCACTCGGGACGATGATTTAGAGGCCCTAGACGCGGTTTCGCATTATGGGCCATTGCATTCGCGTGCGAGAGAATACAATGCGGGGAAGAAGCGGCGCGGCAGAGAGAGACGAAAGAAATAGATGGGCCATTACGCGGCGAATTTACTGCCGTGGTTTGCGAGCGGGCAACCGGCAGGCGCGCGCGGCCCGGGAAGAGCATGGCGGCAGGAGGAGGGGGGGAGGGGGAGGGGGCATGGTGTTGCGCAAGGGGAAGGGGGAGGGGAGTGGCGCATCTGGAAAGGGCGAAGGCCAGGCCCAGTTCTGTACGGGAAGCTGCTCGCTTGTCTTGAGAAATGATTGTTTTTAGTTTCCTTTCCCAATCAGTAGTGTGAGCACGATCTAAAACTACATTCTTAGATCTTGAGTTTAAACTTTTAGAATATTACCAGAAGCATGTGTTAACTTTTGAACTTGCTAGTTTTCATATAAAATAAAACTGTCTGCAACTTTTTCTTTTAAACTCCATTCGTTATTTGAACTTACCATCGGTTTCATTTTGAAATTAATAATTTAGGATTCCGGAATTTTGAAACAGGTACACTTTATTTTAATATTTTGTTAAAGAATTACATAAAAATGGGTTAAAAATTAAATTAAATTAAGGATACAAAACATAAAACAAGAAAGGCCCCACAGCCATCGGATTTTTTCCAGAGACGATTAAATTTAATCCTCTTCACAATAAATTGCAGCAAGACTTCGTTCTCATTCTATTACTTTGTTCGTTATCTTTCTCAAAGTCTGTAAGGTTCGTAACATGACGATAAATGTTTTTTTGAGTTAACAAGTACTTACTTTTCTTTTTAATTTTACAACTTTTATATTTAATGTTGTTAACTCTTCCTTTATTGTAGTATGTGTGTGCCAGTTGCGAGTGTTCTGATTCTTTGTAATTGTGTTGTTAGTACGGCACAACTGAATAGTTTATTTTGGGATATACGCGTGTTCTACAAGTGTAAAGGTGTAACTGCCTATCAAATTCGCTGTATTAACAATATTCTTATGTTGGTGAAACGCAGAGCGTTGAGAGAAAATCGTGATTTTTTCGCGAGTCGAGCTTCGCAACGTGATTAACATTGTTTTCATCCGTGCGGCATGAGGATGAGGCCCGTCGAAGTGGCAACACCGCCTGAGCACGCGCTCTCGGGCAACTCCCGGCCCCCTTCAACGGCGGCCCCGCGCCCGGGGCGTCCGTAATTCGTAAATAACTCAATTTATTGCGTGGCCTTATCTGCGCTTCACGGTAGTTTAAATGTCGAACGCGGCACGTAGCCGGGGGCCGGGCCGGAGGGAGGGGGCGGGGCCGAGCCTCGCTGGGCGCACGTAGCGCATGCCCATAATGCATAGGGACACCGTAATCTGCTCCTTATACGACCGAGTGGGGGCGAGAGATGGCCCTCCCGAACTAGCACGCCGCCTCGTACCGCCGCTGGTCTCGCCCGCGCCCTCGTCTTTGCCGCCGCCCTTGTCCTCGCTCTCTCCTTTGCCTCTGGTGTGTCCTTTCGCATCTCAAGTTACGCTTCTGCAAATTGATTTATAAGGATCATTCTTCGATAATTTTCAACACCAACATTCATCTTTATTCCTTATCCAAAGTATGTTCCTCCTTAAGCATCCCTGTTTTCAGTTTTCATCTAAAGAGAATCACCTCCCCCTAGATATTCACTTAAGTCCTCTCTTTATATCCTATCTTTATATTATGTCTTTAACTATTCCTGCTTTTGTAGATATTGAATTCTGAATCTTGCAGTTTCTACTGCTGCCTTATATTTTCACGAAATTTCATTTCGTTATTTATTTCGCTTGTCAGTTTTGAGTAACAGTTGCCTTCGAAGATGCCACCTTCTCTTCTCTCGCTGTTGCAACCCCCACCCGTCTATTCCCTCCGCTTCTCGCAAGCCCTCGGCCCTGTCACGGCCTCCGGCGCCGCCGCCGCCGCCGCACGTCGCTGCCGCAGTCATTGTATTAAAGTGTAATATGTAGCACACAATTAGCCGAGAGGCGGAGAGCGGCGCCAGGGCGGGGAGGGGGGAGGGTGGGGGGAGAAGCGATGGTATCGCCGCATCCCTGGCCTCGAGCGCTTGAATGTCCGTCAGCCCCTCCTTCCCCGCTCCTCCCCGGCTCGCTCCGCCTCGCCCCGCGCCGACCCGACCGCCTGCCCGTTCGGTGAACCTTGGGTGGTGCCGCCGCCTTTGCGCGCCGGGGCGGAGGCGCGCGATGGGGGAGGCGATTGCGGGGTGGGGGCGGGGAGCCTCCTCTTTAAGGGAATTTAAAGGGTGGTATTGTTAGGGATAATGGCGCCTCCCCGCCCTGCGCCCTCTCTCCGGGATGAGCGCGCGAGATTTGTAGCCGCGCCATTGTGCCGTCGGCGCGCGCGCGCGAATTGTCCACAGAGGCGGGGCGGGAGGGGACGGGGAAGGGGGCGGTGGCGGAACAAGAAGGGCACGACAAGGCAACGCTGGGTAGAGGCAATGTGTGGCAAGGATAGGCTAGCAGAGCGTCTCGGAATTGGGCTCTGAGAGCTCTCAGATGGTCGGAGGAAGGCGGAAAAGTGAGATGGTAGTAAAGTGATTGACGAAGAGAAAGAAACGAGAGGGCATATCAGAGAAACATGGTAATATGAAAAAGAATGTCAGCAATAATACGGAGGCAAAGCGTGAAGGAGAGTTGGTAGAAGGAAAGGATGAATATTTTAAAAGAAGGCCGTAAATGAAGTTTTTAGACTAGTGACACAGCTAATCCTCGAAAATAAAGGAGGAAATGTCTGTAATCAATGAATCCTGTTAGTTTAGAAAAATTATGAGAGAAAAGTTCTGAGAAATATCAGGTTTTGCTAATTTGGTCATGAATGTTTCAGAAGAGCTTTTTAAATATAAATGTCTTTCTTAAGTGATGTTTAGAGTATGTTACGATATGTTCGTATTAACATCAAAATGGTCTTCGGATTGAACGGCCGTGATCTTTAGGAAATCAGACATCTGCGCAGCGTACTGGAAATTCGTCGCCCGGAGTCACTCCGCGATTGTCTAACCGAAGTATGGACAAAAGTCAGGGATCATACTTTCGAATAGATCACGGCCCGGAAGATAATTTTAATTGTGACAACGGTTGTGAAACGTACATTGTTTTTTTTTAAAGATAGTTATTTAGGTTTATAACTGTTTTATTTATTTTCTACCAGACATAATATTTTCAAAATTACAACACGGAAACGAGCATTTTCGAAACTTTAATTGAAACTGGAAATGCTTTTTAGACTATGTCTAAAGAATTACGAGCTTCCATTCTTCAAATATGATTTAGGGTAGTTTTTGTGAAACGCTAAACCAAGACGTGTAATAACGAAATTTTCCGCAACCTATATGTTACATAAGAGACACACATGAAAAAAAGTTTGGCAGAACAGAAAAGCGACCTTTTTACCTCTGGTCGCCGCAAACCCTGCCTCCTCCGCTGTTTTCCGCCCGTTACAAATTATGACGCGCTTTTTGAGTGCGCGTCCCGTCTTAGTCGCTGCCTCCTTTCGGGGCGCGGCTCTCATTTATTTGGGAGGATAACTCTGCCTCCCTAGCTCCTGCATCCTCGGCGCCCCCGTTGTGCCCCGACTGCTGTTCCCGGGTGCCACCGACACCCTTGATACCTCCACTGCCCCAATCACTTTGTACTCTTCGCGCCGTCCTCGTATCCCTGACCGCGATTACAGAATTTGAGGACGACCTGGACAGCCCATCCATGCTGTCCCCATAATGACCCTACCATCCCTAACGCCGGTGCTACTACAATCGTTTCTACCATCCCTGACGTCCTTACCATCCCTGACGTCCTTAACAGTCCTGACGTTCTTACCATCCCTAACACTCCTACCATCCCTGACGCCCCTGCTATCCCTAACGCTCTGCCATCCCTACGTCCATACCACTCAACGCATGCACCACTCCTAATGCCCCACCTATCCTAAGCTCTTTCATCCCGTAACCCACATCACAAATGACCCATCCCAGCGACCCTATACTTTCCAACGTCTCTACCATCTCTATTGTCTCTTCCATCTCTGACGCCCTTACCATTCCTAACGATCCCATCACTAACGTTTCTACCCTCCCTTCATCTTCTAACGCTCTAACACTGATTGCGACCCTAACATTCGTAAGGTTTCCAACGCCTTGCGCTCTCGTGACGCCTTCGGCGCTCGCCTCATCTATTGCGGGCTTCTCGCCGCGCTCCGTCCCTACTAACTCTCCGTGCTTCGCCGTGGCGCCCACCCCGTCTCCGCGTTCCGTTCCCGCTCGCGCCGCGTCATCCGCCCACCTCGCCGCCCGCATTGCCGAAATTGGGGAGGGGCCGACGCCCGGGAGCGGAGGGCCGTGTTTGCACGCATCTCGCGCGGCACCTTCCCTTATTTATCGCCCGGCGCCGGCGACGTCTCGCCCCCGCCTCGCCTCGCCCGCGCCCCGGCTCCGCTTCCATTCCGCCCGCAGTTTAGGCGGGGCGGATGTAGGAAAATACTTCTTGCGTAAGAATCCTTGTCCTCTTTTTTTACGCTCGTACCCTCGCTCGCTCTTCGCTGTCTTCGCCGCTTCCGCCGCCTGGGCCGCGCCCGGCCGAGGACATTTTTCAGGCTTCATCCAATTTCCGAAAACAATTGAACCATCCCTAGCGAGGAGGCGCCGGAGAGGCCTAGGTAATAAGGGAGGAAAAGGGCACGGAGAAGAATACGCATTGGGCCGTCTGGCGATGAGGTGCTGACGGCGATGGTGCGCGTCTTGCGAACTTGCCGAGCTGCCCCCGGACTCCAAGTACATATTGTTCGTTTGGCTCTTTGAAAAAAAAATTGGAACAGACGTATTCCGAGTTGAGATTGAATCACTCGTTTATGTTGGTTTTATGAAACAAATATTGTTTAATACCTCAATAATCCGAGATTTGAGAAATCAAGAATTATTTACTTAAATCTTTTTCTAGAAAATAAATTATTGGCAGAAAAATGAAATGCAATCGATTTATTTATCCTTAGAGTAATCATAATAAATTTATAACATCATTCTTTCCATCGTTCTGCTTAAATAACTAAGTCTTAAATATTTTATAATTAAAATTTTTATAATCGCGTATTTTTTCAGTTTTGTCTCTTAGTTCATTTCTTTCACAGTGTTCATCTTTTTCGAACACCCTGAACTCTGTACTTACGTGCTCTGTATTCCCTTTCTTTTTATATATATCTGCCTCTGTATTCTCTTAACTTTCCCGTCGCCTCTTGAACGTAGTCCCTGATGTGTTCGCAACGTTCCTTTAACGGCGTCCCAACGCTGGCTCCGATGTCCTTCAGATGCAGTTCGTTTCTTTCGCGAGCTCTCACGGCCGAGCGCTCGCCTCTGCCCCGCCTACGGCACATCGCGTCCCCGTCGCGCTCTCTGCCCCTCGCCCCCCTCCACACTCGCACCCGCGGCCACGCCCCCGCCCCCGCCCCGCCCCGCCCGCCGCCTCAGCCGCCGCGCGTCCTTTCCGTAATGTCATCCCATTACCGTAACGCGCCCAGAGAAGCGTCTTGCAGCGCCGGGACGCCGGCGTCAGCCCGCCGCCGCCGCCGCCGCCGCCTCCGCCGCCTTCCGACGCGACGCCGTCGTTTCACTTAGATAAAACCCCTCCCCGTTACTGTCCCACTCAGCTGCCCCGGGCCTGCGGCGGCAGTCGTCTCCGCAGCGGCGGCGGCGGAGGCGAAGCTCTCCGCTTCTCGGGGAACCGGAAATGGGCGGACAATTGACAGCAGGGTCGGGATTGCGCCGTCGCGAGCGCGGGCTGGCTGGCTGGCTCGGGCGGAGGCGGCGCTTGGGCAGGGCGGGGCGGGGCGAGGGGTGGTGTTGAGGGGGCGGGGCCGGGTGATGGCCAACTTGCTGGCGCTCTGACGGCCGTTGCTGTAATTAAAGACCGAGCGATCGCTGGCTGGAGGAAGGGCGTGGCTCTTGCGGCGCGCAACGCACTGCCGGAATGGGGCTGCGGCCGCGGCCGCGGATGAGCGGATGGCACGCTCTGCTGGGAGACTTCGGCTGCTCCTAACAACAGCTTTGGTTGGACTTCAAGTTGGAATTCCTGCCGATTTGTGTTTAGGTTTGGAATGCAATATTACTTAGTATTCAATCGGATATTTAATTTTAAATTTTCAGTTGTTTCTTAAAGTAGCTTCATTGTTATAGAAGTCTACGTTCATTTTGATTAGAATATTGGTTTAAAAACTAATCATGATAGAGGGAAATGTTCCTGTAGATTACACTTCAACTGACATTTTGTGGAAATAAAGTGTATAAGTTGTATATGTTTCAAACACATCTTTGTCTAAATAAAATGACTTTAAAAGAAAGAAAAGAGTGCCCAGGGAGAGAAGATAGACCATCGAATCCTGTCAGTGATAAGCAAGGACAGTGATTGACAAAAATCGTTTGTATTCCTATAAAAAGGAATTGCCTAGTGGCAAAAAAATTAAAATAAACTTTTCCTTGTAAGTCGTTAATACTTTCGTATATTTTTCACTTTGGTAATGTTTATTTTTACAGGTGCGCTTGTTATTTCTTCCAATACTTCCTTTATTAACTTTTAACTTGGATTTTATTGAACTATTTTTATTTGTTTGCCTAATGTATCATTTTGGCAGGCAAAATTTAATGTTCCGTTTTTTATTCTGAACACCAAAGAAAACATTTTAAGTTGCCTACTCCTTATTACTCGCTATCCAGCATTGTCTACGGCGCTAACTTCTTTGAATTAACATTCTCGTCAGAAGAAAATAGATGATAGGCACAGAGTAGATTGAGCCTGTGCGATACAAATTTTAAACAAGACATTCTCATCCGCATGCTCAGCGCAGCCTACGAAGTTTGAGCATTTTAATTCTGCTGTTACAAATGAGCGACGACGGGCGATGGGACTCGGATGCCAACACTCATTTGTTTGCGATGTATTAGTTATCTAATGCTACGATGAGCTACACCGTGTGACGTGTAATAAAAATCGGTTTGTAACCTCTGAATATGTCATGTCATGTAGTCAGTTGAGTTGACAGACTTTAACTATTTCTATATTCAAACATAAGAAGGGGGATTGTTGTAAAAATTGTATGTTTGTGCGTCTGTCTTCTCAATTAAAAGTGGACGGTGTAACGCATCAACCGTTTAAGCGCCATTTTTGAAAAAAACTGAGATACGGACGCCATCAGTTGCATTGGACCATGTTCTAAGTGTACGCAAAATTTTGGCGCCAAATCTGTAAATATGGCCTTATTATTAACGAAAAATACAAACGCCATCAGTCATATCAGCGATTTTATGTTTCGCAACAACCGGCTATAAACCTAGATCTTCAAATCTGCTGTTCTTAATTTCACATTATGCAGGTAAGCGCGAGATATTCCACTCATGTTTGTGTAGTTTGGCGCTTCAATGAATGAAATAATTAAATTACAGTTTTGAAGCTGAAAATGTAGTAAAACCTTTGAACACGATTATCTCAAAACTTGTATGATGTCGCATAGCCGGTTGATGCATAACACCGTCCAAGTATTCGTGATGGAACCAGCTTCCTTCCCACCTCAGAAAGGAGCGACTTTTTCGTACATCCTTTAACCATGTTAACTGGAATCCCTGATTCCATTCTCTACCGCGGGGCCAGCACCTCACACCAACAACACCCCCTCCCCACACAACATTCCACGTGCCCACCCGCCGCCGGCGGCACCTCGGCACCTTTCTTAATTTGTATTAATTACCCCGAGAACAATGCAAGCGCCGGGCCGCGTCTTAACGACCTAATGAAGCTTCGCGGCGCGGCGCGGCGCAGCTCTGTGCGTGAGGTGCGTGCCCCGCGATGCGTGCGCGGGGCGTGGATTGATGCGCGCGGTCGCCGCTGCACGCGCGCGCGTCGACGCACCGCGGCTGTCGTGCCACCTATTCGTCTTGCGTAATGGATGTGCATTGTCTTTGGGTAGCGTTTGTCATCAACCTTTTCTTTGTGTTTGTTTGCGTTGTACGCGAGTGATGGAGGAACTACAAAATGCGCCTGCATTTAATTGCTGCTTGGTTGTGCAGTAGAATAAATCACGTTGCTAGGTTTACTAATTTGTTGTTAATTCTCGTTGGTTTATGCCTGTCCAGTTACAGTGATAAAACTCATTTCTTGAGTATCATGCAAACAAAAATTATATATTTTAAGATAACAATGAGTAAATAGCACAATATTAGAATAATACAAACGATTTCATACGATTCGTTTGTAATATATAACGATTATCTAAATGTGATGGTTTGTTAGGGGGCTGTAACCTTCTTTCTTAATATTGACATTCTTATGACATGCCAACTTACAATTTTTTATTCGTTATGTTCGCATACTTTTGATAAATTAATCTCTTTTTCTATCTGCAGTTCACCCTGCGTTCTGTCAGTTACGACTGTTGTCACGTCATGTGCTGATTCTGCAAAACACGCTCAGTGTTGTACGCAAATGGAAATGTCTGGCATTTCGACATTCGGTAGACAGATACACGTCCAACACGTAAATAGACGTTTCCTTTTTATCTGGAAAACATTGGGGAACACGGTAACAGCTGTAGGTACATGGGAATACTTGTACCATATTGGAATTGGAATAATTTGTTTACGCATTGGAGGAGTGAGTTGCGTTGAGCCAGCAAGTGGGTAAGACAATAGTAATTTGCTGCCAATTTTCTTCAAACTTTACGTATTTGATCTGTACGTGACCCACAATCTAGTAATTCTCTGTGATAAAATGATTTCCTATTTTTCTATCACACCCGCACAAATATATCACTCTTTTTACCTCATGTGACTCTTTTCCTTGTGTGCAAAGGCTTATTTGACGTGGCGATATATCTCACTCTATGAATCCATATGAACGAGTTGTCTTTTTCCTTCATATCCTTCCAATCTTCTCTCTGTACTGACAAAGGGAAAGGAAACAAATATATCACCGGCACAGTTCAAGGAGGGAGATTTTTTTATTTGGTTATGAAAGAAGCAGCAAACGAATTAGCAACACCGTAAAGTCTCTGTGTTTATATGACATTTATTACTGAAGAAAATATGCAGAATTTACTAAACTTTTTGAAAAGATTTAGCGAGACACATAATAAACGCAAACTACGAGATTGAAACACACAAGTGAGAACTGTAAAATGTAAATAATCGACTAAGAAATTTGGAAATATGACGTGAAGATATTTGTTTAATATTTGTGTACGATGATTGACATTATATAAGACTGATGGTATAAATTGTTGAGGATGTCGAATGGAAATTATTAGGCAAAAGAAAGTCTCCAGACATTGGGCAATGGGCAAAGTCACGCGAGAAGAGATTTTAAAGATTGAAACATAGCGAAAAAAATGAGAAGAGTTTGATACACAGGGACAGCAGTCAAAAAACAATTTTGATTTGGAGACGCCGTTCAATCGGCTAAGAAGGCGGCGCGGGCGAAGGCGGAGCCAGAGGGATAGCGAACGTGAGGAAAGCGGGCGGAACGCAGACGCGGAGACTCGGCGGGGGAAGGGCTGGAGGACGCCACCTCATTTATCCCGGTAGAGGCGCTCGGCGGCGGCGGCAGCGGCGAGGGCGGGGGCGGTAGATCGAAGGTGGCGCCGCCGGCGGCAGCCGGGGCAATCGATCAAAACAAAAGACGGCGACGACGCGGGCGGGACGCAAACCCGGCGGCGACGGCTGCGGCGGGATGGGCTTCCGGCGAGGGGTCCGAGGAGGGGAAGGGAAGGGGTGGGGGAGTGCGGGGGCGGGGAAGGCGTCTCAGAGGAGACGAAAAGACGCGCGGCGCCCGGCAGGCGCTTTCGGGATAAAGAAGTCACTGGCGACGGGGGCTTGTGTGCGCGGTGCGTCGTCGGAGGTGTTGGCACATGACAGGAGCGCTGTCAAATATTTTTTTTTGTTGCTGTTGTTTGGGGTTCTTTTTGGGATATATCTGCGAATTCTGAGGTGATAGTAAATAATTTATGACGAATAAAAGCACGAGCTTTAATATTGTTTTACTCGTTAATGATGTCAGTAAATATAATGTGCTAGTTAAGATGATACATTTTGCCCAAAAATGTTTGTCGACGATTGCAGCAAATGTCACTGACGAATATATTCGATGCAGTTGAATAACACAACGTAAAATGAAACTTGAACATTTGCCTCATTGTTTTCTTTCGTTTTCAATACCATTATCTTTAAGAATTTTTTGAAATACTTTCATTGTCTTCCAGAGAATTACAATTTGGTTCATAAGAGGGAGCAATTTTGACTGTAAAGTGTTTCAAATAATCTACCCTTCTTCAACAACGTAAGCATAACATTCATTGTAACAAGAGTTTTTGCGTTCTGAATTTCAAATTGACCATTTCTGCCTTCATACTGAAATTTCCGGTCCCTGCTTCATTTTAATCTACTTTTTGTGCCGCACGGCGGGCAGTCACTTCCTGCAGCTCTCTCATTTCTCTCTTTGAAGCATCCGCCGGCCTTCGTGGGCGCTCTGCTTGCCCAGAGGCAGTTCCGGCGAGCTTCTGCGACGTTGCCTCAGCTCCACAAAATCCCTTGCCGTTCCCACCGTTGTCGCCGTCGTTGCACACGTTGTCATCGTACCTGCAATCACCATCAAAACTCCTGACGACGTAGCCACCTCTGCCTCTGCCCATCCTGTTGCTGTCGCCACTACCTCCGCCCACAGCCGCAGGCTCCTCTGCCCCACCACCGCTCTCAGGGCGTCAACTGATGTCACTGCAGTACCCCTGACCGGGAGGTCCTAGGTTCGAGTTTCGACGATGGCAGGGTTTTCGACACAAGCTACATAGACAGGTCGAATTCAGCCGTTGTCTGGAGGAAAATTCTAGCGGCTGGCTTCTCTGATCGAGTGTTTTCTGTGGATTCTCTGATCGAGCAGGGGAAGATCAACGCCACCTCTCTGAAAAACATGCACTACACGTTCGGGACTGATGACAGCAGTTGACGAGCCCCGAATGACTTAATCAATCAATCCCACCGCCACTCCACTTCCACTCTTCTGCCCTATCCCCTACGCCCCCGTTCTTACCGTAGCTGCCAGCGCTCTTCTACCTGTGGCCTGTCTCACTGCAACCGCCACCGTGCCCCGTGCCATCCGCCCCCCTATTCTTTCTCAGCCAGCGTCACCCCCTCCGTTTCTCTGCGCCGATCTCGTCACCTTTACTTCATCCGGCCGCCCACGCCCCCGCCCCCGGAGCCAGAGTCGCCCGAGGAGCCTTGGCGGAGAAAAGGCGGGCGCGCAGGGCCAGGAAATTGCGTGGAGGTGGCGAGGCGGCCGGCGGGGGCGGCGGCGGCGGCGGCGCGGAGTCTATGGGCCGGCGCTTCACCCTCGCCACAGTAGCTCCGCTCGCCTTCAGCCGCGCCCCGCCCCCTTTCTGCGCGGGAGCCCGCCGCCCGCCCTGTCTCCCGGCGGCTGTTTGTCGAGCATCGGACCCCAACCCCGAACTCCCTCAGCTCAGCTCTCTCTTTCCCCGTCCTTTCCCCCCTCTCTGTCTACTCTTTCGCGTCGTTCCCTCGCCCTTTCATCCGCCAGCGCCGCCGCCACCCGCCCCTCGCCCCGCGCGCTTGACGTATCGCGGGGGAACGCGACTGGGGGAGGCATTTACGAGACACGGCTGGACATATCTGTTGCCGGCGCAGCGCCGACGCGACGCCGCGGCGGCTAACAAATCGCTTATGGCGTCGTGGAGGACCCTGAAAGAGGCGACTCAGCACTTTCTACGCGCGCTGCTTCTTGCGCGGCGCTCCTCCCCTCCCCCTTTCTTGCGCGCCCTTCCCATGCGCTGCCGCCCCCGCCACGCCCCCGCCCGCGCGATCTTTCTGTGGCGACGAGCGCCGCGCCGCGGGAGCGAATATGTCACTGTCCGCGCGCCCCTATCACGATGCACGCTCGGCGGAAGCGCGCGCCGACTTGACGAGCCGGGGTCAATCACGAGGCGGGGGCGGGGGTGCAGGCGGTTACGGGGGCGGTGACGGGTACGGGTTCGGGAGCGGGGGCGGTTGCGGCGGCGGTAGTGGTGGCAGCGGAGGCGGCGGTGGAACCGAAGGCGGTGGGGGTGGCTTCGGCGGGGGCGGAGGTAGAGTGGCAGAGGCGCCAGCGGCGGGGCCGGGAGGCGATGGCGGTTAAGAAGGGTGGGTGCTGACCGTGGTAGCGTCTTTTTCAAAGCGCGGGTGCCGGCACCTAAACCGCACCCTGCTCATTGAAAAGTGGCGCGAACATTACAATGGGTTCGTTATATTTTGCGAAGGATAACGATAAAAACGTTTTATCTATTAAAACACATTTCAAAATGGTTTTGTTTCAATTCATGTATTTTTCTTATCAATTCGTTACAGTTGGTATGTTATTTATTCGAATCCACTATTTACTGCGCTATTTTGAGTTATTAATCATACTTTGTTCTACTAAATCTTTGACATTTATACGCTTTATGTTTGAAGATAGTCATTGGAAGTTACAATTTTAGCCGTATACCTGATTTGGTAAACTTTTTAAAAGTATCTCTTTAGCGTTGTTGGCTCAAAGCATTTTACAACTCGGAATAGAGTTTTCAATGTCTGTTAATGAATACAAGCCCCGAAAATTTCGCGCTCAACATATTTTGCAGTATTTTTGCAAACTTTAGTTATCACGTAAAATTTAAAACTTGCTTCAAAATGAAGTAGAGCCATGTTGATATTAACAGTAGGATTTTTACATTTTCACGAATAATTTTCTCTCGTGTAATCAATGAAAAACTCTTCTGCGGAAACACTTTATTTCACAGGAAAGTAAATATTTCATTTCCCTTGGTTTTCTGAAGAAAGCTACGTTTTCAGCTTGTTTAACCCTTGGTTTTTGGGTACGTTTGCGAGGTCAATATTCTCATCTGAAAACGTTCGAGGCTTGTGGTGAAGGTTCTTTTTGCTTTCATGGAATTCAATTTTCACTGTCAAGTGACTCTCTTGTACAACCTTGACCTGAGCGCTTGAGATATCTACCAATGATGGACATAGCTTTCAATCTTTCATCCAATTCACTGCCGAGTCTTCCCGCTACCATTTGAAGATTTTTCTCACATGTATAGTAGTTATTTTTGTCCAAAGAGCGTTATAAGGATTCTAACGATCGATCGGCGACTAAAAGCCCGAAGGCCTTTCGTCCGAGGGCTTTTTGTCTCACGTGATCATTAGAACCAGTTAACAACCGTGGTACATACTACATAATTTTATTTTTTACCAAATATAATTGATTTAGATTTACTTATTTGCTAATTAACTAAATGTTATCTTAACTCGGTTTGTCTTTTCATATATTCCTCCCGTAATTCCCTTTCATAATTCCTTCCTTATGAGAACATGTAGCATCATTCAACTGTTTTCATATTTTCCTCGTAACCACAGTACTTTCGATCGAAGTAAGTTACGGAGTGTATATCGAGCTCCGTATCGAAGGCTATAATAAGCTATAACGTATTCGTAAAAATAAATTTATTTTCGAACAGTGCGACCACTGTTCCAGTTTCTTCCGTCTCTTCAACTGCTTAAAACACCTTTTACTCCCCGTCTTGTTCTCGCCCCTCGCAACACGCTGCCACCTCGCGCCGCCCCCCCTCGCACCGAGGAAGCGGGAAAGCCTCCGAATCGTTCCCGCGCCTTCGCCGGAGCCCGCGGGCGCCGCAGGCCGCCAGCGGGGGTGGCGGGGGCGGCGGGGGTGGTGGGGGCGGCGGCGAGAAGCAAGAGGATGAAAGCCGGAACGTATCGCGGCGAATGAAGCGGTGCGCTTGCCTTTTCACGCGGCTCGTTACCGCGCAAAAATTTCCACTCCGCTTTGCGTCCCACCCCTCCCCGCCTTTCCCCCCCCCAGCCCTACTCCGCCCCGCCCCTGAGATCGTCTCGTCCCGCCACGCGGCCGCCGCGCTTAACGCTTCTTTTGTTCTGGCTTTTCTCCGCCCGCGCCCGCCCGCTGCTTGCCCTATGTTCCTGGCAACCACGCCGCGCCGCGTGCAACGAGGCCGCTGTGGCTGACGGAGATTCTGCCCCCCCTGACGTTTAGGCGTCAAATAGCTGCCAGTTGGGGTGTTGCGAGAGCTCGTGTCATATAGTAAAGGGTATCAAGCCTCAACAAATAAAGTGTATCGATATCCCAACAATGATAAATTATATATATATGTATAATATTAAATTATTTGTATATATAATTATATTATTGAAGATTTACAATATTAAATAGTCTTATAGTCTGTCCCCGTACCTCGTACGCTGCACGAAATGGCGGCATCCTAGGATGGAGCACCTGCAGACGTTTACTTAATGGGTGTTTAATCTGTTTTACTTGGAGCCACTGATGATGGAAAAAACACTCCCGAAACACGTGTATGGCTAAATTTTCTACACATTAAAAAATTTTTGTGGTTGATACCTCTTTATCCTTGAAAGTTTATCATAGAGTACCAAAAGATCTCTGCTGCCACCGCAGAATATATAGTCTTGGATGTGACTTAAATAACGCGGTTATTTATGTTTATCTGTAATGGTCTTGAGTGTGTCTTCCGTGCACAAGATTTGTTAGAAAAGGACTTCCAAAAGTGATGTTTAAAAACAATCGGATCGAACCATCTTCTGAAATGATTCTTCCGAAATCCACTGTTTATAAGAACTTTCATTTTGAAAATTCCTTCTTTCTTTCAGTTTAGAGAATGGCTTTGTTTAGTGCAAAGTGATGAGCCTTCAAAACGTAAATCTATTCTAATTACTGATCGTGAGGAATTGTAATTTCATGACGGCATGTGACAGCAAAAGAGAAGGTGCAGTAGTACTGACATATTTATAATTCATCAAAAGGCCCTCTGTGAATGAGCAGGTGTTTTCCGGGGCGTTTTTTTAAAAAAATGGTATTCGATATCCTATTTTCGGACTGAAACGACACGAAAATACCCTATGATATCTTGTGAGCGTTGACGCTCTATCAATACTTCCAGAGCAGTGAGCCCAGGCGCGTCGCGTCGCGTTTTATTATTGTCTCGTTCCGCGTCACGCGCGACGTACGAAGTCGATCGGTGCGCAAGGTCGCTGGAGCGTAAGTTCAAAGCGTCGTTCCAGGCGTCTTGCCTCCTTACTCAGCAGACGCTTTTGCCTCGTCCTTGTTTGAGTTCTCTTTCCCTGTCTCTGTTTTGCGCAGTTAGATCGATTTTCAGGTGTTTTCATCGTGCGCACTTCTGCGGCGTACTAATACTCTTAAATTTAAGGTTCCTGGAAGCAGTTGGCAATAGTGCGGCTATGTTATATAGAAAATTGATTTGTGTTTTGTAATGCTCTACCCTCACACGTAATCTGAAATTGAGTACGGTCCCTGTCACTCCTTAGAGCAGGCTAATACCTCTTATTGCTGGAAGCTTCCCTTGCGTCGGGGCCCTTCCGGGCATGATGTATTGGAAGCAGTTTGGTGGCAACGCGCAGCATGTAGTGCTTGCGTGATGTATGGCGCCGCCAGGGGCAAGGACTCCGCGCGCTCCGCGTAGCTCACTCCCCTCCCGCGGCGCCGCCCCCTCGCCACGCCCCCCTCGCCTCGCCACGCGCGGGCTCTGATAACGGACGAGGGACCTTGGACCTCTGTACACAGCCGCAGCGTCAACACGTATCAGTCCGCGGCACGTGACGTCGCCGCCTCCGTCGCCTTCGCCGACTCTGTCGCGTCCGTCGCCTTCATCGCCTTCGCTGCCGCCTCCGTCAACTTAGCCGCCAATCCGTAGTACCAATCCTTAGCCGCCGCTACCACCCTGACACTCGCTGTTTTCCGCCGCCTCCTTAGCGGCCCTATCAGTCACCTACGCCGCCACCGCTGCTTCCGCCGGCCACTTGCCCACCGCCACCGTGCCTCTCCTACCATCGCCGCCACTGCCCCGCCGCCTCCACCACCACTACCACCAACTACCACCAACTACCACCACTACCACCACTACCACCACTACCACCAACACCACCACCACCACAACCACCACCATCACCACCACTACCCCTACCGATTCCAATTCCGCCCCCACCAACGCCACTGTTGCTTTACGCCGCCTCCTCAGCTGCCACGATTCCCATCGCCACCTACGCCTACACTTTCACCGCCGCCACCGCCGCCGCCACCGCCCCTGCCGTTTCCAATCCCCCACCGCCATTATACCGTCCCAACTCGCCGCACCTGCCCTGTCCCGTACCGTTTCTCCGCGCCTAGCGGCGACAGCGGCACCTTCTCACCCCCTCGGCCGTTGTGCCTCGGGGCTTCCGTGTCTTGTCGCATTCCGCTTTGCGTCTCCTCGCGCGCGGCTGATCCGTGCCAGTCGCCCGCGCCTCCGGCACATCGCCTCCCCACGCCTCCACGCGTCACGCTCCTCCCCCGACCCGCACCGCTCCGCCCCCTCTGCTTCCCGCCCCCCCGCCCCGCTCCGCTCCATCCCGCTCCGCCACGCCTCGCTCCGCCTCGTCCCGCTCCGCCGTGCCCCGCCACGCTCCCCCCGCCCCGCCCCGCTCCGCTCCGCCCGCTCCTCGCCCCGCCTCGCCCCGTCTCACCCCGTCTCGTCTCGTCCCGCCTCGCCCCGTCTCGCCTCGCCTCGCCTCGCCTCGCCCCACCTCGCCTCGCCCCGCTCTGCCCCGCCTCGCCCCACTCTGCCCCGCCTCGCCTCGCCTCGTCCCGCCTCGCCTCGCCTCGCCCCACTTCGCCTCGGCCCGCTCCGTCCCGCTCCGCCCCGCCCACCTCAGCCCCCTTGTAGCTCTCGGTGCGGCGCCGCCGCGGTCGCCTAACCGCCGCCCAATCTGTCGCCGTGACATGCGGGCAGGCCAAACATCCCGGAGCCTCGCATTCCCTCCCGGTCCCCCGCCGATCCGACAGCGCCCGCCGCCGTCACGCCTCCGCGCCCTCGCGCCGGGCCCACCGCCGCCGCCGCCGCCGCCACAAGGTATTTGTCCGCAATTAATCAGTGGGCTACGCGCGGACGGCGGCGCCGATGGCGACGTCAGCGGTGGCGATGGCGGCGGAGGCGGCCGCGGACGGCGCCATTTGGGACGAAGGAAACGCGGTCCGTGATGGCTCAGAGAAGCTACGGCGTTCGAAGGAAATGGCGATGAAAGGAGCTTCGGCGTCAAGTCACAAGTAATTGTCGCGGAATCACGGATGATTTGGAGAATTTATATTAAGAAAAACACAATAGTAGTGGAATTTTCTTACATACCGGGAAGAGTCACATTTGAGATCCACTTTCTAAGTACCACTGATTTGTGGACGTCTTGGCAGTTGTGTTGGTTACTTTTCCAAAAAATCGCGAAGAACGGTTCACGCAATCATCTCATCATTCATCAAAATTCCGAACGTTTTTCTTTACAAGTGCCTGTGAATGCATTATTTCACTGATGCGTAATTTGTTTCCCCCTTTCACCTTAGAATATCACCGAATATAAGAACAAAATTTCTTTACAACATGCTCGCTATGGTATGTGTCAAGGGAAGGGGGGAAATAATTTCGAGATTGGAATGTTATGAAATGTTGGAAATGGAATATGGCGAATGTGAAATGTTATAGAACAGTAAAGAACTGCTAAACACATTCCACATATGAGTTTGTTTCCACTTGCTTGCGTGAGACGTCATCAGAGAGACGCCGCTTCGGCGCAAATCACGCCGGCGGCTTTGGCGATGGGAGAGTCTGCGAGAAACGCGAATGACTGCGGGGGTGGGCGCAATGCGAGAGCTGGGGGCGTGGACAGGTCCCTTGGTAATGGGTGTAATATTCGCAGTGGCGGCGACAGCAGCGGCGCGTCGACAAGCGACCGACCGTGGGCAGTTCCGAGATGTCTCCCACGCGCGGAGGGTGTCTCTCTCACAGAAGGAAGCCATTGCGTCGGGGGAATAAGCGGTTAACGCCCAGCGGTCTAAGGGCGTGGGATAGTCGTTTCGAAACCGTTTTTTGTTTCATGTAAATTTGTAAAATTATTAGCCTGCTTAATCTTGCCACATCTAGAGGTGAGAGACATATTTCACATATTGCTTCATTGCTGGATTGATATCAAAATACGGTATGTCCTCGTCCCGAGACTGTCTTCTTGCCTTCTACTCTGGGGGCATAGCTTTAAGTCGCTTCAGCTTCGTAGAAAATATTCTGTGTCCCACCAAATATACGAGATCCTCGGCACTTCATTAACAGTGGAAAAAGAGTGTCTGATCGCGAAAATATTTCGGAATGGCAGCTACATAATCTATATGTGCTCTATTTCTTGAATTTCTCTAACACCCTTGGTATGTTACATAAGCAAAAAAGCAGCTCACGAGTACGCGGTGCACTAATCGCTGCAGAGTTCAGAGGACTTCTTGTTTTATGTTGCTATTTATGCATTGTTTGAATCTTGCTTTTGGTGAAAATCCGTCAACTTCTCGTGAGAAAATAAACAATAACCGATGCAAGGGGGATGTTGAAAAGCGGCTTTCGTCTATCGTGTCGTGCCCCTTTGTCGCCGTTGCAGAACCCCCGCCACCCACACAATCCCCGCTGTCCTCACCACCTCCGCCGCCCCCACCGTCTCCGATATCCTAATGTCTCTGCCGCTCCCGAATCCACCGCTGCCTCCACCGCCCCCACCGCCCCCATCGCCCCCACAGCCCCCACCGCCCCCTCCGCCTCCACCGCTCCCACCGCCTCCACCGCCCTCTACCACCCCGCGGCCCCACCACCCAACCGTCCCGCCACCCAACCACCCCACCATCCAACCGCCCCATCCCCCTCGCCATCCCCAAGGCCCCCGCTCCCTCATCTACCGCCACCCACCGCTACACCCGCTACTGTGACCGTCTTCGCCACCGTCGCCAACGTCCCCGCAGCCCCCGCCATCGTTACCGCCACTTCACTCCGCCCGCCACCTCCACCGCCGCCGCCGCCGCCCCCGGCGACGTCGCGACGCGCCTCGTCCCCTCGCGCCCTCTCTCGGCGATTAAATAGTCGGCGCGGAAGGGAAGGGCTGCGAGGGCGCTGGGCTCAGGGGCCCCCGGCGCCTCGCGGATGAGCGTTATGGGGCGAATTCTGCATAATAGCCGCGATATTCATTCATAAATTCATGAACTTTTTGTGTCTCTCTGTGGTGGTGGTGAATGTTGTTCGAAAGCGTTGAGTAAATTTCCACCGACGCTCCGCTGTTTTCGTTGCTTTCGAGAACGAAAATATGACGTTGTTCGAATTACATTTCCGTAGAGGGTGAATCGGCTTTAATTGTCAACATAATGTTGCAAGTTTTATAATGGAAAATTTCATTCTCGTTCAAAAAATTTATGATGTACGAACGTTCTTGTATAAAATATTGAGTAGCTCCAGTTTCACAACAAAATGAAGTGTGTTCTGCATTGACATTTTGTAAAACGCTTTATTATCTTTCCTTTTTTCGAACCAATATTTGATCGCCTTTAAATACCTACTTGTTTACAGAAATACACATACAAATCATACATTTTAGATGCATTCCAGCCATGTAATAAAATAAATTGGAATTGACAACTACATCACTAAAATGTACCTCGAGGATATCCTGACAGTATTTACAGAATTAAAGGAGAAAAATGCGAAACGTGTTCTTCTTTTTAAATGGCGCATTTCCTTTTATAAAATGACATATTCTCACTCCCCGTAGAAATATATTTAATAAGAAAGGGAATCGTTAACATTTCTTTCTTTTTTGTTTGTTTTCTTGCTGAACTTCAACTCTATCGCTCACTTCCATTTCGCATCTATCTATTTCCCGCACTTTAAAATAGTAATGAATTCATTGTTGAAATTCAAAACACGTCTCTTCGTCTAGTAAGAATGAATCTTAACAGTTCCAGGATGTATCCATATTGAGAGAAGTGCAGTTCCTCTTATCGGTCTTCTCCCCCCCCCCCAAAAAAAAGTGTTCGTATTTTACAATTTTTTACGTTGTAAACCGTGAATGTGCAGCACCTCGGAACCAAGTATACATATCCCAAGACTGGATAAAGTGATTATTTGGGACACTAACTATCAAAAGTTACGCAAGGAGTGTCTCGTTTTCGGTCTTCTCTGGAAGTCTTAGGAAGGAAAACAGAACATCAGGCAAAAAGGTTTATTGTACCCTTTTGTTTACTCAAGTTTCAAGACTCATCGCCGATCCTAATCCGACACGTTGTTCCAGAACTACGTATCACTCCACGTGGTCTGGCATGCCGCCCTTGGAACCCGTTATACATTTCCTCTTCGGAAAGCGGCTAACAACTTCGCTATCTAGTACATTTCCTTTTATAAAGCGCGGAGAAAATTATTATTCGGGCACTAAATCCCGAAAGTTACTCGAAGAACCCCATATCGTCGATCGTCATGGGAAAAAACAGAAATTCAGGCCAAATGTATTAAGAGGATTCTTTTTTTTATATCGCACGTTTCAAGATCCTCGTCGTCACTGATCCAAGTACCACGTATCTGTCAGAACGACCTGCCACACCATACAGGTTGGTGCTCTCCCCTCAGTATCCGTTGTGCATTATATTACCTGCTAGTCGCTGTACTATCCGATGAACATTGCCCTTACACTCTCTAGTGTAATTTCTTTTATAAAATGTAGAGAAAATTATTGTTTTGGACACTAACTCCCAAAAGTTACTTAACCCTTATCCGGGCAACCAGTGTCTATTGGACACTGTGGGTTATATTTACTCACATATAATGTAAACTAATTTTTTCCTGTGATTACGGTTTCGTGACGTTTCGTGACGCTCATCAGGGAAGAAAAAAAAGATGTCACTTGCGTGGCTACGCGCGAGATCGCACTCAAACAATGTTGCAGGAAACGTCACCAGTCAGTCTGCAGAGTGATGTAACCCATTTTTGCAAGAATTTTAAATAATGAACTACTTAATTCAAAATATCTGAATTTATAGAGAAGAAAAATTTTAACTTGTTCAATGTGCGTTATATTTTCAGTATACGAAAAACCTTACACTCCATCATCACTTCTTGTAGGTTTTTGGGATAGTAAAGGAAGTCTTTTCATTAATTATTCATTTTCCGTCATTATACTGAAATTCTAAAACAATCAAAACAATAGGTGTGGAAAAGTTGAAGAAGACAATCGTGGAAATTATTGATTACACAACAGTGTCTGATGGACACTGCTTGCCCGGATACGTTACAAACGTACCTTGCGCGGAGAAGGGTTAAAGAATCCCACATCGTCTGTCGTCTTCGTAAGAAAACTAGGAAAAGTAGGGCAAAAAATATTAGTGAACCCCCTCCTTTTTTTGTCACGCGTTTCAAATCCCTTATCTTTACTGATCCACACCCCCCATGTCGATCCAAAACTCCCTGCCAGTCCACGCGGGTCTGCGCATCGCCCTCAGCGACCCTTCGTGCATTATGCCTGCTGGGCGTGAGGCGACGAGCGTCTCCCTCGGCGAAGGCCGACGCGATCCAACAAAGAATTCTCTTTGGGCGCCGTCGCCCCCCCTCCCCGCGACAATGAATAATTCCTCGCCCCCGCGTCCGGCAGCGGCGCTGTTTTCCGCCGGATTTCACCTCCCACCCCCACCCTACACCCCCGCAGCTTCCAGGAAGCGGCGCGCGGCACTAAATGTCAGCCTTGCGATGCCGATCCTTCCTTCCGCGAACCTTCGCTCCCGAGAGATGGCCGGGGCACAGCGGTATTATTTTTGGCGCAGCCAGGATCGGATTAACCAGTAGGCAAGACAGGCACAGTACGTATGGCCTGCAATATGACCTCCCAATGCATTTTTTTAAAAGTTTATTTCAGGATAAAAATAAAGCACATGTATACAAAATTATCGATTTTTTTATCTTAAAAAATAATTTCCATAATTTATAGATTACAATACAATGTTAAGTCTACAATTTGAGTATTATAATATAATGGTTTTAGGTAATCTAACAAACTAAACACTTATTTCCGAGTTTTGGATTTAGTAAAATCTTTTATAATAATATCAAATTCAATATTTGTTAAGATTTCTCTTCCTATACCCATTACTGTAAGCGAAATCAACTTATTTTGTCTTCGTCGATAGTTTTTGATCAGTTTTAATTTAGAAAATGAACGCTAAAAGTCTAATAATTCAGTTTAATACGGTTCTATAATTTTTTCTCATACCTACAAAAAAGTTGTGCCTAGGGTTACGTGAAGCTAAATCCGACACCTGTTAACAAGTCTGGCTGTGAAACATACTAAACCGATAATTCAACCACCCTTCCTTCTGGACTTCTTCCGTCCCTGACTTCTGGAGAAAAATCGGTCAATTATTTATGTAAACGTGAGAAGGGTGTCTCTTATGCACTGTAGGCAGAAGGTAACTAGGATCGCTACGTTCGTAATTTCTACATGGATGCGCTTGATATTATTTTTTCTCTCTCATATTTGTTTTACTATTTGAGTGTGCATTTGTACAAAGCTGCGTAATATTGCAGAGCAAGGAAATATAACAGTCTAAACAAGTTTATTGTAATATTTCATTACTATACATGAAGCTTTTATTTACATTAATTCTTTTGTCCCGTATATTTGCAAATTCTACGGATTTCTGTCAAAAGTTGCAAGGAAGATCATCGCTTTAACGTAATTACTTACTACATTCAAAGAATGTTGCCCACAATTGTAAGTGAAATTCAGGAAAAATTCGTCTGTACTGTGTTACATCACTCTATTAATATTTTACTACATTTTAATGCGATTTCTCAGACGAAATTTGTTCTTGTATTTAATGATTCCGTGAGGCCTCCCTTTTTCATCTTTTTATTTAACATTTCATATTTTTTCTTTCATTATTATTTTACCGCCACGTCTCCCTATTCGTGTAATTCAACCTAACTGAGAGAGTATTTTAACATTACGAGGATTTTTTATTGCAGTCAGATATAGCAGAAGTCAGTAATATTTACTCACATTTTCATTATGCGGAGAGTGAATATTTGTCTTTCCGTTTGAAAAGACCCGTGATTATAATTCCTTTTTTCAGAAAGGTAACTTTTGAGTTATGTAACTAAAGTCGTATCAGTCCATCTAATTAAGATAGCAAAAGTGCTCTTGTTGAAACGTACACTTTCTGCATTTACATGAAATAACGGGACTGAAAATTCCCCGAGGCAGCACAATATCTATTTTACGCTCAATTTATTGCCGTTTGTGGATATAAATTACGCTTGACTGGCGTAGCGTATAGTTCCACAGAACTTTTTCTGCTCACTTACGTGTCATTGTAATTTGCGTACCTTGGAGACAACCAAGTTACCGCATGGACGTGATTCAATTGATACGCGCCGCGACTGTTCGTAAAACATATCAATTAAATGCGATATTGCGTTACCGCTCTGCGCTTTGGGCGACGAAGAATACAGCAACCAACAGTCAGTCGCATGCATCGTAATAAATTTAACAACGCAATTTTGGCGATAAATGTAGCCGTGGTTATCGGTCATCCCGCACGGAGGCTCTCGCTTTTAAATATAGTCGCACAAATTTCCCGTCTAAGCTAAATTATAAATACGCTTAATTCAAAGCCTGTGCGACGACGTTTAAGCATGATCTCTACAGAGGCAACTGGCTTCATTAGGGAGCGGGCGGAAGGAGAGAAAACAAGGAAAGGAGTGGCCGCTGAAAGAACAGGGTGGCATGAGGGGGAGGGGGGAGAGGGCGTCTGTGCTTTTTGCGTGACCTCCCGCATTGTTCCTCTTCAACGGTCAGTTTGCATTTTAAAACTTCGTAAAGCCCTGATTAGCCGCCTTACTCTGGCTGCGCCCGGCCGCAAGAGAGCGCTGGTGGAAGGAGGAGTGGGGGGCGGGGGGGGGGTGAGAACAGTAGCTGCGTCCGGGCGAGTGAGTCGCCTGGAATTTGCAGATAGTGGTGGCGGGGACTTTTGACCTCGCGAACGGTAGGTCATCTCTCCTAGACCTCTTTCCTTGTGGAAGTACAATGTGGAAATGTAATATCTACAAAATTAATTGAATAAAACTCGGCGAGATTTCATTGTATGAATGGTTCATTGAAGTAGAAAAAATAAATGCGATAGTAGTTTTTTGTAGAAACTGTAGAACAGAGTTATTGTTAAGAAAATGGACCTTCTGTTTTTGACGAGGTTCCAACTAACACACACGAAGAAAATGAGTTGTTTGTGTGACAAGTTTCTGCCGTAAATAGAATATACTTGTTCTGCAATCTGTGGAAAAATAGCTTCTGTAAAAATCACGACTGTAGGTTTGTAGAGGTGGCTGAATGAAATGAAAGATTGATAACAATTTGTTGGAAGTGACCGAAATGTTAATTGGGACCTTCTCTTTCCGAGATTCGAAATATTAGATTTACTTAGCAATAATGACTTTCGAGTTTGATGAACATATTTTAATATGGAACAACAAGAAATGAAAATAGCAAGATGTTTATTAACTAATTCCACTACTTCTTTCGTTTTAGTTTATTGTTATACTTCCGTTGCTGGATTTTAAAGCATTCACGAAAATAAACCGTGGATCTATTTTTGATGTGAACCTGCCTTATTAGCAGCAAGACACTACTTTAAATATGCCTGAAACAGGAATACATTGCTTTATTGGTTTTTATCGATCTTTTATCTCGTTTCTTGTGTATTTTTGTTTGCGCTATCGAATAAATTGAAATGACTGAATGTTAAAACAAAATTGACATAGTGACACTGAGTAACACGGAATTTGTTTTTGGTTCGAGTTCCGTGCCTTCGCACGGATCTCAGGGTAGGGAAAAGCTGCTGCTTTTGTGCAACTTTTCGATTTCTGAGAGATGATTACTGGCACAAGAAACAAAACAGACGTTCCTAGCTTCATAATATACGATCCTATTTAATCGAAAAAAAATATTGAAATGTCCCTTTAATTCCGCGTCCGTTTTTTCTCCTTAAAGCTTTTTCCAGCGATCCTACGTCCCGATGGGATGCATATTCGACCATACGCTAGACACCAACACTTACGGGTTCTGATCTGGAGTGAACAGAAAGCGATGCCCTCCGCGACAGCACATATACGAGAAACAAGGGACAGAATTCATTCATCGCCTTTCAGCCTGAATTATTACCATGCCCAAGGCGGGTCTCGAACCCGCAAACCTTCGGACGGAAGCGCTGAGTTGGTACACGCTCTTAGCCACCTCACCCATCCGGATCGGCCACGTCCGTTTTTAAATGCTTCGAATCAAAATGACCGCTGAAAACTCCCTCTCCTTCCAAAATATCCACTGCCGTCGGCGCGACTTGGGAGAGGTGCGATCGTCGTGTCGGCGCTGTCCGCCGGGGTCGCTGGCAGCGGGCGAGCGGCCGTGTCGCCCGTGCGTCGGACGCGGCGTGCGCCGGAGCCGAGCGGCGCGGGGGCGTGGCTCGGACGCCGCGCGCACGCCCCTCCCGTGTCGCTCCCTCCGCGCCCCGCGCCGCCCGCGGAAACTGCAGCGTTCGCAGCTTCCCCTTAGTGACGGCTCGCAGCGCGCCCGACTCCTTCGGACGCGTTCGGTGGGGGTGACCCGCGCCGAAGCGGTCAGATCGCTCGTCTCCTATCGTTGGGAGCGGGCGTCGAATCTCTGTCGATTTATGTGGAGTTCGTGGTGGGGAGAAAACTGGTTCGCGGCAGGGTTTCTCGGGGGTGCTCCTTGTCCCTTGCCTCATACTCCACCATTTCACCATCATCCATTTCTTCATCTACCTAACAAAATCATTCTATTTCCAGGCATGTCCATTAAGCTTATGCATTTGTTATCTTCTTCTTCTTCTTCTTTCGTTTGGGTGATCTAGGGACCACAAATCAATTTCATTGCTTCTTCCTTTGTCCTTCTTTCTTCTTCCTCCAATACTCTTTCATCTTCTCGCTGTGTATCACTATGTATATGAAAATCGATGTTTGTCCGTATTTTATGCGCTGCCGTACCGTTCATTTGATCGGGAGACAATTTTGGCAACTTTTTGCTTGCAGTTGCGTGAATAATGTAGGCACAGTACAATGAGAATGTGTGTATGTCTGTCACACATACACTCGCGTTTATAATGAAATGCGTTTATGACAAGCGCCCCTGAAGAGAAGGTCTACGCAACCCGCCGCACCCTCAAGTATTAAGCTCGTCTTCGCTGCATATTTTGATCCTGCAATTGTGAAATTTCGGCCTGAATTATTACTTGAATGTTATCTCGGACAAGTAAATCAAATTTCGCCAACATAGTAACATGGCGAATGCATGCCAAACTTGAGGGAGAACGTTTTAATAATAGGATATTTGACAATCATGACCAATCCACGACAATCCATATTTGCAAGAATGTCTTTCGTCTATTAAATTTTTTGTAGAGTGTAGCAGGAAATATGATTAGCAATCACGTTTCCATTAGCGTGTGAAGTGTAATACACAGCAATGGCAAAGCATTGCAGTGTCCAATAGTAGTATATCATTGTACTCGTTCGTCTTCCATTTCCCACTATTCACGAGGAACCCGTACATTTGTGAATTTATTATTATTCGAACTTGAATGGTTCCAAAACGTTAAAAAAGTTTATAATATTCGTAAATATGACTTTAATGATCGATCTGAGCAAAACTACGTGTTTTAAGAAATGGGATGTTTGATTTTGAAATTATTCCAGGGTTTTAAATGAAATAACTGGAAACATTGAACCGATTGAAAAGAAATGAATTAATATGAAATATAACACATTTTATCGTGTTTGGACGAGTGTGATGATTACCTCAGAATATTAATTTATTTTTATATTATCAGGGTATTCAGGTAGGATAAATTGAAAGCTAATGGACTAAATAATACCGTTGAATAGCTTGTAAAGAATGAAATGTACGACGGAGCAAATATAAAATGAAATGACGTTCAATTGCTTTATGTAATTTTCGTCAAATGATATTTGTCGAATACGTTCGCGCTTTCTGTACACTCAGAGATTGAAATGATTTTCAAGAAATACGTGTAATTATTTTTCCAAACAAATTAAACATGACGCTACGTTTCGACAACCTATTTAATCTCCACCAGCCACATGGGCGGTGCGCAACGGGCTAAGCCGGCTGCGACCGCGCCGGGCGCTTTGTCTCCGCACGACACCATCGCTCTCGGCCGTTCACCGGGGATGAACCCCGCCCCTCTCCGCACGTGGCACGTGCACGTATCAGACCGGCCGCCGCTCTCGCCCCGCCCTCCTGCCCCGCGCCTTCCGCACTCCCACCGCACCCCCTGCCCCCGCTCTCGGTCATCCATTTCCAGGAACAGCAACTCCCCTCCCCGTCGCTCCGCCACAGCCCCGCCCCCCTCCCCTCGCCGCCCGGATGCCCCCCCCTGCAGCCGGTTTCGCCGCTTTTATTCCGCTCGCGCTAAATGTATTATTAACAAGATTAATGAAATCGCATATAAAATGTAATTGCGCGAGGCGTTAATTCATTTTGGACTGCGGCGGTCGCGTTGTTGTACCGCGCCGCCCCCGCCGTTCCCGCCCCGCCCCCACTCACCGCCACCGCCGGTGTTGCACTGGGTTTGCGTTGCTGGTTTATTTAATAAGCCGTGTCAGGTCAAGTATGGTTTGCCAGCAGAGACATCCACCCAGAGAGCCGTGATGTCTGGCCTCCCGGCGGCCCGGCAGTTATCTTCTCGTACTCCCGTAATTTCTACTTCCTGTGTTCGTTTTGTTTTATTTCTAGCCGACTCCCATTTTTTGCGCCAACAAATCATTCTTAGTTGGTTTGGAGTATTTTATAAATAAGCGCTACTACTATCATCCGATTTCGAAATTCACCAGTAATCTCACGATTTATAAAGCAGTCATTTCAAATAAAGCAATTACAGTAAATATATTTAAGGGCGAGAAATTGTATATTAAAATATTGAAGCATAAAATATCAAAAACGCGACACTTAATTTAATAGAAATATATTGAACGAAGTTGATACAATAACACAACTTTAATTTCATGGAAGTTTCAAGCAATTGCCTCGGGTATATATATTACCAAGTATTTATTTTTCAGCTGATGATTCCCAGTAAAATGTGGTCTAATTCACAAAGTGATCAGGGCGCGCTTGTGTTGGATATTACGCAACCATGCATGCATGCATGCGTACGTGCATGCGTCGAGTTTTGCTAATGTGTGCGTGTGTGTAGTTCCGCGCCGCGTTCTTCATTCCCTTAAATCCCAAAACTCATCCCTTCCCTCCTGGATCCGTATCTAACTCTCAACAGCCGCCAGCCTCCAGCCGCTCTGCGTTGCCAGGAGCGAACTCAACGCTCACCGCAGCGCAAAGCAGGGCAGGGCAGGCAGAGCAGAGCAGGGTAAAAACTGGAACCGCGGCCAGAGCGGGTGCCCACTCGGAAAAAAATATATGTTTAAATGGGAAAATTATTGTAATCTGCGGTTGCGCAAATGGAATTGTTGTTGTTAAAGCGGAAATGTAAATGGCTGGCTCGGGGATGGGGCGCACACTGATGCGAGCACACGACCCGTTCTGGGGATTTCAATCCGCGTGCGACGGGAGAGAGGAAGTTGTAACACGGTTAACCTCGCACACCGTAGCCAAAAGACATTCGTTTCTGTTGAGAATGGATAGGATATTTGACTTTTTTATCGAGACTTTCTTCTCTCGCACGTTGTCACCCTGCACACATTACAAAATATCCACAGCATATTCATTTTTGATCGGAAACTTCGCCGTTCATTCTGCAGTATCTCTGGACGGGTTGTCTTAATTAATCAATCAGCTATTACATATCTCGTATAATCCTAACAGCACGAATAATGTGTGAAGAATATTTTAATGTTATTGTTATCATATTCTCATTTCGTTCTCGAGAGTGTCTTCTTATAATACAAAGCAGAAGCAATCAATACTCGATGAAAAATGTAAAAAAAACGTTGACGAAACGAAAAAGTGAAGGATAAAGTGAGATATTTCATGTTTTCAATGAAAAATAATACTTTTATTTTGCCAGCTGTAGATTCTGAGAGATTGGAGATCCCCCCCCCCCCCAGAAAAAATAAATAATACCGGGAATAATTTCAGAGCTCGTAAGTCAAATTTCCTTTTGAATTAGTTTTGGGTGTGATATTGTGAAAAAACTCTTATTGGAAATCAATATTATCGCTTGAAAATTAATTTCATACGTTGCCTTTTGACAATGATCATCATTGTAGAGAAGTTTTCAGTGAAATTGTTCTCATTACGTTGCAATTCAATCGCATGAAGCCTGGTCGTGAAAACGTCCCTCACGCTCCTGTCCTCACACCAACAGTCTTTCACCATTCATCGAGTGACGCTTTCGACCTCATTTTTAAATCCTCGTAAATAATTCCGCTTCGTTCCCTAGGTCGTAAACCATCATTACCACTGAAAAGTTTTTTATGCTCATTCTACATCGTGTCTGTGACCTTGCGTATACGAGTCCCCTGTTTGTGAGGGGAAGGACACAGCTGTTCGGAGAGTCGCGGGGGAAATAAAACTCTGCGCAAGACCGATTTTAAAATGTACATGAAATATCAACAAAAAAAGGGGGTAAACACTATGTTCTCTAATGGCGGATTAGCGTACCGGGAACGGCGTGGGGAGAGTGGAAATATCCTGCTCTCATTCCTTATGAATGGCACGCGATCGAGATTTTCGTTCGTTACGAATTTACCCGAAAATTTACGACACAAGACGGACAGACGGTGGATGAAACGAGCTTCCAGCCCGTCTTGTGTATCAAATAATTAATAACTGGAGCTCATGACTGTATTCGGAGAGGGAAGTGAGGGGGAGCGGAGAGCGATGGGGCGAAGGGTGTGTTTAGAAAAGGTTACCGGAGGGGCAGCTCGACAGACAGCGCAACGTCTGTGAAATAGTGAAGGCTTACAAGTTTGATTGAGAGAACTTGCTAGCCGCTTTACTGCCTTGTTACAATCTGCGGGCCACCGTGCACCACGTATACATCTATTTTTCCCATCCACCATTTTCTGCTATTTTCGGTATGGATCTATCTCCAACCATCGCGCCAAAACTACCCCTTACATTTTTCTCTTCCCTCATTTTTGCTATTTGCAGCTCTCTTTTCGCTATTGTAACAGTAGCCTTGGCTCATGTGATGCAACGTCATGCGGGTATGAAGCCTTCGGTCCTTTACTCCCTCTTCCCATAATCGCGTTTCTTCTCTGCCTGTTTGTTTGTTGATTGATTAGTTGATAAGTTTCGGGCACGTCAACTGCTAAAAGGTCATTCGTCTATTAAGTGTAGTGCATGTTTTATCGCGAGAGGTGGTAGTGATCTTCTCCCGCTGAATGACGGGATCCGGCACCAACCTACACGTCAACTTACTGTTTATTTCCCAACCAGGTGTCTCCCATCAGCGGGTCACCACCCAGTCAAGGCAAGCTCTAAGCTCCCGACTGTTCCCTCAAGATATGTGGTTGTAATGTAGTACATATCAGGTTTCACGCCACGCCAAGCCACGCCACGCCACACTGCGCCACGCCACTCCCGCCCCGTCACACCACGTCACGCCTTGCCACCCCACGCCGCGCCACGCCATGCCATGCTGCGCCACGCTACGCCACGCCATGCTACGATGCGCCACGCCACTCCCGCCCCGTCACACCACGTCACGCCTTGCCACCCCACGCCGCGACACGCCATGCCACGCTGCGCCACGCCACGCCACGCTGCGCCACGCCATGCTACGATGCGCCACGCCACTCCCGCCCCGTCACACCACGTCACGCCTTGCCACCCCACGCCGCGCCACGCCATGCCACGCTGCGCCACGCCACGCCACGCTGCGCCACGCCATGCTACGATGCGCCACGCCACTCCCGCCCCGTCACACCACGTCACGCTTTGCCACCCCACGCCGCGACACGCCATGCCACGCCGCGACACGCCATGCCACGCTGCGCCACGCCACGCCACATTGCGCCACGCCACGCCACGTGCTGCTCCGCTCCGGCGGAATATTCATGCTCGCTGCGTCCGCCCCCGCACAGTCCATTACGACTGTGTACACCTGTCGCTAAATAGAGGCGTCTCTGCTTTGCGTGGAATGGTTGCTCTTTTTTTATTTTCTTTTTTTTGGCGAATGGAGTTTGTGATTTTGGAACGTTTAGAGGGCAGAGAGCGAGGTCTGATGGGCACGTACGGAATGCTTTCACAGCGCTAGTGAAAATAAAGAATAAAATTGCATTTTTTTTAGAGAGAGAACATGGAAAAATGAACATGAAGTTCAGAATATTTTTGTGGGTGAACTTCAATTTCTAGGAAATTGAATTATTTCAAAAGAGTTGACCTAACTCTGTCGATTATTCTGTATGATCTGATGCAATGAATGATGTATGAAATAACTTTTTTATGACTAATAATTTCATTACGTAATCTCATAAAGTTGGCTTCTCGGCGTACTACTAGGTCTGACATGAAAACAATTATTTTTCGCATAGTCTTTTATTTTAGTTGAGAATAATCTAGCGTTTCGTAAATGATATTCTCTCCCTTTCACTTTGTGTTCATTAATTTGTGGAAGATTTCAGAGATATGTAAAAAAAAAGTAAATTTCCTTATAAATTCAACGCTTCCTTATAATGTAATGTAGTCTCAGGGTTCAAAATCGGGGCAGCAGTGAACTTTATAGAAGATGAGAAAAACATAATTATCTTAGATTATCTCTCTTTTAACCAGTAATTTATTTTCGACGAATACCAGTTCCGTAACCAAGACATTTGACAATCAATAGTACAATTGCCCAATCCCATTTTGTACGATACCCAGAGGTAGAAAAGCTTTGAATCAGATACTTGGGTTTGTATCCGTCGTCAAAGAAATGAAACGTTTTCGTGGTCGTTAAATACTCAATGCCCTCTCACCCCCATCCCGAGAACGCAAATAGACGCGTAAATCGCCACTGCATTCCGTTCGCCACCTCGTTCCAGGAAATTAGTGGGCGCGGTCGCGATGTCGTCGCCGCCACCGCAGAAGATGCGCACGCATTCACACACATACACACACACACGCATATAAACGCCACGTACATACGTCTCACACACATACGCCTCACACACCCGCATAAACTGCACACACACATGTGCTTCATACACAAATTGCGCTCGCACACACATACGCGCGCACAGACATACGCTCGCACACATACGCTCGCACACACATACGCTCGCACACACATACGCTCGCACACACATACGCTCGCATACACAACGCTCGCACACACATACGCTCGCACACACGCGCGCGCACACATACGCGCGCACACACATACGCGCGCGCACACACACGCACGCACGCACATACTCGCACACAGAAATGCGCGCGCCCTGACACACCCGTGCGCACGCCCACACACACATACGCGACACACACATATACGCGCGCACACCCACACAAAAATGCGTCAGACATACATATGTGCGCGCACACTCGTGTACACACACATACGCTCGCCCACACACACACACACACACACACACACACACACACTTGACGGGCGGTCGCCGCCCGCCGACGCGCAACTCCTTCCGCATGGCGTCCGCGCCGCGCCGCGTGGGGCGCAAGCGGCGACCCGTGCGCGCCAACTCCAGGTGCGAAAATACTTTTAATGGGCGGCGCGTGTGACGGACGACGGCGGCGTCCTCGGTGTTGGACGCGCGCCACGGCACGGCGAGTGCTCGTCCCCTCCCGTCCCTCCGCCCGTCCCGCTCCGCGCGTTGTCGCACGCCCGCCGCGGCGCGCGAGCTGGCCTCAATACCGGCGACACGCGCGGCGGGAGCGACTGTGACGAGGAAACGTGTCGACGAGCGCGAGGTTCGCAGAAGGCGCGGTTTGGAACGGGGGACGGATACTGCAGGTTGCAAGAGCTCGGAGAGGAAGCCAACTGTGACGATGTAACACTTCGTGCTACTCTTCGGTCAGTGCCATTGACCGAAGAGTAGAGCACCCATTGACTAGTTCCTGTTCTTTTGAATGTTACTCGTAAACCACAATTTTTTGATGCAAATAGTTTTCAAAAAATACCAGAATATTATCATTTCGAAGTTAATTAATTTATATGATTGAGTGTATTGTTAACAGATATGAGGTTAGCATTAATTATCGGTCGCATGAGCTTTCCTAAATTACGACACGTGAATAGGGCACAAAGTGCAGCATGATATAATACCACAGATCCAGTTGCCGAGAAAGAACACCAAAACTGCAGTTAATGCCGGCCCCGTGGTCGAGATCGCTAAAGCAGTAGTACCGTAGTGATCTCGGGCCGTGCGGTCGCGGGTTCGAGTTGCGCCTTGGGAATGGTTCGATGTGTTTGTCTTTTCACACACTATCATCACCATATCGTTTCATCCTCATACCATAACGTTAAATCCAATAGTGGTCGCTAATGGCCTAGTAGTTGATGAGATCTTAAATAAAAAAGTAAACAACCTGCAGTTAATGATAACTTTCTACTCCTGTGTTAGATGGAACCATTGAGAAGCCATGCAAGCTCATTAGTTATTTTAGTGCTTTCCGAAGATAGACACATGAGCCTATATTTATCAGCTTGCACCATTGAATACCCGTGAAAAGTAACTAGTTCTTGAAGTCGCAGTAGTCTTTAAATGTATAATTACAATATGCTTGAGTCAAAATTTCATGGATTCTAACTTGCGAGCTTGGTCAGAATTATTTATCGGTTTGTCAGTTTTGAAGATATTTACTAAATATATTAACTTGTTTCAGTACTGTTCATTGTTAACCACTGGCATTAGAAAATAATATACGTTGTCGATAATGGGAGCTTTACTTAACCCCAGAACCGCTGAGATTTTAATTATCAAACAAGCTTATGACTCGAGAAGTTTATCTATTTTAAGCCAACCATGTTAGGAACTTCAAGTACAGCAGAGGCTCTGGAGATGAGTGAAGTACGGTGAGTCGACGCAAAGCATCTATCGAGTGGCTTCGTTCGCGGCGCGGAGGCGCGAGAGCTGTGGCGCTGATGGGCGGTCGCCACTCCGCCGCCCGATCCCGGTCGCATTCCTCGGAGGGGGGGAGGCATCTGGCCTGACGAAGCGCCGCCGACCCGCCGCCGCCCCCGCCGCCGCCCCCGCCGCCGCCGCCCCGCCGCCGCCCCGCCGCCACCCCTGCCGCCGCCCGCCGCCCCGCCACCGCCGCCCCGCCCGCCGCCGCCCCGCCGCCACCCTTTCCGTCGCCCGCCGCCCCGCCCGCCGCCGCCCCGCCCGCCGCCCTGCCCGCCACCCTGACCGCCGCCCTGACCGCCGCCGCCCCGCCCGCCGCACTGCCCGCCTCCCTGCCGCCGCCGCCCCGCCGCCACCGTCCCGCCGCCACCGTCCCGCCGCCACCGTCCTGCCGCCGCCGCTCCGTCGCCGCCGCCCCGCCGCCGCCTTCCCCCTGCCGTCGCGCACCTCCGACTCGTCGTACCGCACCTCCGCCCCGCCGTCCCGCACCTCCGCCCCACCGCCTCCGCAATGCCGCCTCCGCCCCGCCTCCACCCTGTCGCAGCCCCGCCGCTGGCCCACCGCCCTATTCGGTGCCCCACCACCCTCCCGCTACCTTGCCGCCGCCCCTCTGACGTCGCCCCATCCCCACTCCTCCTCAGCACCGCCCCCGCCCCGCCCCCTCCGCTCCATTGCCCCACCACCGCATCCCCTGGCGAGGCGCGTAACTCACGCGAAAAGGTTAAGAGGCATCGGGCGCCGGAACAGGGACGGGCGCGGAGCGGCGGGATGGAACAAGGCGCGCCCCCGGCGGGGAGGGTTCGGTTGAGCCTCAGGAAACGCCCTGCGAGGGGGGAGAGCTCGGCGATGGAGACGACAGATGGCTCTGTTACGTCTCTCAGAACTTCAGCCCAAGTCCGCACAATCCAACACTTTGCAGAGGATAAAGTTTGGTTTTCCCCAAATGCACTTCAATGTTCATTTACCTCACCCACATTTGGTATCTTTCGTGTACCGCGGCCGAATTCCAGCTCGAGGGATCCAAGACAAACCAATCAACAACTTTTTCTGTTGTTTTTCTAACTTTCTATAATACTTTCATAAATACGGCAAAATACTTTAAAATATCTTAAAACACAAAATGTTAAATTCACTATCAGCTACGCGGACTTAAATCATTATTTGCCATTCTCATACAAGAAACGTGTGGTAAGTTGTTAAGGATGTCGAATAAATGGACGCTAAGTTGATTGAGAACGATGATTTAATGGTGAGGAATTGAAGTGAACAACACTAAATGGAAAAGGGAAACAAAAGTAGTGAGCAAGGTTGAAAACGAGGGAAGAGATCGAAAGCAGAAGTCCTGAGATACGAGAGGAGAGAAGAAGCTAAACGCGAAGGCACAGACTTCCACCGTCTATGAGAACTAACAATTTGATGGTAATTGGGATATATCTTTTGACCAATGAAAGGCTTATGAGATAATCGAAAAGTGACAAAACGAAACAAAAAAGAATTACGCTTGGCACAGAAAAATGAGATAAGAGACGGGAGAATTATATAAGAGAAATGTGAACCGCATATAAAGCATGTCGATCATTATGATAAAAGAGTAGCACATAGTTTTTAAAGAGAGAACGCACGGCACAAATGCAGGAGAGGAAGCGAAGAAGAAAAACCACCGCAGACGAACAAAGAGAAGCGGAAAGAATAGTGAGAATCTTGTCGAGATAGCAACCGCGAAGAAGAAAAGCGAAGCCGTGGGCGAGGGGGGTGGGTGGGGGGAGGGGAAAGCCGGGGGGGGTCCGCGCGCCGTTTACGTCTCGCCTATCGGCCGGCGCCGAGAGGGCTGGACGCGGCGGGGGCGGGGAGGGTCCGGTTTTAGCCGCTCTGGAGAGGGAGAGAGAGAGAGAGAGAGCGGCAGGCTGTTCCGCGCGTGGGCGTAAATCTTGGAGCACGGGCGCCGCCCTTATCAGCGGAGGCAGCACCACCACCACTGGCCCCCGCGCCACTCGCTTATCGCCGCTATTTCGAGCGTTCTCGCCGTCGCCCGTCCGCCTCCGCGGAAACGGGGGCTCTGCGCTCGCCGCTGCGCGTTGCTGCGTCCGGGATGCGCCCCGCGACCCCGCCGCGCGCACAGCGCTAACGAGCTGGCGAAATTTGCCTTGTGGCATTGTGCACTGAATAGGGATGGAATCCATGCACTTATCGTATGTTGAAGGAACAAATACTCATATGAAAGGCGTGTGCCATGCAGCAAACGGACGGACGGTTGGACGAACGGCGGACAAACGCACAGATAGTCCGAGAGACTGGCACACCATGAGACTGACAGACCGTGAGACTGACAGACCGACCGCCCGGAGAGGCAGACAACCGACAGATATAGACACAGACACTGTTGACAGGCAGGCAGACATGCACACAGGCAAGTAGACATACACAAAGGCACGCAGGAAACACACGTTTTGCCTTCAAGTTTTTCGGTATCACGAACCCACAAATCGTGTATTGTGACAATGTCTATTTGCTGAAAAATTTATTGTTATTTCATTAGCATAAAATGCCCATTATGAATAATTTTTCTATGTCTCATGCTTATGAAATCTTTTGTTTACGCATCCGTAACTTAACGTGTATTCATATAAATTCTTATTACTGAAAGTGAAAACAGAAAGCAGGTTCTGGGGAGACCAAATTTAAACATTTCATTTGTGCCATCTATGGAAAGAACAACCTCGATCGACTTACTTTTTTAATTCTATTTTTCACGATTATTTTTGAATTTCCGTCCCGTAATGAAGATGATTCATACGTGTTTGAGTGTGTAACATAACGTACGATAATTATTGGCTAGAAGAGGAATATTTCAGCTCTTCGTCCAGCCAATGGGAAGCCAACAGCGTTGATGTGTTATGCGAGGTTGGACTAGTCCTTCTGAATAATTATTTGAAATAACCCGCAGAGCAATACTCCTTTGTGCGCAAGCTGCCTCTCATGAATCGGAACCGCCGCGGGTGCGTGGGGGAGGGAGGCTCCCCATGTTCCGAAAGCACATCCCTCTGCATTTCCTGCGCCGTCCGTTGTAATTTAGATGGGCGCGCGCGCGCCCGCCCGCTCGGCCGGGCGGCCCGGCGCAGCGCTGCAGTCCCAAATAAACGGCCGTTCCGCCGGCGCGGCGGCCAGCGGCAGACCACCGCCTATAGTCGGCCGCCTCTCGAGCCTCAATGAAAGACAAGAGCGGCCGCGGGCGGGCGCGGGCGGGAGAGACGTATTTTGGCAGCGGCTGCGCTTCTGTTGTCCTTTTGCTCGTCGCGGCGGTGGCGGCGACGGTGGCCGCTGGCCCGTTAGCGTGGTTCGTATCATTGAGCTCGCTGCCTCAGCCGCTGGCGCTGGGCTGGAGATTAGCTTAATGAACTCGTCGCTAACGTGGTACATAAGGGGGCGGAGGGGGAGGGGAAGAGGGGCGGAGGAGAAGGTGAGGGGACGGGGAAACCCGCGTTGGCGGCGAGTCAAAGCTCCACTCCCTCCGCCCACAGCGCTCTCTCGCGAGTGTTGAGCGGCGGACCACAAGCGACCGCTTCGCTTCTCTGTGCGCCGTCCCTCCCCGCCCCGCGCCTCCGCGCCCCGCCCAGCCCCACCCTGCCCGGCAGCATCCCGCCCCGCCCCCTCCCGTCCCTCTGGTGCCCTGTGCCCGCCGCACGCCCACGGGTTGAAAATAACCGCGCGCGCGCCGTTCCTGGCCGTTGAGCGATCGTTCGGGGGTCCTGGCCCATGCTCGAGAGCTGCCCGATTTAGTTCACGCGCGGACGAGGGTGATCTCTACCAATGCGCGTATTGACTCGGTGTCCTCGGTGCCTCTTGGCGATTTTCGCTGCTCGGGGCAAACGCGCCTTCTGAGGAGGCGCATTCACGCTTGGGATGTGAATCTGTTTTACCTAGGAAACCATACCAATTTCGTAACAGGAATTACTCTTTTTCTGTGCACTCAAATATTTTATACAACATATCTGCATTGTTGACTTTTTAAAATTTTTAAAACAACCTAATTTAGAATAACGAATCTGTGGCTAGTACTTTATGATATGCTTTGTTACAAAACAACTACTTCCTATCTGACCATTTAATTACTTTCTCCTGAAGTAGAGCTTTTAGGAGATTTTGTACAAAAATTTACTGACAAAATTTCCAGCCGTCGATTTTTAATTGCAAGATCTTACTTGATATTTTCACATATGAATATCGTAGTAATTTTGGAAACTGAAGAGTATTGTTCTCCGAAATCGCAACAGAAGAATAAGGGCTCGTAAAGTGAACTCCCAAGTTCTTCAATGTTACTGTTTGAGGTTCATTTCAATTTACGAAGAATTAAAAAATTCAACTTTGATTTTCCTTATTTCTTTTCGGTAGCCTGCTTAAAGTTGGATTTCCATTTTTCAATTCCAACCAATTATGTCAATTACTTTTTAAAAGGGCAATTTGTCTTCCTGTTGCGCCCGGTGCCCGTCACGCGAGATTGATCCGCAGCTGTCACGCGACTATGAGGAGGGCTTACGTCACCGGCGCCCTACGCACCCCCTCCCCTCCCCTCCCCTCCCTTCTCATCCCTCCCCGTCCCCCGGGCGTCGCGCCCCCGCCACGCGGTCGACCGCGCTGGGGCGAGCGCGCAGCACGCGGAGCTGGGCGTTGTCAGCGGTAAGCACGCCTACGCACGGCGGTGCTCGTTAGCGGAGAATTATGCGCGGATAGCGAATGACAGGGAAACAAAGAAAGAAACGAACGCGAGATGCGACGTAGTAAAATTGTTAAATTGTTGTTGTTTTTTGTCATCCTCTTTACGTATTTGGTTGCGTGAGTTAGTCTGTAAGAGTTTGAAAGATCTCGTGTGGTTTATTGATTTATTTGAGTACATGTTGACATAGACGATGTGGATGATTCGGAAGAGGAATATGAAGCTCTTCTTGAAAGCCGATTATCATATTCTTTTTTTTTTTCATTTTTTTAAAAGTTCTTGAAAATATTAAATTCGAAAAAAATCTTTATAATCTCACGAATGTAAAAAATGAAATATCGACGTGGTTGCAGCTCATGGAATGTGCTCAGCAGATTTAACTGTATCTTTTTTGATCTCATATTTACATTTATACTTAATAATTTTCATCCTTTTCTCTTATCTATTTTTCTTTCAGTTTCATTTTGATGTTTAATTTTACTTTCCTTATTTTTCTATTGTATTGAATTTTCTTGTTGATAATATCTTCAGTTATTATCATTGAATTACTCATTTAATTTGTTTCTTTTATCTTTATTTCATTTAATTTTTTAAATTAATTTACTGATTCTAAAATTAACATTAATCAATACTGTCATTCCTTTATTTATTTCTTCCACGAAGTCATTCTATTCAAGACTATTATCTCGTTCTTTCTTCAAGTTTTCTATATTATTGCAAGGAATGTATTATCCATAAAAGTTCTAGTCCTTCATCGTACTAACACTTAAATTGTTATAAAGGATAAAATGTGTTTTATATGAAGGATTTCTTCAATTCACATTCAACATTTTTTTACATTGTATTAATTATACATTGTTCATAAATCTTCTTACCAAGTACATGACACCATTACCCAGTACACTTTCAATTCCATTGTGAAACGTGTTTCATTATGTTTTTAATTTGCTAGTATAATATTTTCTTTTTCTGTTATTTTAAAATCACATCCAATATTTGGATCGTAATTGTTCTTCATTGCATCACGTCACGCATCGCGTTTTTAGATTTGAATTGACTCACCGAACATTGAAATGGACACGATCTTCCATCGACTACCTCACTGTTGCCAGAACTCACGGTATTCCGTTTCGTTCCAAACTCCTTAATCGCGCGTGCACCGCCAACGTCGCTGCTGCAATCCCGCCCGCATGCGCTGCGGCCGCCCCGCAGCCGCAGGCCACCGCAGCGCCGCCTGCGTCGCCTCGCATCGACTCGTTAATGCACCGGGCCGCGAACCGCGGACTGCGCCCCGTGGCGGGGAGGCGACTTCCGGCGCCGTCCGCGGACAGCGGGGTGGGTGCGGGGGCGGAAAAAGCGAAGCTCCCGATTATCCGAGGTCGGGAAGGGAGCGAGAGAGAGTGAGAGAGAGAGAGAGAGGGCGGGGCGGCAAGGAGAAGCAGGGAAACAATTACCCCTCGAGTCCAGTTGTCTAGTTAGTCGCTCTAATCCGGGGGAATCCCGAGGCCGCAGCAAGAGCGGCGGTAGAGAGTTGAGTTAAAGCGTTTGATTGGCCAACGGGGAGCGCCGCTTGCGGGCACCGACGCCGGAGCGGGAGGGGCGGGGCGGCGGGGGCGGGGCGGCGGGGGAGGGAGAATCCCGTGAAACACGGCTGGCAGGTTGAGACCTCCCCGACGGCGGACACCGCGCTGCGAGGATGTTCCTGCCGCGCGTCCTCGACCCCGTCCCCCTCCCTCTCCCCAAACTCTCTTCCCACCGGCTCACCCCCCCCCCGTCCCGGACTCCCCAGCCAACCTCGCTCCTCCCCGCCGCCACCACCGCCGCTTGGTTGTTACCTAAACTGCTTTAAAACATACATAAGCCTCTTACGACTTAGTCTTGCATTAAGTGGTCAAAGTGCTGCCGGTATCAGAGCGAGCGCGCGGGGGCGCACGGGGCCGGCTGCGGGCGGGGGTGCCCGCGGCGGGGCGGGGCGGGGGAGGGGACGGAGGAGGGTGGGCCTTTTGCGTTGCAGACGCCTGTGCAAAAACACAAAGCTCTCCCGCCGCCGCGCCGGGGCTGCCCCATTGTTTTATACGGGATTCTCCTTACAAAGCGCGCCCGCCCACGAGGACCGCCCCGCCCGCAGCGTGCGGCGCCGGCTTTCGCTGCCCCGGCGGGGAAAAGGCGCGGTTGACGCCTTCCGGGAGGGGGAGCGAGACAGGTCGCTGAGGGAGTGAGGAGCGAGGCGGCGAGAGACGGAGGAAAAAGTCGCCTTAGTGTTGCGGAGAAACATCTCGGGAAAAATAATTTTTGAGAAACTCGGCAATTTCCGTTCCTGAGAGAGGCGGAGATTTCCCCAAGTTCTGCGTGTTTTGTCAGAACTCGTCTCGCTCGCCCGCCCTCCCCCACGTTGCGCCGGTGGGCGATGGGAGGTTCGGAGACAGACTACTGCTTGTTTCTGATTGAAAACTCGATCGCGCAAGTTCCCTTCCGCTGAGGAAAGTGGCATGTACTTTCCAATTTTCAGAGAAAAAAAGTTTGCTTTAGATGTTGCGAATGTGAGATGCAGCACACAAAGATAATGTACCCGATCTTTTAACGTTTGTGTTGAAAAAATTCCTCTATCATTAACTTGCGATATTTTAAACTGTTTGGAAATAATTGTACGACCTTGGCATTATGGAGAATCAAGGGAGAGATTTTGTCAAATACATAGAGATGTCATTTTCTTTTTTGATATTTCCTTGTTGTGATTTATATTAGTAGGAGGGGGATATGGTACGATAAATTTTGGGGTGACCAAGCCATAATAGACTGGGGTGACCAAGACATAATAGATGAAACAATATTACTGATGGTGCCTTACATTATAATACCTTAATCAGCTAGTGAAAGACGTGAGTTGGAAAAGTAACATCCAAAGGAAGAGTCTACCCAAGAAAATTCACAACTGCAAGAATGGTCTAAAAATGATAACCTTAATAACAGTTATATCTGATAAAATGAACAGACATTTGTCAGAACTGTTGTACATAAATCCACGAGCATTGTAAAACATAGTGTCCTGAGTTCTGATTTGTTCACAGTCGTTTGACATAGATGTCTCAACGTTAGGTCAAAGCAGAAAGATGGTGCGGAAAGAGCGTCGTGATATGCAAACCCTTCCATCTGAGGACAATTAAGCTGCGATTCGCCTTAACGCCGCTACGCGGAAGGGCTTGGGGGCGTCGTTTTTTACCCGCGACGTCCCCGGGAGCTGAGGAGTCGCGGTGGTGGGTGTGGCGGTGGCGGAGTAGCAGGCTCGTGATGGGGCGCAATCCCTCCTCGTGTCTGAGTTACGCAGATAGTTTAGTCACGCAGCCGCTCCCGCCCCCGCCCCCGCCCCCGCCCCCGCCGCCACCCCCGCCCCCGCCGCCACCACCACCGCCACAACCACCGCCGCCACCGCCACGACCACCACCACCACCACCACCATCACTACCACCATCATTACTACCACCACCACCGCCATCATCACCCCCACCACCAACATGACCACCACCACCACCACCGCCACAACCACCACCGCCACCACCACCACCACCACCACCGTTACCGCCGCCAAAACCGCAGCCTCCCCGCTCATATCACCACCGCCGCCATCACCATCGCCAGCGCTTTCGCCATCACCATTGCCACTGCCACCAACATACCCACAGCTGCTGCTGCTTCTGCTGTTGCTGCAGATTGAAATATCACAAGGTTTTGTTTTCAGTGTATTAAATAAAAATATGATGTTCCCTCGATATTTTGCTGCAAATATTTGCTTCTAATAAACGTATAAAATACCACTAATAATCATCATTCTCAGTGAAACCTCATCAAAGATGAAACTTTTGTAATATATGAGAGACAAATATTTTGAAAAGAAATTCGCTGTCATTTACATCCTCGAAAATGAACAGATGTAAACCTTAATGCAACACCAGAAATAGCATGGTCATTTGTTTTAGACATTAATCCGATTACTATTAACTATTTTGATTTTGTTTTAGTTGGAATACTTAATTGAAGCTTTTTAAAATAGAGAGTAAAAATGTTTTGCTCTTCGATTCACTTCGACCCACTGTGCTGCATGTCAGTGTCTGTTCTCCGCTGGAACGCCGCCAGAGGGTTGGGGTGTGGCGTTGCGGGCAGGGTCGGGGAGAGCGGAGGTACTCGCTGACTACCACGGGTCGCGACGCGGCCACGAATTAAGGCACATAATCCTCGCCATATTTCGCCCCGACCCTCGCAGCAGTCTTCCTCTTCGTCTCAGCTCGGTCGCCAGCGCTGTCGCCGTCGCCGCTCGAACGTCTTTCCCCCGGTCTTCCTGGTCTTGATCCCTTGCGCGACGGCGCAAACGTCGCTCTCGCTGGTGCGGGGCCTTCGTCTCGTCCCTTCCGAGCTGTCCTTCCTCAACGTTCGTGCACTACCGTCGGTGCAACCAACAAGAGCCATTGGCGATGTAAAGAATGTTATGTTCGTGACTAAAATAATTGGTCGGGTTTTAAAAGTTTTACTTTAATGGTGTGTTGTCTTTTCTCTAAGATATATTTCTTATATCATTGAGGCAATTTGTGTACTACATTTTCGTCCTTTCAACTTCATTGAAAATTTGTTCTTTTAAACTTCTACTCAACGTGACATTTTTTATTGCATTCAAACTAGTTAATAAGCATTTAAGCACTGATCTAGTTTTCACAACGTTACTTTCGTGAATTGACAGTACATAGTTTTGAATTCTTCAGTTATTTTCTGTTACTTAAATTTGAAATTAATTTCTAATCACACTTAATTAACATAAATATCCATATATTAACATAAATATAAAATAAAGAGGGAGAGAGAAGATATTTATGTTAATTAAGTGTGGTTAGAAATTAATTTCAAATTTAAATAACAGAATATAACTGAAGAATTCAAAACTATTTACTATATATATATATATATATATATACACCCACACTTCATAAATATTACTAAAAATTACTCTGAATATTACTTTTGATTTACTCTTTGTTCATTTTCAAATTACTCGAGTCAGTTTCCTTCATCGTTACACTTGATAACGTCACCAAAGGCAACAGAGATGCGCAGCTGTTCCTCGCGAGGCGGCGTCGTGAGAGGGAGGGACTCGCCCGTCAGCCGCGCGGGAAGATACGCTGCCGAGGTCGGCCCGTCGGCGGCTGACGAGTGTGTTGTAGTATCCGCGCCGTTTATCTGCGCCAGGCGCTGTTTCCTCATTACGCGTCTCTGATCCCCGGGGGCGCACCGCGCCCCTCTCTCTCTCCCTCCCTCTTCTTCCCGCGTGCTCTTCCCAATTCCCTTCTCGCTATTTCCCCAACCCACCCTGCCCTCCCAACCCACCCCAGTCTTCCCAACCCCTCGCCCTCCCAACCCACCCCGGCATTCCCAAACCACCCTCGCCTTCCTAACCCACCCGCTTTCCTCAACTCATTCTCGCCCTCCCCATTCCCTCCCTGCTCTCCTTCCCGTTCTCCCCATTTTCCCGCATTTCCCATCTTCTATTTCTACTTCTCCCTATCTCTCCACCCTCCTCATTTCTTCGCTCAGTCCGTCTCAACCTCTCTTTCCCGTTTCCCACTTCTCCGTACTTCCTCCCCGCTCTCCACGACTATATCCCACCCTACCCTACTCAGCCCCTCCATCCCTTCTCTCTATTCTCTCCGATCCCCGCGTCGCCTGTCTTTCCCCACTCTCGCCTCGCCACGCCCCGCCCAGCACCCGCCCTGCCAGACGCCGGGAGCCTTGTTACGTCGCGACCCCGAAATCTCCGCCACGGAACCCCCGGGCTCAGCCCCGTAACAGGAACGGCTTTATTGCAATCCGCTCTTAAGTGGATTGAGTGCAAAAGGCGTGAAAATTTTGCTGATGCGGTACTATCTTGCAGTGCGCGAGCAGTGCCATTACTCTTGCACGTAGCTCGAGCTCCTTGATGTCTTCGCGGGGCACTAGATCGCCCAAGATACGTCTTCTTCGTTACGAAGTTACTTCGTAAGAAGTCTATTTCGGATGATAACGGAAAATATTTATTGCAAGAGGGAATCCAAACGTTTGATGATAGGAACAGTAAAAGTCATCTTACGTCAAAATTTCAATTTCATCAAGAAAAATACGGCAAAATATATTTTGCCCACAGAAACATTGAGTAACTGTTGGGGGATTTTCATGAGAGAATGTGCACATACACTTCTAGAAATGGTGGTGTTCCGATGTGATGTACACTTAATGTCAGTAGTAGTGGCATACATTATTTATTGATAGTGAAATTGACTTACTAAATTTTACAAATTAGATGTTTGTTAAAAGATAACTTATGGGAATTAGTATCCAATGAACAATACAGAATGTTGAGAATGCAGCGAAACGAGACAGAAGCCCTGAAGAGGGCGGGTATGCGCTCCCGTGTAGAGGCATCAGTCGGGCAGGTGACACGCCGCGACCCCTCGTCGCCTCGCGCGCATCCAACAGGAAGGAGTTGTTTGCCCTGGCGGACCGTGACAAAGAAACAAATTGGTAAATATTTGAGGAAGGTGAACGCTGCTCTGGGGCGGCGCGGCGCGGCGCGGCTCGGAGGTGCCTGCTCGGGAGGGCGGGAGCGATGGGGGCAGGGCTGCGGGCGTGGTCGAGGGAGTGCCGGCGACAGCGGCGGGGGTGGGACGCAGCCGAGCGCGACGTCGCAGGCGCCGCCCCCGCCGCCCCCGTCGTAGCCGTCCGCCTGTCTTGCCTCGGCGACCCCCGGGACGCCATTACACGTTGGTGCTGACATTTTCCACCCCTCGCCGCGCACAGCCGCGCTCCCCGCCCGACACTCCGACCTCCCTTCCCTCTAGTGTCTGCCGTCGCCACCTTCATAACCAGCCACCGCCAACCTTCTCAACCTCCCTCCACCTCCCAGCCCCGTCGCTGAATTCACTCCTTTGCAATCTCTCTTTCCCGTTATGGTCCCGCCCATCGCTCCGTGTCCTCGGCTCGCCTACCGCTCCCCGCCCTTTCCCCCTGTGGCCGTGGGCGCTGTAGTCAGGTCGGGGTTGCCACTTGCCCCTCGCCTTTCGCGTCGCCGCCCCGCTCCTTTCCCTCCGGCCCCGCCCCGCCTCTCCCCCGCCGCCGTCCCTCGACCTGACATTTGCAATCCTCCTGCGGGACATCAGCTGCGCGCGGGGCTGCCGTCCGAATTGCAGATAACGCGGCGCCGCCCCGGGGACCGCCTCTAATAACCTGACACCCTCCGTGAGGCGGTGGAGGCGGCGGGGCAAGGGCCGGCGGGGGTTGGCAGGAAAGTCCGGACGGCGTGTGGTGCAGGGTGGCTATGCTGGCGACGGCGGTAGTTGGTCGGTGTAAGAGCCAGCGCGTGTGGCAGGGAAGGCCGTGGCGGAGGGGAGTCCAGGGTGGCGATGTTTTGGCGGGGACGGCCGGGGCGGCGGGGGCGGCGGGGGCGGCGGGGGCGGCGGGGGTGGCGGGGGCGGCGGCGCTGGCAGGGAAGGCTGTGGTACGGGCTGGTGATGGCGGTGGAGGCGGTCGGCGTGGGGAGACGCGAGGTGGTTGACGGGAGAGGGGCGGGCGGGGCCCCGGGCTTTTTATTCGGGCGCTGACGGATGGCGATTCTCGTTACGCGGCTAAGGGCGCCTTCGCCGGCGGCGGCGAGGGCGTGGCCGCGGCCGAGCGTGCTGCAGGCGGCTGAGAGAGCTCGTTCAAGGGTAAGGCTATCTATATCTCTTTTCCCAGTAGGGTGTATATGCTGTCGTAAGCTGTCCAAATGGTAAGGATACACTTTGATACATTGTAACCAACTTCGTATAGAAATACTGAATAATTCGTGAGAGTCCGATGTCATGATATTTGTCAATGTCATATAGAATTGTAGTATTTGACAGTTTTGTGACAGGTTACGCTGACGTTTCATTTTGTATGTATAGCTGTGTAAATTAAACGAATAATGAATTATTATTTTGACAATGATTTAATTCAAATTTTTAATGCTTAACTATAAAAATTAAGTATTTCGATGTACAAAAGGCTAAAAACACTAATACACTGTGTATTAACCGAACTGAATAGGTAAGGTATAATCGGAATAATAAATTTTCAACAGAAACAAAGAGGCTTAGAATTTACAGAGGCATATTAACGCACGGTTATATATGAACATCTTAACGATGTCTTCAGCGGAAAATTCAAAGAAACTGGTTCGAGATGGTCTTTGCCATTTTGCAGCACCGTAACTTATTCCACAGATTGGAAAAGGGGTCCACACTTTGTGAACTGTGCGCCGCGGAAGCTGCTTCTGCCAGCCCAGCATCCTTGATGAGTAGAGACCGGATTTTTACGTAATTATATATTTTTTGTCTTTCTACTTAACGTTCTCCACTTTGTAATCTTGGCGAATTGTCACCGTCTTAACACAATATTAAAGTTTTTTGTTACATATTTTTACATATTTACTACTATATTACATATTTTACATATTTTGCTATTTTCAATTTTTTAAAAAATTTGTCAGTTTTCTTCAATTTTATTGCATATTTTTTATGAAAAGAAGTATTTTTAAAACAATCAGCATTTTTCCTACATTATTTCTGCATGCTGTTTACTCTAAGAATCCTACGTAGAGGCACTGATTTTTTCATAGTCCGGTGTGCCTGCTTCAGTTATCTCCGTGGCGGGAAGGGCGCCTCAGCTACTAAGATAATTTTCATCTCTTGGTGTGAAAAGTATCACTGACGCCGCGTTTCCTAACCTTTAACCTTTATTTCCGAGAAACTTTGGCTATCGCCAACGTGTAACACTTCGATGAGAGTGCTGTAAACTACAATGACTTTTTTGCTGGTCGTTGATATCGCCAGCTTGTACGATGTCTTCTAGTGCGTCTAGTCAGGCTGCAAAACAACGGTCCTAGATAGCAGCAGATGCAGCTCTTACTACTTTCGGGACAGTTGTATAATGCAAAGTGTGCATCAATTTATGCTCTCCAAATGATTTTTATAACGTTTGTATTATTTATAAAATTTGTTTGCGAAATTTTTTATAAATGTAATTTCGAATTAAGTAAATATGTTTTATAAATAGTGCACATCACTATTACGTATTATATCCCATTTTATATATTTATTACATGTTCTGACTGTTTTCATTACATATTTATGTACATATTTTGGCGCTTCATACTACATGTTTTTTCGCTCTCTATTGATGAGCGTGTAATCAACGCCCGAGAGCTCTTTCGTCGCCGTTGTCGTCGTCGTCGTCGTCGTCGCCACCGTCGCCGTCGCCGTCGTCGCCGTCGTCTCGTCCTCCGACAGCGCCGCTGGCGTCGCGGGCGCGCCGCGTCCCGTCGCGCCGGTCGCCTTGTTAGCTGCGCCGCTGGCCGCGCGTGGCCGCTTGCGTAATGAAGTCACGCACACTCGCCTTTGTGCCGCCGCCTCGCCCCGCTCCGCGCTGCTTCCGGCGCGGTAATAGGGCTGCTTAACCGTATGTAATGCTGCGACGCGCGCTAAGTCGAAGCGCGACGGGGTAATGGTTCTGGCGGTTTAATAAGCAAATGCGCTCGACTCTTCGGAATGTGTTGCCTTAACCCTCCGGCGGGCGTGTAGCGGCACTAAGTGCCGCGTTCTTACATTTTGGTTGATTTCTGGTAGCGCACTATTGATCTCATAGTTGTTCTTTATTCATTATGTAGTATGCGGACGGCAGTTCAAAGTTGCCGCGCTAACTGCGCGGCAAAGAGCGCCGGCAGCATGTTCCCGCCTCCGGCAGCGCGCAGCACAGAGCGTCGGCATCAGGCGCGCTGAGCTTCGTCAAGCGCGCCAAGGGTGTGCTCAGAAACCAGCCACGCCTGTTACCTGGGCTCCGCGCACTGGTGAACCGGCCAATCAGGGGAAGCCGCGGGAAGCCTTGCGCGGGAGCTGGCCCAAATAAAAGGACGCCGGCGGAGGATCACCGGCAGTAGAGCGCTCGGCGTGGTTTCAGCCAGATGGCAGATTGTTTTTTGTATATGAAGTTTTGTGGTAACTGTACATAGCGGCCGAGTTGGCCCAGATTTTTGTAAATAAATATTCTTATGGAAAGTGAGTGTTTTTGAGTTATAACAGTGGCGACGAGTAAAAAGGAAAATGAACGCGGAACAATTTTCACAACTGATGGCGTGTCTACAGCAGCAACAGCAGCAGCAGATGGCGATGATGGTGCAGACATTGCAGCAAGCGGCAATTTCGTCACGACCGAGCAGCCCAGCCCCGCCGTTCGCAACTTACAATGCAGCAGAGGAAACCTGCGAAGAATATGTGGCCAGATTGGAGCAACATTTGTTATGCTATGATATTAAAGAGGAATCTCGTAAAAGAGCATTTTTTCTGGCCACAATCGGCGCACCGTTAAATAGGTTGTTACGTAAGTTAAGCAAGGAAGAAGAGATTTCGCAGGTGTCATACGATATACTTAAACAGCGGCTGCTAGCTCATTTTTCGAGGGAGACGCATTTAGTGGCGGCACGCTACAAGTTTTATTCATCCAGAATGAAGCCAGGCCAAACGCATGCCGATTGGGCGACGGAGTTGAAGGGTTTGGCGAAGCGTTGTGCGTTTGAATGCAACACAGAGAAATCGTATGCGGAGTCATTGATACGGGACATGTTGGTAATGCATACGCCGGAAAAAGAAGTTCGGTGGGCATTATTGCAACAAAACAACCCGTCTTTGGAAGACGCCTTAAAATTAGCAACATCGTATGAGGTAACGAAGCATACGGCGCATCAGATGACGTTAGGCGATAGAGTAGCAAGAGATGTAGAGGAAATGAGTGTACAGGAGGAAAATTGGGTAGCCAAGCCACGAAGCAGGAAGCAGCAGGAGAAGAAAAGTCCTTCCACCAGCAGAGGCAAGCTATTGAAGTCTTGTAGACAGTGTTTTATTAGTCACGACAGGAAGGTTTGCAGATTCCTCAGAGCGGAGTGCTACAAGTGCGGTAAGAAAGGGCATATTAGAGAAGTGTGCAACAGTGGTTCTGCTGAAAACAGACGACAAGAAATGGACATCGATGAGGTGAGCGGGCACGTCAGAGAAGGACGCAGCAGTGGTTATGCCGAAAGCCAGCGGCAAGAAAGAGGCATCGATGAAGGGGATGGTGATTGTATTTATTCAGTTATGCAGTGTGATGACAAAAGTAAATTGTTTGTAAACTTGGAAATAGGTGGTAAATCTGTATTATTCCAGGTGGATACAGGTGCAGCAGCAACTCTAATAAGCATGACTACTTATGAGCAGCTGGGTTCTCCGCCTTGCGCCTCGCTGAACACAGTTTTTTATGGATATGCTAGACAGAGGATCAAGACGAAAGGTAAGATAAGCCTGCTAGCGAAATACAAAGCGATGGAAAGACAAGTAACACTGGTGGTTGTGGACAGTCGTGATGCGGTTAACATTCTAGGAATGGATGTTTTCACAATTTTTGGATTTACGGTTCAGGACGCGTTTGTCATTCAGACTAGCGCCCTGCCAAAGGAGGTAAAGAATGTGATAGACTTGAATTCAGAAGTTTTTTCGGAGCAGTTGGGAAAATGCAAATTTTTTGAGGCGCATTTGCAGTTGAAGAAAGATGCCACCCCTAAATTTTTTAAAGCACGACCTGTTCCCCTGGCAGTGAAAGATAAAGTAAAAAAGGAAATCGACAGGTTAGTAGATTTGGACGTCTTGACCCCCGTCAGTACTAGTGCATGGGCAACTCCAGTAGTCATAGTAAAAAAGAAAGACGGTAAAATTAGAATGTGCGGAGATTTCAAGAGCACCGTTAATGCGCAACTCATGGTAGAGCAGTTCCCCATCCCCAGAGCAGAAGAGCTTTTTCAGAAGCTAGCGGGCGGGCAGAGATTTTCAAAAATAGATTTACGGGACGCGTATCTGCAGATCCCGTTAGATGAAGAGTCTGCGAACTTATTGGTAATTAACACACCGTTCGGGCTTTACCGATACAACCGGTTGCCTTTCGGGGTCGCTTCAGCTGCGGCTATTTTCCAGCGCTGCCTGCATACGCTGACAGCCCAGGTGAAGGGCAGCGCCAACTACCTGGATGATATAGTGGTAACGGGCGAGTCGGAGGAGGAACATCTACAAAACTTGAATCTCTTATTAAAGACTTTAAATGAATGGGGCCTAAGGGTTAACTTGGATAAGTGTGATTTTTTAAAGAACAGATTACTTATCTAGGTCACGTGTTGGATAGCTCGGGGATCAGGCCAACCGGAGAAAACTCAACGGCGATTCAGCAGCTTCCGGTTCCCGTTAATTTGCAGCAGCTACAGTCATTTCTGGGGAAGATTAATTACTATGGCAAATTTATCAAGAACATGGCGGAAATAGCAGCACCCCTCAACGCGTTGCGTAAGAAAGGCGTAAAATGGCATTGGTCGGCAGATTGTGACAAGGCATTTCGGAGGTTGAAAGAGAATTTAATGCAGGCAGTTAAATTGGAACATTTTTTGCCAGATAGAACGACTATACTAGCTGTAGATGCATCAGAATATGGTATTGGGGCAGTCCTTTCGCAGAAGGATGCTAAGGGTGTTGAGCGGCCAATTGCTTGTGTGTCAAAAACGTTGAATGTTCACCAGAAGAATTACTCTCAGATAGAAAAAGAAGCTTTAGCAATGGTATACGGCGTGAGAAAATTCAATGAATACTTGTATGGGTCAAAGTTCATAATCATTACTGATCATAAGCCGTTGGTATCTTTGTTCTCGCCACACAAGCGTATCCCAGATAATACGGCGCGTAAGATGCAAAGGTGGGCGCTTTTCCTGTCTGATTATAGTTACAGGATACTTTACAGATCTACATATCAGCATGCTAACGCAGATGCACTATCCCGTCTTCCGCAAGGGCCGGATGCAACTTTTGACTCTGAGGACATCGCCTGTCTCCAGCTGGACCAAGCCGAAGAGGAGGCAGTATCAGGTTTTCCAGTCTCGTCATATCAAGTGGCAAAGGAAACAAAGAAGGATCCGCAGCTCAGGCAAGTGCTGTACCACGTACAAACTGGTTGGTCCAGCGCGCATAGGCGAACCAGGGCGCTGACGGAATGGTATAAGCTCCAACACAGGCTGTCGGTTAAGGGCGGCGTATTATTACTGGCTAGCGATGAAGGAGTTAGGGTAGTGATTCCGCATAAGTTGCGACCAAAGGTATTACGCCTTTTACATGAGGGTCATTGGGGTATAGCCAGAACAAAGCAAGCAGCCCGCCGTTATTGTTATTGGCCAGGAATAACCAAAGATATAGAGGAGATGAGCAAGCATTGCGAAGCATGCCAAACTAGTCAGGCAGCGCCGAGAGCGGATTTAAGCTCATGGCCCCAACCCTGCGAGCCGTGGGACCGCATACATGTAGATTTTGCGGGTCCTTTCTTAGGGCATATGTGGTTGTTAGTAGTGGACGCATTGTCAAATTATCCGTACGTGATGCGCATGCAACACACAACTGCACCACATACAATTGATGCTTTGAAGAAAGTTTTCGTAACAGAAGGCCTCCCACGAGTATTGATCTCCGATAACGGCCCGCAGTTCATATCAGCGGAATTTCAAAAATTTTGTAAAAGTAGCGGGATACAGCACATTTTGGCTCCACCGTTCCATCCTCAGTCAAATGGAGAGGTGGAAAGATTAGTGCAGACGTTCAAGTCAGCCATGCTTAAAGCAACTAGAGCGGGTGCATCAGTAGAGCAGGCGTTACTTAGCATGTTGACCACCTATAGGACGTTACCAAATATGTCAGGTAGAAGCCCCGCTCAAGTATTGCATGGTCGGCAGCCCCGTACCTTATTGTCCTTGTTATTCCCGGAAGAAGTGCCAGTGTCAACCAAAGGCGCTAAATTCAAGAGAGGAGATAAGGTACTGGTAAGAGTGTACGGAAGTAATTGTAAGTGGCAACCAGCAATAGTAACTGCAGTAAGAGGAGGCAGAGTTTACGTCCTCAGGACAGAAGATAGAGCAATCTCTCGGCATCAATCACAGATTAGGAGACGGTACTACGATTCTGTAGTAGATAAGCAACAGGCGGGGGGGCCAGCGCAGAGCAGGGCAACAGAAAGTGTAATGCGTTTTCCCTTTTCAAGCCAGCAGGAGGAGCGGCCCACACTGGATTCCGGCGCAACCATCGAGGAGCCATCTCTACAGTCGCAGCAGCGGCCGGCATTGCGGAGGAGCAACCGACTGCGTCGTTTCACCCCCTACATCACAACTTCGGTGGGGAGGGTGTAGTATGCGGACGGCAGTTCAAAGTTGCCGCGCTAACTGCGCGGCAAAGAGCGCCGGCAGCATGTTCCCGCCTCCGGCAGCGCGCAGCACAGAGCGTCGGCATCAGGCGCGCTGAGCTTCGTCAAGCGCGCCAAGGGTGTGCTCAGAAACCAGCCACGCCTGTTACCTGGGCTCCGCGCACTGGTGAACCGGCCAATCAGGGGAAGCCGCGGGAAGCCTTGCGCGGGAGCTGGCCCAAATAAAAGGACGCCGGCGGAGGATCACCGGCAGTAGAGCGCTCGGCGTGGTTTCAGCCAGATGGCAGATTGTTTTTTGTATATGAAGTTTTGTGGTAACTGTACATAGCGGCCGAGTTGGCCCAGATTTTTGTAAATAAATATTCTTATGGAAAGTGAGTGTTTTTGAGTTATAACACATTATATTTTCAACCGGATGACACTCAAATCACGATTTTAGACACTGCCAATCGACCATTATTCATTAGTAATTCAAACTCTGCAATGATTGCGGCACTCCGTACCGCACGCGCCTGCTGGTGGAAAATGATGGGACGCGCCCACCGGAGGGTTAATAGAAAGCACTGGCCAAAGTGCGTCGATGCTCCTTTTTTTAAGTGATTTCTATCGTTCTTGTACGGTAGTTTCGCTCGTTCACGCAGTTAAGATGGGGTAAATCCCAAATCATTATGATGACAGCGCGTATTCTTTTCTATGTTCTGTATCAGCTTATTAAATAGTTAATTAAATTTATGTATTGGCGTTTATCTATGTTACTAATTTTCTAATGTGCGCAGAAATTGAAGTAAAACTATGCAGGCTCCGACCAAGTATGGAGTATCTGTAATTTTGTTAGATACCCAGAATTCCGAAAAATCCAAAAACAATGAACCAGTTTAGCGTTTGACTGAAAAATGCTATTATACGTCGTCTTATCGCATTATTCTGCATACTCTCTGCATATATGCGGGTCCCGATTTAATTTTCATATTCAGTTTACGACATATCTGACGTTGTGCGACAGCAGCACTGAACGGAATAGGTTGTCTGCTGTATGTGCGATTCACGTGTTGTGTTAAGCACCAGCACCTTGTTTTACATTCCTGGTATTTAAAGCGTTGTTGAATTGTAAATACACTTCTTCTACATTATTTGTAGAATTCATAAAGACTGTTTTTGTTAAAATATTTAATATGTTTTCAATTTTGTATGGGAGTATTTTATTATCTGCTTTTGAGCAATGTGCGTGCTACTTTTTGGAAAGTCATTTTTGTGGTTTTTGTTCAGCATTTGTGCTGCTGCAGGACTCTTATATTGCTAAATATTTCACCTAATTAATTATATTTAGAATTCGCAACAATCTCACAAAATATTTTTTTTAATATATTTTTTTAAAGATATTTTAGGAAAGCAATTTTTATTACAGACAATTCAGAATATTGCATGCATGATAATGTACTGTTCTTTATACAATTTTCAAATAATTTGTCTCTTTTTGTTTTCTTAGGTACACATTCCCAGAAAAAGTATAACGGGAATCATAAGTATTTAAGAATTTTGAAGCAAATGTTGAATGTTTATAGAGAATAACGAGAATTTCTATCTTGAAAAAGGGAGAAGGTTGTTCCTCAATCTGTTTCAACTATTTGTTCTTCTCCGAACGTCATCTTACTATTCATGCAAAGCCATGCAATTTTATGAAAGTTTGCTCCCTCATTTATCTGTTTTCCATGTCAATATTAGCTCCTCGAGCTATTATTCATTGTATGAATGTAAATCATGTCCAATGAATTAGGTCTCACAGTTTTTATTGGCGGTCTTATTCCTCTACGGGGAAGATGGAGATCGATAAAATTTTCAAACAAACACTCATTGTTTGTTTGCCCCCAACTAAGCGTCCCTTCACCCTCCGGGATCGGGACCGCGAGGCGAAGTGCACGCTCTTTCCTACTGCCCTCTTTGGCGTAAGCTCTCCAGCCTCCTCCTCCTCCGTCTTCGAGTCTTTGCATGCACAAAGGTTCCGGAAGCCCGCTTGGCGCGGGGAGGGGAGGCGGGGCCGGCGAATATCCTTCGCAAACTTTGCTAGGTACTCCTCGCACTATAAATAATGTAAGGGAGGATATCTGAGTAGCGAGGCGGTTTCGCGCCGTTGCACTACCCATCGGCGAGAGGCGAGCTTTCGCGTCCCGCCGCGTGGAGCGCCACCGCGGCGATTGCAGTTTGCCCGGCCAGGCTCTCGTCTTAATCCAAACCGCGTCAGCCGTTTCAGATATTATTTTTCTAGGGTGGCGTTCCCTCTTTAATCTTCCATTTCGCCTCTGCAGACATCCACGTAGAAGTCGCCTTTCCTTCTGATCTCCCCCTTTAGTAGCGTTGTATATTGTCTCCTGCTTCCGGCCCCCGTGCCCATCTCGACTTCCCCTCGCATCGAGAATCCTCAGAATTTTTGTTTTCTTCTTTTGCTTCCGCGTCGGTGAGCGAATGCAGACGGTGAAGTAAAAATGGCAGCTGCGTTGCAGTTGACGTAAACACTTCGCCGTGCACTTGATAGCTGTTTGTGCGCTTTTGTGCCGTCGCTGGCGACGTCGTCGCCTTCGTCGTATCGTTTTGATGCCTGCCCTTGTATGGGATTGGCGCCGTAGCCTGTCGCCTTGTTCCGCGCCTTTGGAAATGCGTCATTGCCGTCACCGTTGTCACAGATGCCCATCTGATTGTTTCCGTAACTGTGGTGACCGTTTATGTGGATTCCTCGTTTCTTGCGAAAACAAAGGTGCTATAACTGCAACCCTTGTGCCAGATTACAGTGTAATCATTAAAACATTTTTAATACTTTGTGTTCTACAATGGATGTTCTTTTAAAAGTTGTTTTTCTTAAATCAACGAAATATTTATATTCAGTATTTATTTATTCTGTGCGAATTTATTCTTCTTGTAATTCATAAGGAATTATATAGTAGCAAAAATATTGGAGCAATCTTTGTTTTACATTACTGAACACCATATTTTTTTCTTATCCTTCGTTTGGAATTACTTAAGTGTTATTTCAATATATTCCACTATTTTGAAGGGTATAAAAGTAGTTAATCAATGTAGTTAAATTATAAATAGATTAACTTCTTACAATGGTAAAATATAGTTCATGTGAAAACATGTAATAATAAACTGAAGTGACTTTGCAGACTCATTAAATGATGAATCCTTTCTTGTAAGCAAAGAATGTCTACTTACTTTGTGGCAACCAGAATCGTTCGGGAACGAATTTTCTGATAAATGATACCATTTTTATGGTACCAGTAAGTTAAAAAGCATGATACAATATTTTTGACATGGCGATCATTGTCCTTTGTTCTTTGTGATTGTTTTACTCTCAAAATTCAGTTTTGGTGAGTTCGAATCGCCCGTCTCCATTAATACAAAAATTAAGAAGAAATCCATCCCAATTTACTGCCATTAACAGTACGCACGCGGGAGTTGGCATGTTGTTTCGCACGCTTCCTAGGCGCGATGCGTGCTTGCCCATTAACAGGGCAGACACGCGTGTTCGTGAAGCAACAAACAAAAGTCGGGGCAGCAAATGAAGTTGTCACGAACACTTTTGGGTCGCGCGCGGCGCCGCACGACACGGGGACGGTGCGTGGGCGGAGGCGGTTGAGACGGAGAAGTAGGGCTGCGTTGCATGAGAAAAATTGCATGAATAGTCTCGGGGGCGAGCAGTACAGTCAGTTATGGTTGTTCTTTTACTAATATAGGAAGTTCATGAGCCTTATTTTGAAATGTGGAAGTGTTTTCAGAACGTGTTCATATTCTTAATTATTTCTCCATTTCTACCAATACCTGTGAACCTGTTGCATTACTTATATTAATGGAATGAAGGATACTTCTAATTGTATTTTCAACATTACTACCAAATTATTGATGTTTGATTCAAACAATGCATTCGTTTGTGAATAGTTTTTTTTTACCGTTCATTAAACATGTCAATTCACAGTTGATTGAAGTTTGTCTGCTAAAAAGTTGGATTAAATATTAATTCACAGTCGATATATCAAGCATTGAACCGAGATGCAGAAAATGAGATGTGAATAAAAATGTTTTGCCATGACAAGTTCATCTGAATGGTGTATTTTATAGTTGATTTTTCTATTAGAATCGAACAAAACGAGATTAATTTTCGTTTTTGTTCAAAGCGTGGCACTCCTGATTTTATTTTCCACACTTATCTTACATTTTAATATCTTTAATGAGTATTTGGTCTACGATAACGTGGACAGATAAATAAGATATAAGATTGCAATTTTTAAGCTACACACAATTCACTTATATTCACCAAAATTATTATATTAGAAATTCAATTCTTACGTTGTACTCACATTGTTTTCAGCACTGGTCACTTTTATTTTTCGTGAAGAAGGTAATAAAAATATATCTAGGAAATATATTTTTGCGTTATTTTTTTAAATCCCACAACTATTGTTAATGAACTATGATTTTTCTTCCAATGAAACATTGTCTTGGAAATGTAGCACTGGCTGGAAGCTACTGAGTTTATAGTTAGACATGTTAATTTCCATGTGTGCTACATGCCACAGCTCCTATGTCTCAGGCCACATCGTGGAAAAGATCGTTCTGTTAATGACTACGCAGCTTCCATGTTTCACTTCTAGCGCAAACACTCAGTTGTATGTACGCGACCTACTAACCAAATCTGAGAAATTCTCGTGGGCGTGGCGGGGTCATGAGTCAGCTGAAACACGTCGCGCGCGCCTTTCGACAAAGGAGGCGGACACCTCGTTACACGGCGTCTCCTCTCGCGCCCTTTCCCGCCAACAGCCTCTACTCGACGTTTGCTCGCGGCGCGGGGTAGCGCAAGAAGACAGCAGGTGCGGAAGCGGGGTAGGGGTCAGATGTTAAATTCAGTTACGGGTGGCGCAGGCGGCAACAGGCACGCGCGAACGCCCCGCCCCCTTGACTCCGCCATCGCTCGCGAAATCCTGACAACACCCCTAGAAGAGCGGTTCTCGTCTCGAGGAAGGAGCAGGCGAAGGAGAAGAGCAGGTGACTGTAGGGCGCTGCCGTCCCCGGCGCAGGCAGGGCGAAGGCGCCGGTTTACGCAGCCGCTCTTCGCCATCCCCGCTCCCCGCCCCCGCGCCGCCCCTGCCGCCTCTGCGTCGTCGGCGCTGCCGCCTTCTCGGCCGCTGGCGCTAACGTGCTCATTTCCATGCGGATGGCGGTCCACGCTGAATAAACAACAGCGAGACCTCTCACGACCGCCCCGCCCCCCTTCACCCTGCCTCGGAGCGCGTTTCTTCTCCCCCTCCCCTCCCACGCTCCCGCTTTCACGTTCCGCCCGCCTGCGCCCCGCCCCCTCCCTCCTTCGCGTGCCCTTCCGCCGCTCGAAGGTCGGCTCGGCGCCCCGCCCCTTTCTATCCCGAGAAGTCGCGCTCTTTCCCCGGGATCTCCCGGCGCCCCGGCGGTTATTTCTACGGCCGCCGCTGCCGCCGCGCCCCGTGTCGACGCGGCCCAGCGGTTTAGTGCCCTTTCCGCGCCTCCGCGCGCGCGCCCTCTACGTTCTGCGCTCGCCTGGGGCTCTCGCACGCGGGGACCTCGCACGCCGAGGAAACAAGGCCGTGGAGGTACCTGCCCGGAGCGGGAGAGGTGATTCGCACGCGCTCTTGGCATCGTCGGGCGGAACGTCGCGCAGCGGAGAGTGATTCCGTCGAGAGGTGTCACGTGCGCTGGGGATGGGAAGAGAAGGAACTGGCGCCAAAGCGGGAAGTATGTGGGCGGAGGAAGTCGGGTTGGAGCGGGGCGGGACCGAGTGGGGGGACTGGGTGGAGTAGGGGTGGGCGGAGCGGATTGGAGTTGGACGGAGCGGAGGTTGATGCATCAGGAGTGAGCGGAGCTGGGCAAAGTGTAGTCGAGCTAGGAAAGGCAAACACAGAAGAAGACGAAGTAGGAGAAGGCGAAGTAGAAGAAGACGAAGTAGAAGAAGACGAAGTAGAAGAGGACGAAGTAGAAGAGGACGAAGTAGAAGAGGACGAAGTAGAAGAGGACGAAGTAGAAGAGGACGAAGTAGAAGAAGACGAAGTAGAAGAAGACGAAATAGAAGAAGACGAAGTAGAAGAAGACGAAATAGAAGAAGACGAAGTAGAAGAAGACGAAGTAGAAGAAGACGAAGTAGAAGTAGAAGAAGACTAAGTAGAAGAAGACGAAGTAGAAGTAGAAGAAGACGAAGTAGAAGTAGAAGAAGACGAAGTAGAAGTAGAAGAAGACGAAGTAGAAGTAGAAGAAGACGAAGTAGAAGACGAAGAAAGTGTTTCACGCGAGACGGGGCGCTGTGCCACGGGTAGGGAGAAAGGGCCACGTGTGACTGGATGAAGCGGAGAGTTGCGGGGTGGGACCGAGCAGGGTTCTTGGGGAACGTGGGTGGCGGGACGGGACGGGAATCTTTTCGCTGAATCCGTCTCGCGTGTTACGGCGCGAGCCGCGAGTCGGGCGCCTCCCGTTCGTCTCGCACCTGATCGTATTTTTCTTTCTCTTTGTGAGGCGCGCGGACGTGACGCGACGCTCTAGTGTGAATAAATTTGGCGGAGGACCGGAACTGCTCGCGTCTGTCGCGCGTTCGGAGATTTCCTTGTCGCTCCTCCTCTTTGGAGGTGAGAGGTTGTCGTGAACCTCTGATGAAAAGTAGTAAACTTTTTTACGTTTCAAATCGTTGGATTAAATTATAACTAGTATTTTAAAAAATACTTTCCTATAAAATGTTTCGATATTACGTCATTAAATCTGAGTGGTCTGTACTAATGAAAACAATTAGTGAAAAACTGAAGTAGGTCGATATTGTTTGTCTACACGTTTCTCAAAGTTAAAATACGAAATTGTATTTGGAAGCTTTGTTAATACTTTTATTTCATTCAAATGCTTATTTCGATTTTAGAGCTATTGTTTACGTTTTATTATCGTTTTCTTAACGTCTTCTTGTCGTTTTACGAAATGTTTACTATAATTTTTTTCCTTCCTAAAAGCTGTTATATTAATAATGTGTCTCCCACCATCACCGAAAGAAGCGTGCTATCGGCGTTCTTATACAGGCGAATAATAACAGTTTTGCAATCATGTGGCTCGTGTTACGAGATTGAGGCAATATGATATTCGGTGTGTTTAAAATATCTTTCGGAACAGATGCTAAAGGAAACGAACACGCCACATTGATAACGCCATAATTTTGATTCATAAAACATTGATATTACAAGATCTCCTAGAATACGAGTTATAAGAATATTAACACTTTCAGAGACCGTGTGTGCAAGCATTTTGCAAGCATTTTGCAAGCATTCTTACATTTTATGCATTTACTCAGATGCCGTCGCATTATAAAGATAGTTTATTTTCGAGAGCTTGATGGTTAAATATGGGTATTGTAGGAATAATCACTGTAACACTGTGCAAATCCCAGTTTGCTTGGGTGGTCGCAAAGTGAAACCATTAATGTAACCCCCTGCCAAGAAAATGTTAGAGCATGAAGGCCTAAGCTTCCTCTGTCATCTATATTCGGAAATGAATGCGGCACTCTATGCAACTATCTGCCAAGACCAAGTTAGAGCTTGAAGGCATAAGCATGTCTTCTACCTGTCACCTATGTTGAGAAATGAATGCGGCACTCAACACATGTCGTCACATATTACCATTGCAGGGCGAGCATGAGGGCGAGCCGTAGTCGCGTCACGGGAGCGAGGCCCAGCACCCAGTGGGCGAGGGCGCGCAGGGCACGAGAGGCGGTGGCGGCGGCAGGGAGCGCTAGTTAGTTAGCGGGACGTGCCGTCCGCGCAGCGTTTGTCTCGGCGGCGGCGCGCTGCCGCCGCTGCTGGCGCTGCCCGTGGCGCGCGCTGTAATTACGCCAGCGAGGGCGACCGCGCCCGGCGCGCGCACGTAGCCGCTCTCGCGTCACGTCCTCCCTCGCCGACGGACAGTGGGCTGGAAGGGCTGCCACCCGCCTATTGGGTTTCGCGCCGCCGAGTTCTGTTAAAATAATGCGTGCCAAATGTCGAGGCGAGTCACAGCTATTAATCAAAGATCGAACAAACCGATTTTTTAAAATTAAAAAAATGTAATTTACAGATGGTGCCGCTCTCGTAGTTGAATACTTTAATTTTATTCAAGTTCATGCATTTCAACAAGTGACTAATAATTCCTTGAAAATTAAAAAAAAAATCAATTTGTTTCTTTTTATTTATGTAATAACTTATATTCATTAACTTTATTTAGTAAGTACGAATATTTATACATCTGAATAATAGTATGCTTATCCTTCAGAAGTATAAATATTCTTCTTGAATATGTATCCTTCTGTAAACTATGAAGTATGTATCAACTTGTTTTTTGGCTCTGAATTCATATTTGGTAGCACTTAAAATTTTTGAGAATTAGTTAAAATGCTGTAAGATTTATTGAACTCTAATTGAGGGAAATTTGGTTTTCTGTTATTTTCAACACTCTTCAAAATGCTTTTTATTTTTCACAGCGGCAAATATTCGAAGCTACATTTAAGCTTAAAACTCAGCTCAGAAGTGGGCAATTTTTCAATCGCAGCTTGACCATCTGAGTTCCAAAACATTAACAGCATATGTAAGTTAGATCTAATTTCTAATTCAAATTACTTGATTTAGGACATGATTTTCAATTATATTGAAGACAATCAATTGACAATTACTTGTCTTGATTGTCATTGGATACCTAATCGTAATATTAATATACAAAAACTGACTAACAAGAATTTTTGAAACTACATGAATATACTATTTCACTTTGCTGTTTTGCGCCCTATTATCTTATAAATCGCACAATAAAAATGTGGTATGAAACATCAAGGTGGCTAAAAGAACTTATAAAACGCATGAATAGCGTGGTACGTTTCGTCATTACCACGATCACAATTTTGTTCCAATGGATTGTACCTCCTTTAAGCTCGTTCCCGCCCACTGTGCGGCGCCGGCGCCGCTGGGGAACGGATCGGCCTGGCCTCTCGCGGCCGGCGCTCTCTGGGGAGCGCTCGCCGTCACGCTCTCGGGCGCCTTAGCGTCATCACGCGCTGCTTTCTGTCCCTCTAATTTAGGGGTACCCACGGTGTAGTGGGCAACCCGCACACTGCTCATTCCTGAGGACCAGGGTTCAAACGGAGGCCGGTTCTCGTGGGCAAGGCGGGCTCTCGGAAAGCTTTCGCAGAGTTCTCGATTCCTGTTTCGTTGTACTATTTTTACGTCGTCATTCTTATTAACATCAATATCTATTACCAATCACGCGAATTATCTCATTTCTAGTAGGGGGAAAGGATAGTTCAAGAGAATCTTAATAAAAATCCTCTGATGAACAAGAAGAATAAGGAGGAGAAGGCAATAAATCTGTTATATAGTTGTAGAATTCTTGATGAGAAAACATGGTGATTTACTCCTGAAGACGTGAATGAAATATAGAATTTATTCCTTGGTAATCACAGAATGATTTCGTTACTCCCAGTATAACCACATAACAGTTTCCAAACACATAGTCGCCAATATTCCGAACGCGGTGTGTTTTCATTCAGTTTTCAGAAATGTTTTAAGAATTTGTTTCTGAAAAATATTTAAAATGCTAATTCTCACACGTAGGTTTTTGAAGATTAAATTGCAACAAGCCGAATTGAGATAAATAAACTAATTGCAATAACACATAAAAATATGTTTTGTTGCAGTTTAAAATACTCGTAAATCTGTGCAAATCCGATGAATTGTGGTATACTGAGGAAGTGATGAAGTAATTTAACTATTGATTATTACAGTAACGATTCAAAATGAGTCAATGTTTCTTGAAGGCCTATCTTTAAAGTACTTACTCTGATTCTAAAAATTACATTCGTGACTTACTTTACCTCAATAAACGTACAGCGTTCAATAACGTACTTAACGTACAATACATTTAAAAGGGAGTGCACTCCCACACGCGCGACAGTGTTGCTCCAATTACTCGGTTTTTCCACGGAGCGAGCGCGTGGTGCCTGTCTCTTGGATGACGAGGACCGCACCGCTCACCGTGACGCTCGGCGCGCGCGAATCGCCACTGCCGCGCTCGCCTTCCCTCCCTCCCTCCCTCCCACCCTCCCTCCCTCCCTCCCCCCTCACGCGGAGGGTGTGGCAATCAAAGGGCTCGCGGCCGCCGACTCATTTGGACGGAGGGGCGTGTGGGATGAGGTGGTCGTGGAGTGTGTGCTTTCTAATTGATGTTTTGCTCTCTCTCTTTCCAGGTGAGTTTCCTGCCCCCTGCTGGCCAGCGCTTTGAGATGGTCCGCAGTCGTGAGTGGATAGCATCGCGCGGAATATGCTTTTTTTTTAAAAAAAAAAAAGCTTCATGTCAAAAATTCTCATTTCAAAATTGATCTGTAAAAGAAGTACGATTTTATTTACAAGAGACTACATTTTGTATTGTCATTCGTTAGAAATTCTAATGGCATAGCATAAATGTATAAAAACATTTTTGTCTTTGAAAAATCCCAAAAATGAGAACGTAAGTTTTCCAATAAGCTGACATGTTGCTTTTTGAATATTCCGTGTGTTACATTTAAGTAATTTAAAGATTATTGTAGCTTAAATTGTAATGAAAATACTTCTTAAGAGTTAATGAATTGGCCGATTAATTCGTTCAACTAAAGGCTTTCCTTACTTACGTTGTCTGCGCCGGCTTTTGGGAGAGTATGCATTCCTTCGTACACTAATGTATTGCAGTGTTGCGTTTACAACGCCTTCTCAATTGTACTTTTTCAACCGGAACAACTTCACGATAGTAGCGCAGCGTATGTTATAAAATTTACAAATCATTTTATTTCAATTTATTCAAGCGTACTATTATTTTGCATATTTTTAATATATTTATGAAATGAGTAGATATTGAACCCAACAATATTTTAAATCAGAAGAATTTTATTATACATTAATAAAAATAAAATGATTATTTTTGGATTTTCTTTCAGAAAAATATTCTCAACGCATTTAACGTCATATATACATGTTTCTTTAGTTATTCATTATGAACAATCGTTAATGAACTACACATAATGCATGCCCGATTTCAAGAAATTATGTTGGCTCCATTGGAAATGCCAGATTAAATCCTCTCATTCTTACCACGACTTGGCAATAGAGAATAATCGGGCATGCGGCTTTTAATAGCAAATATTTCTGAAACAGAACACGCGTCACGTCCATTCTCCTGAGACGAGTTGTAGCCAGGAGAGCCCAAATGCCAGGGGCGCCAACGCACCCGCCCCGCGTCTCTCGCCGCAACGGGCGCTCCGCGCCAGCAATAGCATTCCTCGCGAGGACGGTGCGTCCTCCATTGTGCGAGCGGCTCCATTCGCGCGTCGCAGCGCCCTCCCCACTCCGTCCTCCCGACTTCCGCCTCCGTCCTCGCCCGTCCCTCCTCAACCCCATCCCCCGAGTGGCCGTGCGAAATCGGACGCGTGGAGCCGCCTCGAAGTTCGGCGGTGAGGATGGCGGCGGCGGCGGAGGCGCCACGGCGCGGCGGCAGAAGAATGGCCCGCTGATGAAGCCGTTAGAACATCCCCGCTCTTCCGTCCTCGGGATCCTCGCAACTTCCCTCGCGCGCGGGACGCCTCGACGAGGACGACGACGACGACGGCGCCGCTGTCGGCGGATTATTAAACGACACCTCCGATTCCCGACCGCCGGATTGGAGCGGCGGCTGCGGAAAGGACGCGGTGGGGAAGGGGATGGAGATGGGGGAGAGAGCTTCGGCGGAGCTCCGAAAAAGAATACTCCCGCTGGCCGAGAAGTATCTTCCTCCTCCGGAGCCGCGTAACGAGCGGCCATGCCTCCTCGTCCAGGGAACCGGCAGGCCGGAGCGGAGTAAAAAGAAAATTCGATCCCATTTTAACTTGATTAGACGCCGGTTGCAGCCGCGGTGATTGATCGCGCGTCGGCGCCGTCACTCGACGCTTCCTCCCCGCCCCGCCCCTCCCCGCCTCCTCCCACTCGTCTGCCGTGTTGGGTGTGGCATGTGTGAGAAGCTCCGCGTGGGTCATGTTTTTTTTGTCGGGCGCGCGCGTGGGTGTTTTAATTTCGTTAAAGTACTTTCTAAGCGAAACCCCCCTAAAAGAGGAAAACTTCGGCTCAGCACATTACCGCGGACCGAGAGAGGCGGAGAGAGAGAGAGAGAGAGACGGAGAGGCAGTAGAAGAAACGTTAAACGCTCCAGCGAATAAGCGCCGAGTTGGCGGGAAAATTACGACCGCTGGACGAAAAATAAATCACACTCTCCAGAAAGTCAGGAGTGAAGAAGATCGGGGGAGTTGAAGCGTGCGGGAGAAGTCCAACCAGGAACAAACTCTCGCCGCCTGTTCTGGGCGGAGCCTTGAGGACGCCTTGTCTTCGCCTCGCGCGCGGGGTTGAAAGGGGTGGGGGAGGAATCCTTCGGCGCCGACAAGACGACCCGACCCGGCCCAGTCCGTCCGGGCCTGCTCCGCTCCTGGCGGACTCACCGTCGCCAAGCACCTCCGACGTGGAAAGTAGGTCGTCGCGTCCCGTGAAAAGCAGGAGGAGGGGGAGGGGGTCGATGGGGGTGAGCGGGAGAAGCGCTGGAACGAGGGGGTAGAACCGTGGCGGCGATTGTGTCTTGTTCTGGCGCCGGGGATTTCTTATTGCCTGCGTCGTTTCTGGCGGCGTTCCCTCCGCCCTTGGAGCCTCCTACGCCGCTCTGCCCCCCCCTCCCCCTCGCCAGGCGTCGCGACGCCGTCGCCGCCGCCGCCGTCTTTTTACCGACGCCCGGTGTCGCCAGTCAAAGGCGGCGTCTTCTTCTGCTCGGGCTTCTTGTTTGTCCCATCGATACCTGACGTGCGGGTGGGAGTTGTTTGTTTCGGAATTTTTTTGTCGGGCTCGCTGACCGTCTTGGAGCTGGGATCCTAAGCTCTGTAATACGCTCGCTGACAAAGGAATTGAACTTCTCTGCAGGCCTTTTTGTGCTAATGGAAAACAGCGACACAGTGTCGCCATGTGTGGCGACTAAGTTGTGTATTGGGTTGGAAGAAGTTGTTGATATTTGGGATTCTGCCCAGCCCTCGATTATTTTGCTGCGGCGAGAGGATTGCAGCTCATTGCTTTCATAAGAATGTTGCCTTGGTTGTATCACCTTTCATTCCTGTCGACATAGTTGAAAATGGGAACTTAGAACTCAGTAGCTGAGAGACGCCTGCAATGAAAATGTGTACTTGCGTTTCAGTTCAATGCACATAACGTATGCCGTTTCTCATTTCAAATGATGTGTTTCACATATTTGAAATTTTAATAAATTCCCTTCGCGGTCAGTTTCACGTGCACGTTTCATCGACAGCGTGAAGTCACACTAGTGCGAGTACATTAATGCTACTGAATTAGACACGTTGCAAAATAACCGAGGGCCCTTAGGGGTTGTAAACAGCGAAGCAACTTCGGTGTGGTTGGAGTTCGTTTGTTTCATTGCAGAGCATGCGTGGTTGTATTGTGTTGCTCCAGTTCTGCCGCACAGAATAATTTGTATGAAATTGAAATGAATTTTAATGTTGTCATGTTGCGGTATAAGAAACAAAAGTCATGGTGGCAAAATGTGCTGTGTTTGCGGTCGGTTGTTATTTTTCAGCTAAAATGTGTCATTATATTAAATGACGTATGCCATAAAATCGTCGTTACAATACGCGTCGTTTTCGAAAAAGCCACATTACTTGGAAAGCGACAAATAATGAAATTTGCCCTAATTTATTATCTGGTGTCAATGCTGACCTATTAAAGATCAATTTGCGATGAGGTGATCTGTGCGTAATGTTTTGTACGTAACATGAGATTGACCTCCGTAACGACTGATAATTAAACTAGTAATTACACTGTTTGTAAATTACTAGTATGTTAAATATGAAATATTCAAAACACATCGCAATATGACTACAGAGTTGAAAATTAATATTTAAACTGTCATCAGTTCGGAAACACGTGCGGATTCTGTTCCCAAATCGTACCAATGTCTGCCTCTTCTGTGAATATGCAGGAGTATGGTTGTCATGACGATGGTTCGTTGATGCAAATGCGTCACCCAACGTCCAATTTGAATTTGATTTTAGCAGCGTTTGTAATCGATATGTCAATAACAGGCTCATATTTCTCAAAAATTGCATGAAGCTGGAATGCACATAACATAATTTTATAATTATCAAGAAGATATTATATTTGACATTGCTTTTAAGAATATTTAATTTTAAGTTCATTTAAGGTTATTTTTGAAATAATAAATTTCATTTCAGTATTTCGTGCGGTAATTAAGTATTCTTTCTTGTGAAAAAGGGAAGCATTATTGAGGATTTATATACAATTTTGGTAACTGAATAATATGTTTTTTCCTGAGAAATGAAATATTACTTACAAATATGGACGTTTTTTATAAATGCAATTACAAGAAAACATGTTTAATTAACTTTATTTTCATAAAAAAATGTTATTTGATAATTTTATTGAAGCCAATCATTATTCAGTGTGTACAGTCTGTTCAGTGTTGACATTATACTTTTTATGTAGGTATTATTTAAAATCGTACAATTCTTCATTAAACCTGCTTGCAAAATCAGTTCAAGTATTTAACTCACATGTCCATTGAAGATACTTATCTTACTAATATTTTTGGGGTTTAAATCAACTATCTCGAAACTGAACACTGAAATACCAAAAGTTTTGGGCCCTGAAAATGCCGACGATAGAACAGCCGAAACGTTGGCCAACCGGTTTATGAAGAGGCTGCGCTCTCAACCAAGATCTGTCACGTGACTCGGGTCCATAAGTTTATTCTCATGTGTTCGATTTACTTCTACGTTTAACTATCTACAGTTCGCAGCAAGCGAATTACCTCCATTTGTGGGCTCAAGGAAGAGAGAGAACATTAGTCCCAAGCACTTGGTTGCCCTGCGGGACGTGCGCGTTCTGCCCCTTAAGGTCAGCCCTCCCCCAATGTTTCCTTATATCGTTTTCCACTTAGGCATTAACTTTGCAAATATAAATCCAAGTTCACTATTGGAGATATCCATTATCCTAACCTTTTTATGAAAAACGAACCTATCTTTTTTCTGGAATGTTCGTCTGATTTTTACATTCGACATTCCGCTGCCGGTGTTTCGGTTCTTTAAGGTCGCAAGCGAGAGGGCTCTAGCAACCTGTATTGCGTTGCTTAAGGGTACGTACGAGCTTGGGGTCCTTGAAGGCGGAACGAGTGCATCGTTGCGTTAATGGCATGGGCGCATTCAGAAATGCGGTTGATACGCCTCCGGGCGCAGAGGGAGCGGGGCGAACGAGCAGCCATTTTGGTTGCGGGCGTGCGTTCAATATGTGCGATAATCGCTCAAACGACACTGAAAGCGACCAGACTTATGTAACTAGCAATCAAATACCATTCAACTTCAGTAATCGCTTTACATTTAATTATTTTTGACTTAACAAATAGTTCAACTAGTGAAAGTATGTTTGAATTTCTCTACGTTATAACTCTGTGTACTTTGTGTTGTATTTTTGCTTTCATATGTGTCCATTCAAAATTGTGGTAGAAGTTCAATAAAGTATTGAACAGTGAATGTAATTGTAGAGAATCCATTTAATAATGTGTAGCTCTTCTGAGGAAAACTACTTACTCTAAACTATGCGTTGCGAACATTGGGTATGTTTCATACAAAGTACTAAACATCAATTGCCGGCATGGAATGGGCCAAGAAATACTTGCAATAAAATACAGAAAATCATCTTCGTGAGCATGATCTGCAAGGATTAGACTTACCAGTCAGTTCTGGCTCTTAGAATTGATCACTCATTCTTAGCGGTCTTCTCACATTTTTCTCCCTCTGGTTTATAATACTTGGTTTATAATTCAGAGCCATTCTAGTAATTGTGTCTTCAGACATTGTTAGCATTTGTTTTTGTTTCATTTTACTTTATACTGATTAATAATTTCATTTACACTCAGAATGTTTAATTTTTTCTAATTTCTTCAATTTTAGTGTTCTTCCTTTTTAATATTTCTAAGAAATTTCATTCTCATTGATTCAGTTCTTCTCATTTAATCTTTAGTTAATGACCCAGCATTCACGTCCCTATAGCAAGATGAATAAGACCATTGTTTTATATATTAAATTATATGTTTGTGTCTTTCCGAACCTTCTTTCCTCAGTGCACGTATAACTGTACCACATGATCAATCATATCAATGGTAAATAAAAATCAACTGATTATAAATGAAACGTGACCTAAAACGAATCATAGTTCTGTGAAAAACTAACGCTTCCGGTTTGGCTGTAAGGCCTCCGGTGTGGCTGTCGGCGCCGGCGCGTGTGCTTCGCTAGACGTCCGCGCTCAAATGGAGCGCGAGGCGCTAAGGCGCCTTTGATTGCGCCGGCGGTCGCCTCCGCGCGCTCTCAGTTCTCCTCTTTTCGCGAACAACTTCTCTCCCGTCAGCCAGTGATTGACGGACGCGCTGCTTCGGACCGCGAGAAAACTACGAAGAAGGATATTTTTTCTGCGTTATCCGTGAGCAGTGATTGTTTTCTGATCCCCCTGGTGTTCTGGTGTTTTTGTTATTTGTGTTCTAGTGTCATTAGACTTCTGCCGCTGATTGAATTCCGGCAATGAAACGTGTTGTAGAGGTACTTCGTCGCGAATGAGAGACTCACTATTCGCCGTGCATTGTCGTCGTGGTGTATAAATTAACGATTATGTGGGAAAAAGTCACGTTTAGTGTTTAGTTTTACACTCTTCATTATTTGATTTACTAGAACAATCTCCAGATTATTTTACTAGTGTCGTGCAATATTTCGAATATTTATTTTGTAAATTAACGTAATAATTTCTACGAATGACTTCAGTATTAATATGAAAGAGGTTTCTCTATATAATATTATTTTCTTGTACTTAATATGTCTCTCAGTACGTTTGGATTTCTGTAATATCCCTATCTTCCCCAAGTTCCCTCCCCAAATTCCAACTCCGAACGCTTCTGTACACACACACTGTCCGTTTATCTTTCGCCTTCCCGCGCCTCCCGAATCCCTTAATCTCGCCTCCTTACGCGCCCGGCCCCGCCCCCTGCTCCCGCCCCCGATCTGCGCTTGCGGCTGCGGAGCGCAGCGGCGATCCGCCGTCGGGGGGCGTGGCCGGCGGGGAGCCGGGAGCCAGCCCCTCGGCCGCCTCTGCGTGGTCGATTTCGCCGGCGTTTGTTTCTTTGCGGCGGGAACAATGGCGCATTGTCGCCCGCACAATGGCCGCGACCGGACCACTGCCGCCGCCGCCGCCGGAGCCGCCGGCTCGACCGCGCCCCTCTCCGCCCCCCTCGCCCGCCACCCGCGCCCGATACGCGACCGTTGCCCGACCGCTGTCGACCTCGCCCGCCCTCGCTGGTGCAGCGCCGCCGCGTCCTCCGTATTGAGGAATTGCGCCGAGTGCCCTTTGTTTCGAGACGCCCCCGCTCCGGCCCCGCCCACCCCCGTCGCAGTCGCCGCTGCCACCCTGCAACTTTGCCGTCGCGTGGTCGCGCCCGTCATATTTGCTCCCGGCGAGTTGGCGCGACGCAATTCCGCCAGGAGAGGCGGCACTGCGCAGGATCTCGCCCCCTTGCTTAAGTGTCGCCGTCCCGTTTGGGAGATGCATTTGCTGCGCAAGCTATGAGGCTTCTCTCTGAATTCATCTTGCGTAACAAAAGGTTGCGCAAATCGAGTAACGGTACTGGATATATCTAAGTAATCTCGTATATGCGGAACGAGGACTTTTTATAAGAATAAAGACGGATATTTTATAACTATGAGGGAAAGATCACCAGAGATGGAGAAAAAAATCCTTATTTGAATGCCGCGAATAAATAGTGAAATAAATTTTAATAAGATTTGTTGAATTTGATATTTTCAGTGACAGATTTGGTTAAAAGATATTTCGTATTCATAGATATACATCGTGTTCTAAGTACAATATTGTTGCAAGTAAATATTTTCAAACTAACACTAACAAATTATTTTTTTTTAATAATTTTCTCAACTCATCTTTTGCCTGTACATCTATTCAAAACGCGTATATTTGGAGGTTCGTCATCTGCGTCAGAAGTACACGGTGGGAGCGGAAGATTTTCATTTGTCCACGAAGCGAAGTGCGACAACTGCTACAAGTGTGCCCGAGTTGTGTCGTCCCACCGCAAAGTTGAGCCCCCTCCCCCGCCCCGCCCCTCGCCCCAGCGCACCACGCGCGCGTCTGTTCCTCCCGGGGCAATTTTTCTGCTCGCGAACCCCCGCGAGCTGCGCGGCGCCGCCGCCCCGCCCACGAGGAAGCAGACATGCGGCGCGCGCCGTGAAAATGGAATGCCACGGGCAGCGTGCAGGCGGCATGCGGAGGACACTCAGCACGCTTCACACATGGAGAGCACGCAAGCGAAGCACACCTCGCACGCGGAGTGCACCTCTCACGCTTAGCTCGCCTCGCACGCGGAGAATACGTATCAAACGGAACATATAGCACGCGGAGCACACCTCGCACGCGAAGCATACGTATCAAACAGGACATACAGTCCTCGGAGCACACCCCCGCACGCAGAGCATACGGGTCAAAAGGGACATATAGCACTCGGAGAACACCCCACATGCAGAGCATACGTATCAAACGGGACATATAGCATGCAGAGCACACCCCACATGCAGAGCATACGGATCAAACGGGACATATAGCACTCAGAGCACACCCCACACGCAGAGCATACGTATCAAACGGGACATATAGCATGCGGAGCACACCCCACATGCAGAGCATACGGATCAAACGGGACATATAGCACTCAGAGCACACCCCACACGCAGAGCATACGTATCAAACGGGACATATAGCACGCGGAGCACACCCCACATGCAGAGCATACGGATCAAACGGGACATATAGCACTCAGAGCACACCCCACACGCAGAGCATACGGATCAAACGGGACATATAGCACTCAGAGCACACCCCACACGCAGAGCATACGTATCAAACGGGACATATAGCACGCGGAGCACACCCCACATGCAGAGCATACGGATCAAACGGGACATATAGCACTCAGAGCACACCCCACACGCAGAGCATACGGATCAAACGGGACATATAGCACTCAGAGCACACCCCACACGCAGAGCATACGTATCAAACGGGACATATAGCACGCGGAGCACACCCCACATGCAGAGCATACGGATCAAACGGGACATATAGCACTCAGAGCACACCCCACACGCAGAGCATACGGATCAAACGGGACATATAGCACTCAGAGAAACACCCCACACGCAGAGCATACGTATCAAACGGGACATATAGCACGCGGAGCACACCCCACATGCAGAGCATACGTATCAAACGGGACATATAGCACTCAGAGCACACCCCACACGCAGAGCATACGTATCAAACGGGACATATAGCACGCGGAGCACACCCCACATGCAGAGCATACGGATCAAATGGGACATATAGCACTCAGAGCACACCCCACACGCAGAGCATACGGATCAAACGGGACATATAGCACTCAGAGCACACCCCACACGCAGAGCATACGTATCAAACGGGACATATAGCACGCGGAGCACACCCCACATGCAGAGCATACGGATCAAACGGGACATATAGCACTCAGAGCACACCCCACACGCAGAGCATACGGATCAAACGGGACATATAGCACGCGGAGCACACCTCCCTCGCGGAGCACACCTCGCATGCGGAGCACACGTATCAAACGGAACATATAGCACGAGGAGCACACCTCGCACGCGAAGCACACGTATCAAACGGAACATATTGCGCGCGGAGCACAGGTCGCACGCGGAGCATGCATATCAAACCGAACATGTACCACGCGCAGTACGACTCGCACGCAGAGCATACTTATCAATCCGAACATACAGCACGCGGAGCACACCTCGAATTGAGAGCATGCGTATCAAACGGAATATATGGAACGCGGAGCACACCTCACACACAGAGTATATGAATCAAACGGAACATACGTATCGCACGTGGAGCACCCCTCGCACGCAGAGCACACCTTGCACACAGTGCACACGATCACACGGTCACTGAGGTCCTCAGCGACCACAGGAACACGCGCCTCAGGAACGAAAGTGAACAAGGAAGTTAATCAATGATAAAATCAAACTACGGAAAATATATTGTTATTAAAGAAAGGAATAATGAGAGCTTGTTGCATTTGCAGAACCTTTTCTCCTCAACGAGGCAACATAGCGCCCCATCCAAGGAGCCTTTCTTTTTACTCTCTGCCCCTAGCTGCCTTAACAGTACAATAAAGTTGTAATTAGGTATTCTAAAAGTATTACATGTTCGGCAATATAGGGTGGGATGGATACTTTAAGAGATTACAGGACATATTTCCGTATTTTTTTAGATATTTTGTTTCAACTTTAGTAGATTGATTATTCGAAGACAATGGTGCATTAGGGACATAATATCATTTTAGAACTAAACTTTATGAGAGGGGACACAGCAAAAGGAGTATTCATCACTCTTCTACTTTGACATCATAAGTGAAATAATGAATACTTAGTGAGATGGTGCCCTTGGGGGATCGTACATACTTATTTATGTTTCTCAGTAATGTATTTTATGAAATGATAATTTGCAAACACCAAAGTCGTAAAATATTTCTAGTAAAAGGATGCGAAGCTCATTGTTGGAAGGAGTAAAGAGATTTGTTTATATTATGAAAAGAAAGATGTGTTTTAATCCCGGGCAACCTCACATCCCTCAAAATAAAAATTAACGGTCCAACTTACGAAACAACTTGAAAGAGTATAAAACTCATTTTCTTTTATTTAACTTTAGTTTTATTATATTTTGTTTGTTTTGTATTTGTATTTGCAGATTTTGGTTTAATTTTATTTCTACCTGTCATACATTTTAAAACTGAATTTCGTTGGTTGGATGCTTGCTTGGAAATAAAATATTCTTTGTTTTTTTCAATCATTTCGGCCCAAAGCGCGTCGCGCGTCCCCAAAATGGAACGCCAGCGGCAGCGAGGGTGCGGCGAGGCCTCCGGGGTCGCCCTAGCGTTGCCTTCCGCATAAGACCGCGCGGTTATTGTATCTTAGCCCGTGAATTTCGGGGTTTAAAATGATAATGGAATTTAATTTGTAAGCGCGTATAAAAAAAACGCGGAATCAGCACGTGTTCTTGCTGGATGTAAATTTATAGCCAGGACCCGGAAAAATAATTAAAATAGTAATTGAAATTATGATAATAGCGCGACGTCACGCCGCCGCGGTTTTTCATTTAAAACGGACTCGAGGGAGTGGCGGCGGGGGCGGCGGGGGCGGCGGGGGCTGCGGTGGCAGAGTGCAGCAGGGCAGAAAGTTGCGCGTGGGCGGGGGAGTCGAATAATCCGATGGGCCGATGGGACTGATTCGCTGAGTGAATACCTCTGGAATTGATGCGATGGGAAAGGTCATGGAAGGGCGGTGGTGAATGGGTGACGGAAATAGTGGATAACATTTGACTGTAGAATGTAAAGAAAATTACGAAGAGTTTAAGTGTGAAGAATTGAGAAGTGTTTCTACAGATTCAGAAGTGCTGTAATGGATTCATTTATGTTACTTCTTATTACAAATTTATTCTGAGAAGTTTGTAAAGGGTTTATTTTGAATTATTTGTTAAATTTGGAAGACAGTATTTGAAATATATATTGACCTATAAATCATTAGGTCATGTTTTCTTATCTACTCATACCGCATATGTAGCCAGTGCAGAAATTTTGTCTTAACACTTTGTGTTATAAATAAAAATTGTGGTCTTCTTTAATTCCCAAAGAGTCACTGTAAATCACTTTATTTTATAAATATCTGCTTCCTAGCGGTTCACTAGAGAATGATAATGAAATGTGAAAGAAACAACCTATAAATTTACTTCTACGTATTGAAACTACAATGTAAAATAATAATCGGTAATGATTGCTGAATAATAACTGATGTGGAAATCGGTAAAATTATGAATATCCGCATAATAAAACTTGTATATGTACTGGAGATAGCTACGTGACACGACTATAAATTTTCTAGTAAAAAAATATAACAATTGTTCTATTGTTTCTTACTTAATCGCCGATAAGAAATGCTGCAAACGCCGGTAGTCGCTCTCCGTAGAAATCATTTGAGTGTAACAATTCAGACAATCCGTAGGAACGATATTTTGTGAATTAGTTTTTGTGAGCGAGTTTGGGAGGAGGATGGACTCGATGACCTCAGATGCAGGCTAAGACACGTAATGCTGGAGGGGTGGGGCGAGGACCAAGCTGCCATCACCTCTATCGTCGACTTCTGCTGTCACCGCCGTCACTACCATCACCGCCGCCAGTGTCGCGACTACCATCGCCACCGCTGCCGCCATCGCTGCCGCCGGCACCGCCACTATCACCGCTGCCAGAGGCGCCTTCCCTCCCCCCCCCCCGCCACCACCCACACCGCAACCCCACCCCCGTCACTGCCACCCCCAATGCCGTCACCAAGCCATGAACACCGCCATCGGTGACCCGGCCACCACCTTCTGGATACGACATCCGTCGCCGCCCCCTGCAGCGCTCGCGCGCGCCACCTAACGGCGTCCGCCATTTAGCAGGAACAGCAGAGCACGCCTCTGTACCTGGGGTGGGATATATAATTGCTAGCGTCGAGGCCGTGCGCTTTGCAGCAACTAGCTACGTCGGCTTTCAAGGGCACGCTGTCCCCTTGTCTTGCGGTGTAATGCCAGTACCTCTTGCTAATGCTCCATATGGAAGATAAATCTATCAAAACATAAATATAATCGACGAGTATATTAAGAAAACAGACTTTCGAGGTTCCAAACAGTATGTGAAACCATTCACAACATCCTAAATAAATAAAACTAGACAAACTGGAATAAAAGTTACAAAACTATGACAACTCCCAAGCTGCTCTGTAGTTGCGAAAGTTGAGTACCTCTATAGAGAACGATGGAATTCAGTGTAGTGAAATAAGACTTTTGCGCAAAACTAAAGGATGTTAACGGAAGGAAAGGGAATAGAAGTGGACACTAATCAGCAGTGGCGTAGCGTCAGGGGACGCTGAGATGCTGAGCATCCCCGTATATAAGAACCTTAAATACTGTATTGATAATCTTACAAGTGGTCTGTTGAGCGAAACACGTTTTGTATTAATTTTAAATTGATTTCCTATGATTGAATTCGGCGGGCTGCTGAAGCTGGCCTCTGATTGCTTGGAAGCTAAAATACTTCAGCGTCTGCCGCCAGATTGCGACGAGCAATGACGCATGCGCAGATGGCGAGGTTCCCCTCTCCCCTCTTCACCCCTGGCCCAGAGAAACCCGACTGCTTTACGCTAGCGTCTACTGTGGAAAGAAGCTCGTTTGTGCACGAGAGCGCAGCACACTTCAGGCGTTCAGTAAATTATCTTTCTCTCTCTCACTCGGGAGTCCCCGCTTGGTCATGGGTACAAACTGTAGAAATAGTGCCTGACTACTATTTCTTAATTAATATCCAAGAAATTGTATTATCTCTTAAATAGATTACATATTATTTAAGTCTGCAATGTATAAATTAACAAATGGTCTTATTGCCATTCGCGTATAAGAATTAAAGCTGAGCCATTGTATAATTTGCTTTCAAGACATCGGCAGCCCTGACTGCTGTGAGGATTTTGTGGGAAGCGCCTACACCGTCGTAAGCAATCGAGATCGTGGAAGTAGTCCCAGTGTATCTGCCTTGTGTTGCGTTCGCCTGTTAGATGAAGTAGTTGATAGTGACATTTTGTGTGTTATTGTTGAGCATCCCCAAACGTGTGAGTCACGCTACGCCACTGCTAATCAGACTGAGTTTGTAAAGGTTTAAACGTTTCACAAATTAGCAGGCAAAAATACAGAAGTGTTAAGCAAATCCGGAGAAGAACCAATGTAGTTGTAGATGATTTTGCGACAGAATTTTCAGAACTAATTGAGAATGGTCTTCTATGAGGATTAGAGAACAACGCTGAAGAACAGCTTACGGGTGACTTTTTATGTGCATTTTTGTGCGTATTAGCAAAAAAGCGTAAAAAATAAGCTATCATCAAAGAATACTCAAATATTACTGGCTAAATATCATGTTAAATATCACGACCATTCGTAAGGCCAAAGTGAAATATTTGAAAAATTGACCCGTCCCCTTTTCGGACACCTAGCGCCCAAAGCACGGTAAGGATATGCTCCCCGGTCGAGACCCTGTTCACCTGCGTGGTGCTGCACCCGCTTCCTTCCGCACCATTAGCCGCCTCTGGTCCCGCCCGCGCCGCCCGCGCCGCTCGCCCCGCCAGCCCCACCCCCACACCCCGCCCCGCCCCGCCCCGCCAGCGCCGCCCGGGCGCCCGGGCCTCGTGCATTATGGAGGCGCAGGGCGTCGCGGGCTCCGCGCCGCGGCCCATCTCAGCGCCCGATGAAACTTTAATCTCCATTTTCATTTAATCGCCGGCCAGCGGGAGAAGGCTGGGACTGGGCGAGTGAAGGTGAAGTGGGGGTGGGTGAAGGGAGGGGTAACGGTAGGAAGGTTGAGGGAAAGGGTGGGGCGTGACGCGTGAAAGCGGGGTAGTGTGGAGAATGGAGGAAGGAGGTGAGATGTGGCGGGGATAGATGGAGTGTCAGGTAAAGAGGGGGATGAGTTTGGTAGAGCGGGAAAGGGTGCGTTTTTGAATGACGGGGAAATGGTGCGGAATAGAACGTAAATGACTGGGGAGAAGGGTATAGCGGGAGAGAGCGAGATGGTGCAAGGATTGATTCATTTTATCTGGGCACGTGAATACAACTGGCATTAGTCCCAATAGTATAGTGAATATTTTATTCCGGGTGGTGGTGGTGGCTGCGTTTCTCCCCATTGGATGGTGAGATCCGGTGCCACCCCTTCCCTCTCTAGGTTTCTCCCCAGTGGGGCACTGCCCCAGACGGACAAGGTCTAAGCTTCCGACTGGTCTCCCCCACTTGTGTGGTAGTGTTCTGCATGTACGTGTACTTGAGTGTATGGGGAGAGGAAAGGACAAGGAAAAGGAAGGTAGGATCACGCACAATCCACGGCACCTGTGTTGCAGTACTGCTTCGGCATTCACCTGGAATTGATCGAAAAAATACTGTAAACTTCCGAACAGAGCAGCTGGCGACTAGAATTCTCCCTCAGACAGCGGTTGACTTCGTAACGACCTAGCTAACTAACTAGTATCGAAAATCCGCCTCCGACGGTACCTAGGACCTCCCGGTCAGTCACTGCAGATTCAGCTTCGCGTATGACAGTCATGTTTTGGCCGTGTTTGTACGTTACATCCTTTTCGCAGTGAAGCAATAACACATGCGTGAGATACAATAAAATCTGAAACGAGCAAAAAATCATCACGTTTGATATGAAAACCATTCGTTTTTCATGTGTATAAACAAAGTTGAAAACTATTTGCAAGTATCAAATATATCTGGAACAGTTCTTATCGGATACATTTCCGCATGTTACATGTATTTAATATTACAAATATTTTTTATGACGTATATTAATTACCTAATAACTTTTTCTTCTGTTAAATATTTGATATTTATCATATGTTTATAGAAGTGTCCTTCGTGTCAATTTAATTAAAACCGTTACCTACTCTCCTACAAATTATTTAACACATATAACAAAATGTTGAAATAAACCCATTACTGTTTATGAACATTTAGATAATAAAACTGAATGTTGTGAAAGTATAAAGTTGTTTGTGTTGTCACGTCATTACCTTTGTGCTAAAAGTTTCTTTTAACTCACAATACTATTTCAGTGAATTACCACACTGATTTCCCGCAAGGAAACAAAGAATACACCGACTATTTACATAACGCTTGCGTGTTTATGTGTTTGAATACGTTGCTAAAATGATAACTTTAACATTACCGCGATCCAGCACAATGTGCGTATTAAGCGAAGCCATTGTAAACTCCATGGCACCGCGCAAACGCTTGCTTCGCAGCTCCCAGCGCCAATTTGCGTTAAAACTCAACGTTTCCCCTCGCAGTTCCCCCTTTTTATCAGGTATTTCGTGTTTACATTAAAACCATTGCCTCCCCCCTTCCCCGGGCGTCGCAGCTTCTTGAAACGCTCGGGAAGGCAGTTTGTACAAAGATAAACACGGAATAGAAAAGAGTGGAGAGCGTACCTTAGCTCGCCGAATTCGAAACAATCCGGGCTTTCTCGCGAGTCTTCTGGAAATTTAACCCACAATGCAAACGTCCCCCGCGACGGAAGGTAGGGAGGCAGAGGGGAAGGGGAAACGAAGAGGAAGGAAACGGGGACTTGCTACGCGTGCAGCAAAATCACAGGCGTCTGCTAACCCTCGCCGCCGCCGCCGCCGCCCCCCACTTCCACTTCCCGTCCTCCTCCACCTTCTCCGTCCTACTCAACACCGTCCCCTCCCCGCTGGTTTTCGTCGCCGCTAGCCTCCTACCCTCTTATCCCACACCCCGCCAACTTGCGATCCCGGCGAATACACACGTGCAGACTGCAGCCGTAGCAGCAGCGGTGGCGGCGTCGGCGGAGCTCACCCACTGTTTGAGAATCTCTCTAATTTCCTTAATGAATTCCTTCTTAGTCCGCAACAATTTCGGGAGCCCTCCCTCCCGAGAGGCAACGTCGTACCCAGCGCGCTCTGCGGCGACCGCGTCGCCGGCGCGAACACGCGCGGTGGGAGAGAGTGAGAGAGAAAGAGAGTGAACGCGCGAGCGAGAGAGAGAGGAAGAGACGCGGCGCTCGTTACGGGACCGTGCGGTCGGCCGGCTCACTTCGTTAGGCTTATGAGCTAGTTTTAATAAAGCCCGACCGACCGGCTCGCCCGCGCCTCCCCGCTGCCTGCACTCGGCCCACCCACGCCGCCCGCGCCACCGCCCGCACTGCTCAACCACGCCAACACTCCGTCCACGGCACCCGCCCACGCTTCCCGCCTGCGCCAACCGTCCGCGCCACTCTTTCGCGCCATCAGACCTCACCACCCGTCTGTACCACTCGTCCGCGCCACCCGTCCGCTTTACCCGTACGCTCCATCCGTCCTCTTCACCCAATCGTTTCACTCGTCCGCTCCACCCTTCCGCTCCACTCTTCCGGTCCCCCCCTCCTCTCCTTCCGTTCCACCCGTCCGCCATCAGTCCTCATCACCCGTACACACAACTCCGCGTTGCCAGTCCGCTCCACCCGTCCGCTCCACCCGTCCGCTCCACCCGTCCGCTCCACCCGTCCGCTCCACCCGTCCGCTCCACCCGTCCGCTTCGCCCGTCCGCTTCACCCGTCCGCTCCACCCGTCCGCTCCACCCGTCCGCTCCACCCTTCCGCTTCACCCGTCCGCTCCACCCTTCCCCTCCACTCATTGGCTCCACCCGTCCGCCCCCCACCCTCCCACCCCATCCTCTCGCGACCTCCGCCCACGCCATTTGCGCCGCCCACCGGCCCACTCGCCTGTACTGCCCTGGGTGTCCCGCGGGGCCTCGGCGTGTGCGTAGGCGCATGCGGGTGGTCGCTGCTTCGCTCTACACAGCCCTCGGGGCGCGCTTCGAAATGCGCTGACAGCACGCTGCTAACGATGCCTGCGCACGCCTATCCGGGAGACATGAGTAAGATTAACGCCCGGGTCGGGAGGTACATGTTTTCTGCAAATGGTGTCGATATTTTTGAAAAGTTTTCCTCTTCAAGGCAGACGTCCCAGACTTCAGTTAGTTAAGTATTCGCCACATTGTTTTTGAGAACTACCAACATATGCAGTACCTTATGGCATTTCTTTCGTGTATTTTATACATTTTTAGTTGCATGACCCTTGTAATTAGTAGACCTTCAAGTTCCAACAGTATTTTTTCTTTATTTGAAGTAAAAAAACACACACATTTGTACACACCATCGAACCAGCAATCAAATATTTCCGAAATTTCCTTTTATCACAATTGCTAGTACGAGATGAATTTACAATACCAAGAAAATAATGATACCAAAGCATATTTGAAGCGCGTAAAATAACATTACTTTATTATTATTATTATTATTATTATTATTATTTTCTCCGTTCAGAACATAATCAAAATATTCAGCACAATATAGAACATTAAATTCAATTAAATATTTTACAAAAATGGACAGAAAGCTGAAACACTTGTTTGATTACATATTATCAGATATTAGAGTAAGTGCATATCGTTTTTGACATTACGTTAAAAACGAAATTTCAGTTAAAACATAATTGAAAACTGTGCATAAAGTTTTGACGCATCGCTATATGGAAGAGAACTTTCCCGGAATCGTGTCGTGGGTGGCGTACTTGTTATGTACCGCATAGGCCGCCAAAAAGTGTTACGCAGCGCTGTGCTTAAAAGCGCCCCTGTGGCCGGCGCGAACTGCAGCGAACGAGGCTGGAAATGAAATGGAACAATCGAGGGCGACCCCAGAGGGGAATAAAAATGTTTACAAAATTAAAACATCCTCTCTAATGTTTTTAATAAAAATTGCGACAACGTGAATTCCATTAAAATATCACTTGAGGGATGACAATTTTAGCTTCAGTATCGATTTATAGATTTCTATTTTTGAAAAATATAATTTTCCGAAACAGTGAAAATTATTGGAAACAGGAATTGTTTGGGAGAAACCACTGCGGTAATTGATTTCAGCGCGCGGAATAGAATGCAGCGGAAGTGATTGTGGAAAATGAAATTCGAACTCGTAAATCATCTCCATATCTACGCATATCGCTTGTTTTGATCGCAAAAAAACAGGGTAAAGAATGAAAATATTATTTATTAATGTGAATTTGTAGAATCAAAGAGCAAAGCTCGTTGTTTTAATTGCAGTGCATTTGAACCAAAACGTTATATAACGACGATGATGACTTGATAAATTTTTGTTTCTGAACCCAATACTTAATGCATTGCAAGTAGACGTTTATGTTTGAGTAGACTTCTTTGAATGTCATGGTACACAGAAACTGTAACTTTTCACTGAAATTCGTTGTAAGTTTCATCAGTTTTAGTTAGATATTGTACCGAATCAGTTTTTTTTAAAAATGAATATGTAGTGGAGTTTGTTTTATATGAATGTTAATAGCTATTATAAATATCATTTTAAAGTTGTGAGATGTAACGTGATATTTTTAATCTTCTTGCATTAATATTTTTCATAAACTCAAACAATGATATTACAATATATTGTGTTTATTAGTTAACAAATTATTTTGTTGGTTAGAAACAACAAATAAAGTATATTAACTTAATCTTAAGTTTACTTAATCTACATCTATTGGGGTTGGGTAAGCATAAAAGATTGAAATTGGAAAATGAATAGGGAGGTCTTTTTTAGGAATATTTGTCCGTACGATTACAAAGTGATAGTAGTATTTTTTATGATAAATTTACTTTAAACATTTAAATTATACTAAAATAATTCTGAAAATTAATTCATAAATTTTTATCGGACTTGTGATACATTTAAAAAAATTTCTATGTCGTATTATTTTTTCTCTGAGGTTATGCTCTACGTAATTCGTACAACCTTTGTAGGTCGTGTGAATCCAGGGGCCTGGTGATTTCATGCGCCGACTCGCCTAGTCACGTCGTGTTGTTCAAAAGTTGCCCAGCGGCGGAGAATCCCATTCCGGCCGTCGCCAGGCGCGTTCCCGGAGCCGGAGAGATAATGACCGAACGGCGGCGGCGGCGCCGGGGGTTGCGCGGTCAGGGCGCGACAGTCTTCTCACTCGCTGCGCTGGGCATGGGACGGGGCGGAGCAAGGAGGGGTGGGCGGGGCGGGGGCGGGCGACTGGAGCTGACGCGGCGCTGTCGCCTGCTCCTACGACACGCTCACCCCCGCTCCCGCGCCCGCGACCTCGTCCTCGCCAGCTCGTCACCCGCCCGCAGCGCCCCGGCCGCCGCCGCCGCCGCCGCCTCTGCCCGTCGCTGTCACCGCCCTAGAGGCGGGCCCGCGCGCCTAAAAGCGATGTAAAAATTAGACGCAAAAAGGCCCGGCTGAGCTCGTTACAGTTGGGTGGAAACAGGATGTCCTCTCGTCGTGATTTAAATTGCGTGCCGTGCGCCACTCCCGCTCGAGAACATTTGCATATTTTAATGATACATCAAAAAAATTAATAATTTACTCAGCATATGAAATATTGATTAGGATTATTATGACAGGTTCACGAAGTTATTGATCATACGCACAGTAACACTCGTTTCCTGTGCTTTTCAGATGTTTCAAATATTTTATTTGCAGGATTCGTATCCATTGCTTGTGCCCCACATTTTTGTATATCTGTTAAAGTATGACACTGACACTAAGTGGGAAAAAAATGAAGCAATGGAATCTGGAATTCAATTTCCAGGAAATGAGTTCAAAAATAAATTTGGCAATGTCGAACACACTTTTAGATATTTATAAACGTTTTGCCATCTTCTGAGAGCACAGAAACAAATTTGTATTTAAACATCGTTTTTCCTTCGCATATCGCATTTCATGAAAAAAATGTTGTGGGTTTTCACTATTTAAAAAAAATGGCATTCGTCAGTTTTTGTTTCTCTACGATGAAATAAGTTCTATAGAAAATAATCTGGAGATTCAAACATTCATAAAACACAGAACATTCCTGCCTTGCTGGGGAGTTCTTAAACATTCCGCCTCGACTCGGCGTCTCTGCTTTACAAGGTGGCGAGTGGCAACGCGAACGTAACGCTTTCGCCGGTGCGATTGCAGTGCGGTGCGTTCGCGAGGGCTTCGCGTGGCCTCCAGAGAGAGTCCGCCTCGGCCCTTTAGTCACTCGGCCTTTAGTGCTTGTTTCGATGGCCGTGTTGCCGCGCGTGGCAAGGGCATTGCCGTGCTCGCCCGCTGCCGTGTGTTTCTCTCTCAGTTCCTCGAGTTCATCTCCTCCTCCTCCACCCCCGCCCTCTTCCTCCTTCCCCAGGCATCCTCCTCCACCCACGGGACCGCGTTTTCAATGCGACGCCATGCGTTTATGCCCGCGCTCGCTTTTTAATATTACTGAAACCTGGACCATCCTCTTGTGAACTGCGGAAAGAAACTATTATTGCGGGTACTTTGCCGGAAAATTGCGGCCGTGCTTCATTCTCTCGGCCGCGTTCAGCGCACTAGCGGCGCCGCCGTGCCGCACGGCAACGCTGGCTGGCCTGGGAAATTTACTCGCGAAGCTTTCGCGTCAGAGGCCTTTCTTTGCCAAGAGCGCCTCTCAAAGATATAAAATGGGTTCGCGGAACGTTTTTTCGTTTGACTGTGCCTGACAATACACTATTGATTTATTACTCATCTTATACATTACCGCATATCTCAACGTTATAATGAGTTCATGTTATTCATCTTCGTTCGTTAAACATGCCAATGGAACAAGTTCTGAGTTTCTCACTAAATGTGTTAATAAATAATTTTTTTCTGTACGTAGAGATGATATATCTCGTTTTCTTACTTCTTTTTTGTAAGTTCACCCTGTAGTATCTTTTTTATATTGCTTCCGGATTGTTCGCCAAAATGTACTTGGCCCAAGAGTGAGACCCATGTTAGAGCTCTGAAATTCAGATCTTCAGATCCGAGTGCCGAATTTTCTGATCTCAAAGTTCTTCAATACTTACGAATTCAATCCTTAATCTTTCTATCAGGGTTAATTGTTTTTTGAAAGCACAAGATACAATAATATTTAATTTCAGTGTTATAATGTCAAGTGATATTGTGATAAACTTCGCTTTGCTGTCGATATACATAGTCCATCCTGAATAAGGTAGTCATCACTTGTGCCCTAATTAATGCTTTATTAGAATTTATTATCTTTTCCCTGAGAATACAATTTTCAATTATCATCAATTAAATAAAGAAGATCAAATGAGCAAATGACTAATAAATAAAATAGTACGTAGTTTCATAAAAAAATGTGTAGTATCAAGGTTTTAAATATAGAATGACCCTCATTATCACATCGATTTTTCCTTTATTTTTCGACCTCCCACCGATCGTTAACTCATTCCTATACTCGTATTACCTGAGCTGCCGCTGCTTTCAAAGGCAACCTTTCTGTTCACCGTCAAGGGTGGGAGTGGGACGAACATTCTTTCCGCACTTCCCGGGCTCTTTTCTTCAGCTCTGCGGCCCGCCTACCCGCTCTCCGCCCTGGGAACCATCGCACTGCCAAGGCGGCGGCGGCGGCGAGAACAGAAACACAATTTCACGGTCGGCAACAAGCGCGCGCTCTGCTGCTGCCGCCGCCCGCGGCGGCAGCGGCCGAATTCGAGGAATAAAACAAAAGAGAAATGAAAACACAATTTGCTCGGTAATACCGCCTAACCCGGAGCTCCTCGTATGTAGATAGTTTCTCTAACTGCGTTACAGCCCATCTTGCTCGCCGCCGCCGCGGAGCTCTCGCCGAATAAAACAGAAGTTTGCGGAGTGCGTTCGGCGGCGGCGGCACGGGCGGAGGTGGGAACGAGGGTGGGAGGGGGGCGGGGCGGGGAAGGGCAGAGTGGAGTAGGGCAGATCGGAGCGGGGCGCGGCGTGGTGTGATGGGGGGAGGCGGAGATGGTGGCGAGGGTGGAGACGGCGGAGGCGGTGTTGGAGGCGGAGGAGGCGGTGTTGGAGGCGGAGGAGGCGGTGTTGGAGGCGGAGGAGGTGATGTTGGAGGCGGAGGAGGTGGTGTTGGAGTCGGAGTATGTGATGTTGGAGACGGAGGAGGTGATGTTGGAGGAAGAGGAGGTGATGTTGGAGGTGGAGAAGGTGGTGTTGGAGGCAGAGGCGGAGATGGTGGCGGAGGCAGTGGTGGAGTTGGAGGGAAAGATTGTATTAGAAGCGAAAGGTGTACTAGAGGTAGAGGTGGTGTTGGAGGTGGAGGTAGAGGCGGGGGCGAAGGTCGAGGCAGGAACAGAGGCGAGATAAGGAAGGGCAGAGTGTGGTGGGGCGAGGCGAGAAGTGGCGGGGGAGGGTGGGGCGGTACGGAGCAGTGCGGGTTGGGGTGTGACGCGGCGCTGGCTGAGGCGTGGCGGGGAGCAGGCGCGACGGCGCGAGCGGTGATGGCTCGTGAAGGCCAGAGCGCGGAGAAAGGGCTGTGCGCCGGGAGGAAAGAAGCTCGCGAGGCTGGAATGAAATCCGTCTTGAAGAGGGAAATTAGGCGGCTGTCTGCGGGAAGTTCCTTCACCCATGGGAGCACTTCCAGGCCTCTGCTTCACGTCGTTGTTTCGCCGCCGCCGCCGCCGACTGACGCGAGCTGCGCGATGTGGCTGGGAAATGGTATTTGCGGAGTTGTGCGGTCGTCCTGTCTGCGAGAGACGACTGGACGAGAAAGTGTTAATTCTTTCCTCGCGCTCGAAACAGAAACTTCTCTGAATCACGAGCTAAAAATGCATTTGAAATGCCCCTAGATAGTTCATTTCTATGAGGATAGTTATAAAAATGTTTTGTGTTGCGTTGGCCAGATAACATTCAGTCTTGTTAGAATCTTTTTATTTTTGTTTCGCGAGAAATACAACAAGAAAACGAATCTCTACCAAAAAGCTAGAACATCTAGGACTGGCGCTGGTGGACTTTACGCATTATTGCCTTTCAAGATTGTTGACATATGAATAATTCACTTTAGACGTAATCATCCTCGTGACGAAACCAATCCACTTTCATTTCTTGATGTTCATTTCAAGAGATACTTAGATTAAAATTTTTATTCAAGATGTATGTTTCTAATAGTTGTATTTGTCTAGTTGGGTTTTATTGGGTTTGAAAAGATCTTTCGGGTGTCGTGAAATTATTTTGCAAGTCTGTTTGTCTGACCTAATTGGTATGTTTTGGCGGGCATGGGGAAATGTTTTGTGGAAGTTTTTGGATATTTTGATATGTAGTCGTGGAGGAGTTCCTTATTTGGCTCTGTATTTGTTGGTCACTAATGAACCGTGGGAGATTTTCAATTTTTATAGGACATTTATTTTGTATTATTTGTAACTTGTTTAACATGGCTGTGTGCTGCTTTTGCTCAGACGGGGCATGCGTAAGTTAGCGATTGTCTTATTACTGATTTTTACACGGTGTTCTAACATTCCATTCTAAGAAATGATTTACGAATTTTGCTCGTGATTTATGAATAGTGTCGGTGATGTTTTCTTTCCATGTTCGCCGAACGTTACACATACCTTCACCGACCCACGCTCCGCTCCGCCCCGCGCCGCTCCTAAAGAGGAGCCGTTTCCAGGACTACTCAAGGAGCGCGCGCGCAGGCATCCGAGCTTTAATTACTCCGCCATTTAAAAGTAAATATTTGCGAGCGGGTCGAGCGGGAAGAGGAAGGCAGATAGGGGAAGGGTGACGAAGGGAAGAGGGGGAGGGGGGAAGGAGGGGGGGGGGAGTCGCCTCTGCGGCGCTCCTCGGGCGTTTACGATCGCCCATAAGCGACTTTCATTAGAAAAATCATCCCGCGCTGCGCGGCGGAGGAGCGTTTGCTTCGCGGCGGGCGGGGGCGCGGAGGGGATGGCGAAGTTTATACGGCCGTTCCCAATTGGAGGAGGACCGAATCGGCGGCAGCGAAGAAGCGGCCGCGAAGACTGTCAAATTTGGTGCGGGAAGGAACGCGAGAGGATTGATGTAATGAAAGAATGTAAGTGTATGGGGATTGAAAGAAGTGTGGGGAAAATAATTGAAACATAGCTAATACACAGAGGTTGAAGAGCTTCTTCCTATAAAACGAAAATTCAGTAATTCCGAAAGGCTCGGAATTGCTGAATTTTGTATGTGTCGTGATATTCGACAATGTGGAAATCAACGCGATTTCTCGAACAAAGGTATTAAATGAAAATATATGCTGTAAGAAAATGCTGTATGAAAATATATGCATTCACAAGGCGTGAAAAAATATTTGAAAAAAGGAAATAAGCCAAGCAAACTACTGAGGGGTTGAAAATACCAAGACTGTTGATATTTCGAGGAAAAAAAAACAGTATAAAAAAGATTGCCATCGAATTACTTCTTATTACTAAGGAAAACACTTTTATTAGGAACATAAAAATTTCTGATTCGGTGGTAAACTACTTTGATCACAAAAGAAGTACAAGGAAAACGCAATAATTAATGAAAGAGAGAAAACCGGAAAGATAAGGACGATGAAAGAAGGTGAATAGCTGCCCATATAACGACGTGAAAACTGGAATATAAAAGGGAACATGACTGTGCAAATTAGTTATTTAAGAAGAAAATATTTTTTAAAATATTGCTAGATGTACATGCACGTTGATCGCGTAAGTGTTACGAAAGCACAGAAAGATTGAACGAAAACAATAAAAACGGGAAAGACATCCAGCGACCAAGTGGGCAAAAGAGTCGGCCAGAGGAGAACAAATAAAGGAACGCGAAGATTATGCAAGGGGAAGGCAAGGAGGGCTGAAACAGGAAAGAATGCAGATCCGCGAGTTCTCTGGCTTGTCTACGTAATGGCGCGCGTCGCAGGCGATTTCCTCGCGCGGGGGCGTAAAAGACGCGATCGCCGCGCGCTCTGCCGGCTCGGCTCGGCGCGACGCGACGCGACGCGACGCGACCCGGGGCGCGGCGCTGCGCGGCGACGCTGCGCCCTGACGCGTTCCGCAGCGTCGCGACGCTCTTTAGAGTTTACCGCCCATTACTCCCGAGGCGGGCCGGGCGAGCTGGCTGGGTTGGGACGGGGCGGGGCGGGGCGGGACGATACGGTGCGGCGCGACGTGCCGACGAAGCGAGCGGCACGATGCTAATTTTTGCCCCCCCCCCCCGGCGAACCTGCGTTCGTTTGCGCACCCGAGCGGAGTTTGTGACCTTTCTGGGACGTCAGCCGCGTGGCGCAGCCACTCGGAAGGCGTGTCTCTTACATACGAACTATCATGATTCTTTTTTAACCGAACATTCTTTTTGTTTACCTCTTGAATATCTGTGATACCTCCCATCGTGTCTTCATATTGTCAATTTTTAATACTTGATTTCTTCAGCAAGTCCTTTCTAATCTTCGAATTTCACAAGTGTTTCCGCAGTCTTCGTTCTCTATTGTTTGTTGAGTACAAAATTTACGAAATAGTTGACACATAGACTTTTAATAATATGCGTGGGGCTATGTTAATATATTCACAATATACAAAAATAAAAGATTTTGTTTCCACACAAAATTAATAATACTATTCACACACACACACACACATCGCATAACTATGTGCTGTAGGCTGGCTATGGAAATGAGCTGAGCAATCGCTGAATAAGCTACATGCTCGGCGCCGTTTACTACTAAAGACCAGGCGTTCCGCAGGGAGACGCGGGGCGACGCGAGAAGGGTAGCGAGGCGGGGCGGGGTTGGCGGGGGCGGGAGCTCCGCGCCGCCGCTGCTGGATTCCTCGCGTTTCCCGCGAACGGAGCGGAGTGGCTAATGCAAGCGAGCGCGCGCCCTTGCCTTCGAATTTGCGCCGGGAAGGCGCGTGCTGGAATGAGTTCGGGGTTTACGATCGCCCTTTCGCTCCTCGAGCGTGGAACGCTTTCGCGCGCGCCGCCGCCGCTACTAAGAAATCCATTTCGAAGGAACTATGAAGCGCATGTTTGCAGATTCACGATCTTGTGATATATGTATGGAATTGTATACGAAATGCCTGATACGACACGTTTTACCTTTTCGTTCATCATGTCGATTAGAATTTCTGTAACAATATATCCTTACTGTTTAGTTTGAATTCAAAGATCAAAATTGAAAAGGAAGTTTGCGTAAATATTGCATAACAGTAAATTGCTGTTAAATTGTCGACCATCAAGTATTGAAGTGGAAATGGTGTGGTTTGTCAGTAACATTCTTTCCCAGAAAATAGCGGGTAGCTTTTAAATCAATGACGTACAAGCTATCCAGGGAATGTTGGTTGTTTAGTACGTTTCTGCGTACCGCCACTTGTCAACGAAACGTCAAATTCAACAGGAGATAGGTAGTGAAAAATCATGCACTCTGGCATTTCCCGCGCGACGGAGCCAAGAGGTCAACCCAGTTTATTTTGTTTGACTGATTGATTGATTATTTCGTGTTTCCTGGCACGTCAACTGTTTCGGCCTTTATTCCTTAAGTTTAGTGCATGTTTTTTATCGCGATAGGTGGCTGTTCTCTTCCGCACGGTTCTGTTGCACGGTGAGAACCGGAGCCGAGCTACATATCGGCGTGCGGGGTTTTTCCTATTCAGGTATCTCCCACAAGTAGACCACCGTCCCAGCCGGAACAAGCAATAATCTCCTGACAGTTCTGCCGACGTGTGCAGTAATGTAAGTGTGAGAGTGTGTCATTAAGGAGAGAGAGAACAGGGCAAGGATGAGGAAGGAAAGATCGCGTGCGCTCCGTGGCCCGTTTTTGGGGCACTACTCCAGTATTCGCCTGGCGTTGATCAGAGAAACCACGTAAAAGTACCGATCAGAGTAATCGGTCGCTAGAATTTTTCTCTAGACGGGGGCTGCATTCGTCCTAGCCATCTTGTGGTATCGAAAATCTGCCATCGTCGGCATTCGAACCCTAGGACCTCCCGCTCAAAGGCACTGCAGTGATAATCAGTTGATACCCTGATCCACCTCAGGCGGTCCTGTACGCAAACGCAGTCCCGTCGCGTCGTGCCGCGCCGCTCCGCGCGGGCCGCAGGCCGCGCCGGCAGCCACGTTCTCGCGACCCGAGACTGGACGCGCGACGAGACGAGGCGATAACCGTGCGGGCAGGAACGTGGGCGGGAGGGCAGGGCGGTGGGCGCAGGACGGGCAGCGGGCTGGAGGCGACTCCTAATAGGATTAGAGCCGCCGGACAATGCAGCGCGCTATCGGGTGGCGCGCGCGCGCCCCCCGCCGTCCGCGTCCGCCCCCGCGTCGCGCCGGCCGCCTGCGCCCCGCGTGATCGATGCGAGGCCGTCGCGCTACATTCGCCCACCCGCCGCCCACCGCCTGCGGGCGATAAAACGCTCACCCGCTCGCGCCCACGACGCAGTCACCCCGCGGTCCCGCCTCCCGTCGCTCGCGCCCCCTGCTTTGCCCTGCGACAGGCGCCAGTCCATCCCGACACGTGAGTGGCCTTGGTTGTCGCTGGCAAAAAAGAGTCTTTTGTGTTACTGTAGCGGAAGGATATCTCTTAAATGACTTGTATATGACAGAGTGGGGATAGTACTTTGCAATAAATTTTTATCGCAACCATTTGGTGGAAACGTCTCAAAATATATATGTGTGTTAAAACACAAAGAATACAAAAGAAAATGTCTTCCTAAATTATTTTTAGTGTAACTTGTCTTAAAGGTAGGTTTTCAGAATTACATTGACGAAAAATTCAGAAAATTATACAATATTGAATTATGTAGAAAAAAACTAACATTACATGAACTTTACAAAGATAGGCTTACAATATAGAAATGTGAATACAACACTTTACATGAAAAAGCTTTAAGTAAATCCTTCATTTTGTGTTCGTGTGTGAGTTATTTATCTGTTTCATCCTCACACGTTTGTTAATGTGTTAATGTCCTAAACTATTTTCCTGTCCTGAAAACATAATCCGTGTTTCATCAAGTGATATAGAAACATTTGCATGAACTTTCATAAAAGCATTCCCCGTCACGGCACAAAACGTTCCGTTCTCGCTTTAAACCGTCTCTTAAAACGCGAGACACGATCTGACAAACGCATCTCCTTCACGCAGTGGGGCAGATCCCCGCAAAAGAGCTCTTCGGACACCTCGCAAATACTCTCGCGGATCACTCGCAGCGGAATATTGAAAAGCGAGGCGGCGCAGTGGATATCCCCCTCCAGCCCAGATCAGCCTGTCACTCTCCGCCCCGCCTCTCTCCTTCCGCTCCCCTCACCCCCTCCTCATCCGTCCTACCACGCTCTGCCCCTCTTCGCTCCCGTTTTACCCTCTCCACGTCATGCCGTCCCGCTCCGCACCACCTGCCCCGCTTCTTTCATTTTCGTCCAGATCCATCAAGTTCCGCCCCGCTCCGGCCCGCCCAACCCTACCCTGACCCGTCCCGCTCCGCTCCACACCGCATCAAACCACTCCGCACCGTTCCACCTGCTTCGCGTCGCTTGGCTCGGTCCTCTCCGCACCGCCTTGGTCCCATTTTCTGCCCCCTCCGCTTCACCTCTCTCCACCCCTTCGCCCTGTTCCTTTCCTCCTTCTTCGCTCCCCTTAATCCCTGCGTCATTGCAGTGCCTCTGACCGGGAGGGCCGAGGTTCGAGTCCCGACGGTCACAGGATTTTCGATACTTGCTTCTCCGCTAGGTCGAATTCCGTCGCTGTCTGGAGGAAAATTCTAGCGGCCGTCTGCTCTGATCGGTAGGCCTCCTTGATTTCTCCGATCAATAGCAGGCGAATGCCGGAGCAGTGCCTTAATAAATGGGGCACAGACGCACCGCGATCTTTCTTTCCTCCTCTTGTCATTTCCTCACCTCCATTCTTTCACACACTTATAGTTCCATACACTACACTACCACACATTCCGGAGACTGTTCGGGAACTTAAAACTTCTCCCGGCTGGAGCAATGGTCCGCTGGTGCGAGATACCTGTTTGAGGGAAATTCCGTTAGCCGACGGTAGGACGGCGCCTTATCTCACCACCCAGCAGGGGAAGATCACCGCCACCTCTCGACGAAAACATATGCATTACTCTTACGGGACTAATGACCTTAGCAGTTGGCGCGCCTGTAATCACTAATCAATCAATTTCAGTCCCCGTTCTAACTTGCAATTCCTCGCCCTCCCAGCTCCTCATCGCTCCTCCCAGTTCCATCCCGCTCTTGCCTGGCCAACCCCGTTCCACCCTACCCCATCCCACCCACCCCTCCCCGCCCCGCCCCGTTTGACCCCACTCCCCTCCTCCCTGTCCTGCTCCACCGCACCCCGCCTCCGCGCTCCCCTCCTGGCGAGCCCGTCTCGCCCTGCTCGGGCCCGCACAGCTTTGTCCCGCCACGGCCCCGCCCGCGGCGCCCTCCCGCCAAGAGTCCTCGCATTAAAAGCGCCGCCCTCGCACGCGGAGAGAGAGAATGAGGCGTGAAGTGGATGTGTAGAGGGCGCGGACCTCGCGGAAAGGAGGAGCGAGAGAGAGAGAGAGAGAGGGAGAGGTTGAGGCGGGGAGGGGCCAGAGTGTGTGTGGCTGGAAAGACGGGGACTTAGCAGCGCGGGGGTAAGAGGAGGAGGGGGAGGGGGAGGGAATGACGTGGGCGGAAGCGGACCTTGAGATTCGGCGCACAGGAAGCGAAGCTTTTCCTTCCCATTTCCTCCTTTCAGGCCAACAGATAGGCAATAATTCATCCCCTTCTTCTTTTTGCGGCGGCGGCCGTCGCGTCGCGGTGGCGTCGGCGCGGAGACTGTCCGCGAAGCGGATTCGCTTCTATGCGTGCACGCCGTCTCTAACGCCAGCGCTCGGTCGTACTCTCGGTTTCAATTTTCGAGACGAAGAAGGTGCTCTCTGCTACGTTTTCCAAGTTTTCACTTAAAAGGAGTAAGCAAGGAAGGTCTCGGAGCCAGATTTCCTATTTTCTTTGGTTGATATCAATACTGATAAATTCTTTCCGTTTTCGTAAGTACGCAAGACGACTGACTAATAAAGCAAAATTTTGTTATATTTGGTCTAATGTGAATGCGCTGAGATTGTCACAAAATCGTCACAACTTAATCGGGGGAATATTTTTTCGTTGATGCTCGAAATGTTGTGTGGTCGTTTTTGAAACTGGAAATGACTTAGGGCTGCAATGATGTCAGTAAACTCAAAGCATTTTTTGATTGAAGAAGAATAACACGAAGTTTTCTTGGTATAACTTTGAAGTTGTGTAATATAAATTTGATATTTTCAGGAAGGACGTATATAATAAATAGTTTTCTAACCCATTGAAATTTTCTTTATTTATACTCGACATTTTCGTAATTTTACACCTCTTAATTATCTGTACCTATCTGATAATGCGGAATCCGTACAGTGTTCTCACTGCGCCCGTAGAGCAGTTTCGAGCGCACAAACGGCGCAGTTATACGTTGCCGCTAAACGGCGAACTATCTCCTCCGGCTCCAACAGGAGGCAAACTCTTGTGCTGCGAGTGTGCAGAACTGCACTCAGGAACTGTTGAAGTGCCATCTTGCGCTAGGGAGACTCCTCGAGACAGCGCACGACACACGTCCCCTTCGCAGGAGCAACTAACTTCCCTTGCCCCCGCTGCGGGCTAACGCTCCTCTCCGTCTTTACCTTCTCGAACCTCGCTTACCGTAACGCGTCCTTTACTCCTCTGCTCCGTTCTGAATTGCTTCGCCATTCTGTTGAATTTTCTCTAGACTTCACGGAAAGCATTCACTGCCATCTAATGTGTCAATTTTATCACAATTCTTTTAGCAACTAATGGTGCCTTGCTCACTCTCCCAACCCGTTTTTTTTCCTCTTTACATTTTCCTCGAACTCATGCATTCTTTTTTCCTTTTTCCGTCTCGAAACTCTCATCTCTTTTCTGCTATTTACTCCTCACCTCCTCGAATCTTCCATTTATTCCCTTATCTCAATCGACTTATCTCTAGCACAATTCCTGCTGCACCTAACTTAACTTCCTAAGCGTGTCCCGAAGTTCCCGCCCACCATTTCGTTTCAATCTTTAACTGTATCATTTCTGTATACCTTTCACCATTTCACGAATTTTTTGTCTCATGCTTCTATCCCTCGTTTCTCTCCCCTATCTTCTAAAGTTTGCTCCGCCCGCTCTCCCTCTCACCGTCCTTTCGTCTCTGTCTTTCTGGTGCTTCTTCTTTTGCCGCTGCTACTACATCGCTTTCCGAGATTTAACAGTATCTTATTTGTATACATTTTACCGTTGCTAGAATTACTCTTCTCATGCTTCTTTCCCTGGTGTGTCTCCGCTATCTTCTAACGTTTGCTCCGCCCGCCCCGCGGATCTTTCCCCCTCCCCTCCCCTCCGGTCCTTTATCTTCCCACTTCCCGCCGCTTTTGCTTCTGCCGCTGCTGCACCGTCGCTTTCTGTGCGCCGCAACGCTTAAGTTTAGCGCCCGGGAACGTGTAAGGGGTGCCGGAGGCGGCGGCAAACGTGCGCCGTGCGTGCGTCGTGCGTGCGCAGGTGCGTGTGCGTAGGCCGCAGATGGTTCGTTGAATCCGCGCCCCTCGGGGCCCCTCCCCCACCCCCTGCAGCCGCACGTGTAATAAGACCACGAAATTGCGTTTAATGCTAATTTTGAATGAAACTTTTAATAACGCAGGTACGTTTTCTCAGTTATGTTTTATTCATGTGAGGGGAAGGAAGTTTAACACCTAAATTTTCAGGGTTTGGCGTCGACACCAGTGTTGATGATTTTTAACTTATCTGAAATTGTATTGTAGTTGAGGTATTCGTCACATTTTGGCAAAGGCGTCATAGATACCAAAATAGCACATATCTAATTTGCACCAATGTAAAAAATGTTGGCCGTACGCAATCGGCGCCAAATTTTACCATCCCTCGGAGGAAAAACAGCACCACCTCCCTTGATAAAAGCAGACACTACACTTACGGGATTGATGACTGTAAGTAATTGACCCTATTAGTTGACGAGCTCGAAAAACCGAAATAATCAACCATTTAATAGATATTACGAAATTGTTTAATTTACTTTGAAATGTAAAGCATAATACTGTAAACGCCCGTTCGCACGAAGTCGCTTCACACGAATTTCGCCGTAACACGAACAAAACGTCGGTCCCAGTCAGGGATTAGGTAATATGAACAGTTATGATACTCTGATAACAGGAATTCTCATAACACGAACTTCGAATATTTCGGTCACTTTGAATTCATGATAACGAGGTTTTACTATAATTAAATTAATAAGAACATATACTTATTTATTAACCCCGATGAAAAAGTAGGATTAACTGATCACATGATCGGGCGGCACTGATCGATACAGTCACGATCATGCGACTCCTAGCGGCACAGCCGATAACGACGCGAAATACCGTGAGATATTCCATTTTGATGACACCCCCCCCCCACGCTCCAAGAAAGAAAAACCGAAGTATAGAAGGCGGGAGCGGGCGAGGACGTCACCGCATAAACGACAGGCGCCGCGGGGCTGCGCGGGGCGGCGCGGGCGGATCCAGGCGTGAAGGCGCCCTTGAGGGGCGGCCATGCGCGCCACGCTGAGCCTGCGTAAGCCCCGCGGAACGTGAAATGCGCCGACGCTTCCGCGCCGCGCCGCGCCGTGCCGCACCTCATCCTTTGCCGCTTAAACAACCTCGTCGCCGGCTTCACAGGGGGCCATGCCTCGCTGATCGCCTCATTTCATCTGTCTTCAACGTCTCACGCCAGCCGCTCAGCCGCTTCCTCGCGTTTGGGTGTGTGGGGGTTTTGTACGCCTTTTATGAAACCGCGTATCGTTTTTTTTTTTTATGGCGGATGTATAATTGTAGAATAAGCTGTGTACGCTGTCCATTTGACCACTCTCTTATTCGCTGGCATCTCAGTAGGCCTTGCTCATAAAAGGTTCTAGCTGTGCGACTCTTAATTCCTGAGCCTGTTGATTAACACTCTGTTCGTCCCCCACTTCAACCGTACACGCGAGCTATCAACTATCCCTTCGCTCGGATTCCCGCACCATCACCGGCTCATCGTTTTTCAACCACCCATCCTCCTCCCTCCCAGCCTCACACATCATCCCCTTAATTCCCCACCCTCGTACCCCCTTGAGTCGGTACTGCGCGTCATGCAGTGCGCTTCCTCATATTTTTTTTCCGTCCTCGCGCCCATCCACCGCCTGCCCTCCCCTCTCCGCCCTCTCGCGCGCGGTGGAAGAGCCCCGGCGGCGACAGCTCCGCGCGCCTTTGAAAGGCGACGCGCAACGCGCGACGAGCCACAGCGGCGGCGGTGATGTAGGCGGCGGCATAGGCGGCGCGCGCGAACGACGACGCCTCGTAAAAACCGCGTCGCTCGAACGCGCCGGGCGTATCGGGCCGCGCGCAATTATATCCGCGGGTTTTATCGCGAGCGTCCGTTCGCCGCCGTCATGGCGTCGCTTTCTTTTTTTTTTTTCTGCGTCACACGCCGTATCTGCGCGCGGAGGAGGGCGGTGGAAGCGGGGAGGGGGGGTGCGTTGGGGGCGGAGGGGGAGGGAGACCGCGCGAAGAAGGGAGTTGCCAACCCGATAATGGTAGGGCAAGCTGTGTTAAGGAGAGGACAGGCGTCGAGTTGGGAAGATAATGCCGGTGATGGTTAAGTGAGGAATCAGAGAGTGAGAAGGAATAGAAATCATGACGAAGTCTTTGAAAAAAGTCCCAGGGGGATATACATTTTTTGACAAAATAAAAATAAAAAGGAAAAAAAATATGGAAGAGAAAAATATAGAGTCGAAGGGAAACTAATAAATAGGTGGTATTTTCATCGTTTGAAATAAATCATTCTTCGGGAGAGAAGTTCCAAGAATTCCGAGTATTTCATGAAATGTGGGAAAACGACACGTGCTCCTGAGTGGATATTGGAAGCATGAAAGATGGATGATGGTGTACAACGAAACGCAACGAATTTGCGATTGGCTTGCGCTTGGCCATTGGAAGTTGTGTGTAGAAATGACGAGGATAAAGCAATGAGTTGGTGGCAGACCATGAGACAAATGGACGGAGCACATACGAATGAATACGCTTCAATGAATTTGCAATGTCGTAGGTTTGATGCAACAAAATGGCTTCAGATCGGTGAAGGAAGGGAGTGACGAGGAAGTGCGAAGTGTGGTGAACGATGATGTAAGCACCGAGCAAGCAGGTTGAAAGAAACGGACTGGGGAAGAAGGGGAGACAAAAAGGGGGGAGACGTTGTGTCCAAGAGAGAAACAGGAGAGCAAAACGGACTAAGCCAGAACGACGACCGTGGAGCTGGAACGACAAATTGGGGCGGGCGATGGTGCGAGCCCTGGGCCGTTGGAGGACGGGCTGAGGGCGGCGGGAAACGGGCGCGGGGGAGGGCGGAAGGGTACCGCTGCGCGTGCATAAAGCTGCGCTGAATGCGGTTTACGAGCGCCTCGGCCACCGGCCGCGCCAGCGCTTATCGGCAGCGGTGGCGTCGCGGCGCCGGCGGTGACAGTAGCTGGCGGAGGTGTCGGCGTGCGCCCGCGGGCGGCGGTGGGCGGGCTGTGGCAAGCGCCGACCATGACGGTGGAGGGCGGGTGGGCGGGCGAGCGAGCGAGCGAGCGAGCGAGCAGGCGAGCGAGCAAGCAGGCGAGCGAGCGGGCGGGCGAGCGGGCGGCGGGCGGGCGAGCGGGCGGGCAGACGAGCGAGCGGACGGGCAGACGGGCGGGCGGGCGAGCGGGCGCGGGCGGGCGAGCGGGCGGGCGGGCGAGCGAGCGTGCGAGCGAGTGGGCGAGCGAGCGTGCGAGCGGGCGAGCGAGCGTGCGAGCGTGCGAGCGTGCGAGCGTGCGAGCGAGTGGGCGAGCGAGTGGGCGAGCGAGTGGGCGAGCGAGTGGGCGAGCGAGTGGGCGACGAGCGGGTAAAGTGTTGGGGTGACATACAGGGGGACTTTCGCAAGTGCTGGTGTGGAAGGTGTGCGTTGCCGCGTCGCTCCGGGCTGTTGGCGACACCTTTCTCCTGTGCCTTCAACGCAAACAGGAATTTTCGCGCCAGTTTTGTAGCCCGGACTACCAAAAAGGAATTTCCCACCAGTGTTTATTTTTTGTTATTCAGATGAAAATGTGTTGCAAACGTAAAGTAAAATGCTTCTGCGAAAGTTATGTTCCGTTAGCTGTTATTAAACAATAGCTCAACGTGACGGAATAATCAAAGTCAAAAAATTACACACACACAAAACACATCTTTAAATTTTGTAACCAGAATTTCATTCAAAATTATTTGTACCTGCTTTGTTGGTGTATGTAATGGTTGAACCTATTGGTAAATTTAAATTATTCTTTTCTAAATCATTATAATATTACTTCAAAAATGTTACTAATGGTTAGTTACTAATGGTGAAATCAAAATACGACATTTCGTCATGCTCACGTGAGCGTTTATAATAAAAAAAGGAGGGTCCTGTGACATTGTGTTAGCATGTCACGAATGAGGGAAGGAACTAAAAACACAATATGGCCTCCAATCACGGTTGACATCCTCGCCGCTTACCGTCTTGCCATTCGTGCGCGTCCGAGTTACTGTAACGTGGATGGTCTGGGACATTTTTATCTGGAATCGCATCGCAAAGTTAATCGCTGCCTGCAGTACATGACAAGGGTGCGCAGTCAATGAGACGCGTAGACGCACGAGTCAGGAGGTCACCTGTCGCGCCGTGGCTGGAAGGCCGCTTCTGGCTTTGTGGGTTGTGCGTGATATGCCACACACACGAGATGGGTGGTTTAGGACGACAGCAGGTTGTGACAAGCGCGTGAATCTCGTGGAGCGAAGAATGAGCGCTTAGAGGGGAAAATTACGTGCCGCAATGTTTGTTCACCTGTCCACATGTGGGAGTGTTGAAGATAACGAACAAAATTTCAATGTAGATTATTCCTCCTTACACGCTGTCAAAAAATATCGTATTGAAGGTATGGTAAAAATAGGCAATGAAAAAATCAATTTAAATAAAAGAAAAAATTAATGTACTGGAAATAAGACACTTTTTATCTCAGTACGAGTTATTTTCTTGTTCTTATTTATTCATATCTGTGATTAATTTGCTCCGTCTCTAAAAGCTCACACAATATTTTACTTCCTTCAGCATCACATTTCTCCTTTTAATCTTCTCCATCACTTCTGTTCAAAATGGGCAAATTTCGCACGTACGTTACGGACGGACGTTACGGACGGACGTTACGGACGGACGTTACGGACGCACGTTACGGACGCACGTTACTTTATGGACATGCGTTACGTTACGTATGTAGGTTCCGCTTCCCAAGACAGTAACGTTTTCAGTACGCCATCGACATCTCTAATTAACGGACGCGTCCGTTGTCTCTCGCGTTGCCTCTCGCCGATCCATCGCTAGCAGCCAGACGACCCCTCCTCTCCGCGCGCGGAGAACTGGGCAGCGCTCGGCGCGGCGCGTCGCGACGCGTCGGCGAGTGGACGCGATAACGCGCGCCCCGACCCGAATTACCGCGCGCGGGCGTTAAAAGCGGCGACAGGTGCGGGCGCCGGCGCGCTGTCAGCGCCGCGCTGCGTTAACGCCGCTGCCCGGACGCGACGCGACGCGACGCGGCGCGGCGCCTTGCGTCGCGGCTGCCTTTGTCCCTCCGCACGCTGAAGCATAATATTTATTAAAGCTGTGAAGAGAATGATTTTTTCTACTCCTGTTGTATAATGCTGTAATTTGTTGGCTGCAAGCAGTTGCATAATGATAGTCATTTCTATTCAGTTGTCATTATGATAAGGGTTCTTGACCAATCACAGAGATGCTTAAACCAAGTATTGCCTCTCTATTAATCATTGAGAATCGTTTTAGAAAATATTTCGTTCGATTGTGTACATTAAAACTGTATTTGATATATTATGCTCAATAGTTTTAATTTCTTTTATTAGTAGTATTTTTTCGTGGTATATTATTTAAAATAAAGTGGAACGTAATTTCACTTTGATCCTATTTGACTAGCGTAGTACTCCCTAGCGGGCGGACAGGTAACCACAGTCAGCTGCGGCCGCTTGCAAGGGTAGATTTAGGTAGCTGTCCGCTAGGTGACCTTGGCGGAATCAACAGCCACGAAACTATTCATTGTAAAAGTTTAACTTTTAAAAGTAGAAAAAGAACCGTATGAAAGTCGATGTAATGGGTATTAATATACTCATGTGTTTACGATACTCGCTTGTTCCTCGTCGTATCGTAAGGTCACACTCGTGTATTAATACTCATCATTGTATAATCGTTCCATAATGTACTATTAAACCTTTTTACACTGTGGAATTAGAAAATGTGAATTATTTTGAAGAAACCACGGGTAACATTTTTCTCTATCGTTCAATCGGTTTAAGCACTAGTCTGCTCGGAGTGAAACATGGATAATGGGATGTTAAATCCCCATTCGAAAGATTATAGTCTCAAACAATATGTAATAAGAGTCAGTTTCAAATTCGCAGATAATTGATGATAGTGAAATCTGTCAAACCATTGACAGATGTCACGTTAATAGTAACGTGGTGCCTAGTTCTATTTCAGGATATTGACGTCTGAATCGCCAAATTATTGCATTAATGTAATAACGCAGGTTCATAGTTTTGTCGGCGGCGTGCTCGTCACTGCGTTCTATCCACCGACGCTGTTAGTTGAGTAATGACAGACACAGCTGGACGCGCACCACCGAGCCCTGACGGCGGTTGGCGAAACTGCTCGTCATGTGGCCGCGTGGGACCCAACACTCCGCGTTCGTGATGGACAGGAGGATTCGCTGCATCGAGACCTGTCTTCCATAAAATGTTGCTGCAATAAACTCGAGTTCGTTATGAGGGGATGTTACAAAGAATTCTAGTAAATTTGTGAGCACATCGTAAATATTGGATTAGATGAGTGCCACGTGATGAGAAATTTACCTATTCAAATATATTTTGCAATTTGCCCGTATATTTTAACAGTTCTAAAATGCTAGGAAAGTTCTTGTTTACCATTTTATAAATATCTGGGTGTACTTTGATAGACAGGAGGATTCAGAATGTTGAGATCGGCCTCACGGAAAATCCTTCTGTAATGGAGATTTTAACACTTAAAAGTAATTCTACGGAATTAGGAAGAAATTACTGGAATATTAGGTAATTAAATGGGAATTATTTAGTCATTTTTAGTATTTACCGACGGTAAACTAAAAATATATTTAATGCTAATGTCATCTTTTAATTATTTCAATGGTGCTCAAAATTTTTCAGATAATGTTATTGATATCTTTACGGCTTATAAGAGATATCAGTGACAAACGTGGACTATAGAGGTCCGAGAGTGGCTTGTTGTTGAATTGGCGCAAGCTCCGTGTGAAGTTTGGATGATGAGGAACAACTGGAAGTTGTTAATTATTCAGTTTAAAAAAATATTAACTAATTTCAAAAAAAATATTTTTTAGAAAGATTACTGCGTCCCTTTGTTCTTTTGTCCGTCTCTGATTTAAAACAATCTATTTAGTCTCTTCCGTAACGCAAGATTTCTCTCACTGTCTTTTTTTTAATCATTTTTCACAACAGTATCTATAATAATGTTCAATGACCATTCCCCTACACAATTCACTGGTTAGGATTCATTTGGTGTAGTTGCCTCGTCCATACTCAGTTCTTCTGCAATTGTTTGTTAGATTTTTTCTTTCTGTTTTAAACAGCTTTTCGATATCTAGGAACCTAACGGTTTTGCGATGGTGTAGCGGCAGTCCCCAAGTTCGCGGGTTCAAACCCGATCGAAGCCGTGGATTTTTAAGGGCGAAAAAAATCCTTCGTACGCCTTCCTTTCGGAGGGGAAGTAAAGCCGGCTGTCTCATGTTAGTAGATTTACTTGCATGTAAAAGATCCTCAAGCCTAAATGAAGCCTCTGAGCAAAATTCAAATCGCCTGTTTCGTCGCCCGAGATACCTTCTTTCCCCGCTAGTTGGTGAAAGGAGTGTAGCGAAATTTGCGTGGTCAGACGGAAGAGCAGGCCTCATGGCCTGAGTCTCGCCACGTAAAACAAAGCATCAATTCAATAACCCACCTTTCATCATTAAAATGTAGACTCGACATTCGCGAGGTTTTTTGGGAACCTAACTCTCTCGCATGTTGAGGGATTACCGTATTAATTACCCGATGCTGCACTCCGTGGGCACGTCCCGCCCTCCAAGTGCTCCAGGGGCGCGTGGCTACGCCGCTAGTGCCTCCCGCGAGACCGGCGAGGCGAGGCTCGCTCCGAAGGGACGCGGGCGCCCTTTGACGATCGCCCGTCCGTCGCCCGATCAGGCGCGTGCCGCTGCCATCGTCCCGTGCCCTTCGCCCAACGCGCCGTGCCATGGCGGGCGGCGATTCCCAACGGCCGCCCGCCGCCCGCCCGCTCCCGCCTTCGCCCGCCTGGAGGTCAAAGCACATGAAATGAAGGGTCGTCTGCCCTTCGGCTCACCAAGGGCTTGATTTGGACTTGGTCGGGGTGGTTGGGAATTGTCAGTGGAGTTGCCAAAGGGAACGGGAGATGGAGGTGGTTTATATTGCATGCCTCAGTTATTCTGATAATCTTGATTGAAATGTGATCTTAATGCTCGTATTTGAAGAGAAAGAAGACACGGCTTAAAGGCTAGTGCAGCATATTATATTGCAGTAACGAATTAGCGGGAACATAAATTTATCGTAGGAAAAGCGGAGGTTGTAATGAAACACAATATTGCATTTATTTAATAATATTTGCTGAATATTTTAATGGTTGATGTCAAAATGTACTTTCATTTAGTCATCACACGAGAAAATCTCTGTAAAATATCTTTTGATTTTCTTATTTTATATCACATTATTATAGATTTTTTGTAACAATAAATTATGACTTAGAATTGTAATTTCCCACACAATAACGTGTGCTTTAGCTTTTAAATTGCAAATCGGGTGATTTTAAATGCAAATATCCTCCTTAATTAAGCTGTTTTTTAATGTTTAAACATCAGGTTATTGTTTATAATAAAAAAGAGTATCGTAAGTACATTTATATGGACGAGGCAAGATTTATATACTATAATATCTCTCTATTAGATATTTCGTTTTAAAATCATTAAACGGTAGGATATCCCAGAGCTTTATTACCTCGTAAATATAGAATTACGCACGAGAATTCCCTTACAAACTACATCTGACGCCGCATGACGATGAAAATGCAATGTGACGTGGAATATACGAGTATCAGCCATCTCCATCGCTGCGCGCAACGGTATTATTATGGCCGCCGCCAAATTACAGCGCGACGTCCCAAAATTCGCGGCATATTTTATGGAAATTAATCTGGTTAGAATTCGAGCTGAATGAAACGTCACCGATAGCGCGACGGCCGCCATTTAGCGTCACCGCCCTCCTCCCCGCTCCACAAAGCCCATCGCCGCCGCGACCCGCGTCGGCGCTTTGGCCGCAGCGCCCCCCTGCCGTGGCCGTGCGGCGCTATTTCCTCTTTTCTTAAGGGCGTAATGCACTGCCGACATCTCAGGAAAACGTTAATAAAAACAGGTGCTGCAAAGGTTCGCGTTATTCTATCTCTAATAGAGATTTATATTGTTCGCATTTGCTCCATACGTAATAAAGTACATCATATCATTTCTATATTTATGAACCATGTTGAATTGCTTACAGGTTTTTGAAATGTATTAAGTTTTCACCTTCTATTTTGTAATGAAATTATCGTATTAAAATTTTATTTATATTATGCTCTTCTTTGCATTGTGGTAGACCTGAGGAATGCAATTTTATTTTACATTTTGTCACGATATTTTTCTCAACAAAACCTTTTTTTCTTCAAATAGCTGAAAATGTTGAAAATTAGTATATTGGTATCTCTTTGAAAACTGGATTATTGACATGGAATCATTGCATTTGACTCAATTCTTCTTGTGCATACACAACCGAGATTGAAATTTGGAACTCTCAGGACTTAGTTTACTCGGTACTTCGCCATCGTTGAGAGATAGTGAGTGAAACCTTGTCCCTACTATTCCTATATTAGGCCTTACTAAAAAATAGGTCAACACTTGTATTGTCTCCGTGTGTTGAAAACATAAGTTTCTAGTGAGTAGGAAACCCTTCTGATAATTCCTGTGTGATATTCAAGAAAACAGTCCAACTTTTGTTGCGCCTCTAAGTGCAAACTGAACCCTAGTGATAGTGATATTTTGGTTCCTCACAACTCTTGAATTAGGCCCGTTGATGAACAGTTTCACATTTATATTATCTCCAATTATGAACGAAATATATTGATAACGTCAGGATCTAATAGTTACGCCTTGTCCTCGCAGTTCATTTGTGATGTCCGTTCTAGCTCAGGTCAACTAAGTACTTTTGGTATGTAAGCAAAGGAACTAGTGGGAGTGAAAAGCTGTCCCTCAGGACGCAATCTATTGATCGCTACGAGACCCAGTGATAGTCGTGCCTTCTCCTCACAATTCGTGTGTGAGACCGTTGACGAACAGCCTCAACCTTTGCACTCTCTCTCTCTTTCTATGTATGGACGGGGATTTAGTGCGCTTCGCGCGACTGTCTCCGCCTGCCTGCGACGGGTGCACAGGCGCGCGGGTGGGCGGGCGGGCGGCGACGCTGCAATCACTCCTTGTCTCGTTCCCCGACGTCCTTCGGGGCTGCGTGTTCGCCCGGCAGATGTCGTCTTTCCTTCTTCGTCCGCCCTCGCGTTTCTGCCACGCCCTCCCCCTACCCCTCCCTCTTGCCCCTCACCCACGACCTGCAGCACGCGATGGCTGACAATCTTCCACTGTTTTCGCCGTACGCTCTTTGTTCGTTTACTGATGCGGCGTCAAACGTTTAAGATTGCTCACTAATTCAGTTTTGTTTATTCGGATATCATTGAGTTTTGAACGGAATTCATTGGTTGATTGCGGGGAATTTTCTCAATTAAAAAATGTATATTGGTGATTTGAATACAATAATTACATAATTAATGGTTACAGTAAATTATATTATGTAAAAAAACTAACTATTGGAGAACACAATTCATTTCAAAGTAATTCTGGAAGAACTGAAGCGTTCTTGTAAAGTTGAGAAGCAAATTGTGTAATTTCTGCGTGTCATGCATTGTAATTTGTGTCGAGTCGTTAAATCGATGGCTAACGCGGTCTAATACTTGGCCGCCCCATTTCTCCACTCTCCTGTTCCACTTGGGCTCACCGTCTCTCGTCGTTCCCTTTTCGGGCGACAGGCGTCACGCCCCGTTCCCCCAGTCGCATCGCCGCCACCCGCACCCTCCCCCTCCCCCGCCGCTCGTCTCCGCCGCCGTCCCGAGCTCGGCTCCACCCTCATTTCTGCCCTTTGAATAAAGGGCGACATCATCCCTTGATGTTTGCCTCATCAGCCGTTTTCCCGGCGTCGCCCGGAAAATGCTTGCTTTAGAGCTCTTCGTCCTGTACGCCCCGCCCTGCCTCCTCCGCACTCCGCCACGCCCCCACCTCAACCCCGGCCCGCCCCGTCCTCGTCGCTGCCCTCCCCCGTCCCCCTCCACGCTCCGCTCGTCGCTTCCGTTCTCGGCCGTGCTCACTCTGCTCCTTCCTGTCCGTCGGCATCTCCGCCCCGCCCATCCCCGCACTGCTCCACCCCGCTCCGCCCCGCCCCGCCGGTTTCTCCCTCTCCTCTACTCACCTCCCTCAGCCCCCCCCCCGCCCACCCCTCGGCCCACCCTCGCACACAAAGGCACGCGGATCTCCTTTGCAGACGCCCCTCCTACTCTGTTTGGATTTCTTATTCAAACTGAATTAATTTTATACACTTTTTTTGTGCTGCGCTGCGAGATTGCGTAGTGTAAACAGAAAGCGGCTGCCGAGCGGCGACTTGAAGAAGTAATTGTGCGCCGCCGTCGCCGCCGCCGCCGCCCTCGCCGCCCCCACCGCTAGCGAATGGCGCTGCCCGCCCTAATAGGATTAATTCAAATATCTCGCAATGACCTGCGAAAGAGATACGGCGAGGGTGGAGGGCGGACCGCGCGAAGCCGGCGGCGACCATGGCGACGGTGGCGCCCCGAGGCCACTGGGCTTCCGTAGGAGCAAGACGGGCGCAACGAGACGAGGACAGACGTTCGCTTGGGGCGGGGCTGTCAGAATCCGTTGCAGACGATGGCCGTGTTTCTAGCAAGCTACGGGTGCCTTCACGACGCGTTTTACGAATTTCAGTTGCTTCTTATTGGATTTCTGTAATTTTCCAATTTAGCTCTTCTTGTGGCTCGTGAATAGCGTGCAGACTTTTAGTGAGGCGGCCCCGGGCTCGACTGCTAACCCGGGCCGAAATGCAGCTGTGGCTTTCTAATATAAATCATCTCAGTTGCTCGGACATCGGAAGAAGCTTGGACAGGTCAAATAAGCTTTATACGGCGAGGAGAGTGCGTCATGCTCGCCACATGCCTCTCTTACACCCAAGCGTGGATAATAAATAAAAAACAGGGGTCAGGCCTGGGAACTCTGATACTCGCAAAAGTATTCACTCTACCCTAAAATGCAAAATACGAATATTAGATATACTACGTAGGCAACACAGTAAGCAGGAGAGGTAGGTCTGGTTCAAGACAGAATGAGGAGAGAGAGGAAGAGAAACCTAGGAGTTGAAATACGGCGAAGAAAAGCAGAAAGTAGAAGAAATTGGACTATTACAATAAAATAAGCCAAGACAAAACTGAGTGTTGGTGTTCTGACAGAGGAACAAGAAGAAGAAGCTGTCACAGAAGCTTATAGACAAAAGAAGTGTTTTTGTTATATCTATTCAAATCAAAAGACACACGGGTGGCGATACACTCAAACTTTATTAGTTTATAAATATTGAGTTTTCAATGAAGTTAACATAAATAAAATGAGTCGTAGGTGTAATGTTCCATTAATGATAATCTTTTCCATTTATGGTTCATCTATCTCCACATTGCATATTTGCAGGGCAACCTCACCTACCTTCGGTGTGTGGCTCAAACCGTGGGCAATGGCCATGCATGAGTCATATTGTAATTATTTCGGCTCTTTGTAGGTCTCATCGATCATCGTAAACTTGGACCAAACATTGAGTTAAAAACTCTTTTCTCCCATATTTCTCTTTGAAGAGTTATTTCCGATACACCCTGTGTCGAGATCCGGTTGGAAGCGTAGTAGTCGTAGTATTTCACTCCCAGGGAATGTTTTTCGAAAAACAAAACGTCGAAGTCTCCGGTATGCTCCCTGCTGCCGCATGCTGGGGGTTGGGCCCGCTTGCGGCGCGGCACAGTGCGTCCCGCAAACAGACCACTTCAAACCCGCTGCGTCCCCTCCCCCAACACGCCCTTCCACCACTCTCGGCGGCGCGGCGGTTTTAATTTGGGGGCAGGGCTTGGTGGGCGAAGCGGAGCTTGGAAGGGTGAGACGGGACGGAGTGAGAAGCGGAGGATAAAGCGCGTGGGACGGAGCGGGCAGGAACTGTGTGGAGCGTGGCGTAGTGAGGAGGAACTGTACGGATTCGCGTTAAACTGTGAGGAACTGTTGGGTAAGGGGACGTTCTGATTGGGATGGGATGGGGTGGAGCAGGGAGCAACTGTAAGGATTCACGTTCAGCCGTGAGGAACTGTTGGGTGCGAGGACGTTCTGATTGGGATGGGGTGGAGCGGGGAGCAACTGTATGGATTCGCGTTCAGCCGTGAGGAACTGTTGGGTGCGAGGACGTTCTGATTGGGATGGGGTGGAGCGGGGAGGAACTTAACGGATTCGGGTTGAGCAGTGAGGAATTGTTGAACGTTCTGATTAGGAGGGGTGGAGCGTAGTGGGACTGTGGTGTTTGGAGTTCATCTGGGACTGGGGGTTCATCTGCGAGAACGGAATGTGTGAGATAATGTGGAGTGAGGAGAAACTGTGGGGAGACGGGTGAAATGGTAACTCTAGGAATTGTAGTGGAGCAGTGAAGAATAGTTCAGAGTGGGAAGGACCGGTGTGCGGGATGGCGTCGAACGAGGAGGATCTGTACCTAGTGGGAAGAAAAAGCGTAGCGGCGCATAATAGTGCGGTGTGATGGAACGAGGAAGATCCGCGCGGGGCGGTGTGGGATGGAGGAACTATACGTATCGTATTGTAGTGGAGCCGTGAAAAAGTATAATGAGCGGGGAAGTCCGGATTGGGCAAGCGCGCCGCAGCGACGAGGATCGCCATGGAGTGGAAAAGAACTGAACATCGCTGTATGAAGACGCAATGTGCGAAGTGGGGAAGTAGGAGACGACCAGGGCGGAGCAAGTTAGGACACATGCAGATGCGCGAGGACACGACGAGAGGGTTGCAAGCGGAGCGGGGGTGGAGCACTGGCGGATCGGGGGCGGGGAGGGTAGCAGCAGCCAGGTTCAGAATGGACAGGAGAATAACTGAACGGGGGGACGAACTGTGCGAAGTGGGGAAGTAGGCGAGACGCCCAGAACGGTGCTGGTTAGGGCACAAGCAGATGCGCGAGGACACGACGTGCGGGTTGCAATCGGAGAGGGGGCGGGGCAGGTAGAAGCGGGTAGGAGAGGCCAGACTCAGCACGGACAGGAGAATAACTGAAAATCGCTGAACGGGAAACGAACTGTGCGAAGTGGGGAAGTAGGCGAGACGCCCAGAACGGTGCGGGTTAGAGCACAACGCAGTCGATGCGCGAGCGCGCGTTGCGGCGCGGCGCGTGCGGGTTGCAAACTACGCGGGGGCGGGGGCACGCCCTCTCGCGCGCTCGTTAGAGGCGCGGCGTGGAATTTTCCGTTCATGGCGATATTAGCGCCGGCGCCCTTTGTGGGCGACGCAGCCCGGGCGACGCGGGCGTTGCGTGGCGGGCGGGTGCCCCGGGAATGCTGGCTCCGCCCCGCGCGCGCCCGCAGCCGACCTAGATAATGGAGACTAGGACTCCCAGCCCGCGGCGCGACGCCACGCGAATAGCGCGCTTGGGGCCCGTGCTGTGCGCCGCCGGCTGAAGGGGGACTGACATACTTGCGCCTACAGCAGATGAAACCACCGTTAATGTTAGGTCGGAATATTTAATTATGAATAGCGGGCGGATTTTAAAGAAGTGTCATTTTTTTCTTTTTACTTTAAAACAATCTTTTTTAGTACAAACAATGTTTTAGTACGTAATTGTATGTTATGACAAAAGGAAATGACCCATTTTATAAGCTGGTTTAGTATTTTTCGTTTTAGACTAATACGTTATTTTCTTACCTTTTCCCATCATTTTTAATGAATTTTTCGTATATTTCATAATTTTAATATAATTTTAATGATACTTACTTCAAATAATCTTTACGAGAAGCAACAAATGTTCTCCCTTCAATTCCAAAGTAGGCTATTCGATTTGTCAGCCGTTGTCAGTATGTAATTTAGGGTTCCAATGACGCCTATCAGCGCATCCTCGTTTCGTCCGATTTCGCGATAACTGAAGACGGGATTTTCCTGGTGAAGTACAAACCAGAAGTTCGCTTGCAGAGTTCACTTGAACGAAAGAACGAAATCTCGATTACGTCAGTAACATAACCAACAGCTTGAATTGTTCATCTGAACTGGTTTACGTAAAATTTCTTACGTCATTTTTCTTTGCTTTTAGGTTATTTTAAAAGCATTCCATTTTTCATTTTTGGCGATGTTTTTGGTCGTCAAAATCTGCTCCCTAATTATGAATTTATGAAAAAACTGCTTTTTGTTCTAATAGATTTTTTGCAGTTTGCTGTTTATGTTGACCTATTCAAAACATAAGATTTTACTACCAAAAATTAAATAATATCAAATAATATACACGAAAAACGTACTAATTATTTTAATGCTGACTTCTTATTTATAATTGATGGGCTCAGGAGAACAAGGGGCTAACCAACATTGACATAGTTCTGAAATTTTTAGGGTTCTACTAGAACTTTGGAAATATAACTCAGTACTACACTTGAAACTTTTAAACACAGTACTCTTGCATGTAAGTACATACTGGATTTAAATAACATGTTGCACTGAAAGAATAATATTTAAAGTTTTATTTAATGTTAAAAGTTCAATTTTACAAAAAATGTGGGATAGCGCCTTGAAAATCTACTGAGTTCTCCTGAGCCATTAAATATTTTGGGTCGGGTTTTGATAATCTGTGCTAGTATCCCATGCTTTATTTTGCCTAACTTGTCGGCGATATTGATTATGATGTCCAGTGAAGAATATTAAATAACGATATTTTCTTTTGTTGCAGGTTTCGGCTTTGTAACTTTCCAGAGTGAAGATGTCGTAGACAAAGTATGCGAAATTCACTTCCATGAAATCAATAACAAAATGGTAAGTAGACAGCTTTTAACACATAATTCACTATATTATAACTCTGATATATAGTTTTTAATAGTCTAAAGACAAGAACAAGCAGTGTGATTGCTATATCAGTAAACATTGGCAAGTTATATATAATTAAATTACACTCCCTGCAATGGATTAAATAATGTTCTAAAAGTCAGCATTGATTTCAATAATGGGTAGACAATCAAACTTAGAACGTAAACCCCCATTTTCATTTTTACTTAATTTTTTTCGATTTAAATTAAAAATTCTTTACTTACAGTATCGAAAAGACAATAACTGTAGCGTATAAATAAAAAACGCGTTAATAGATCATTCTGATATTAAAAGTCATACTGACAATAGTTCGTAAATTTGTATTATTTTCTGTAAAAATCAGCTCGTATTGAATGATACGTTCTTAGTGGCATGAATACTGCTTGCAGACTTCTAGGATTGTTGTAGAAAGAGTAATGCTGAAGGAGTAGCGATTGAGCTGAGCGCGGCGTGTGCCCGCAGGTGGAGTGCAAGAAGGCGCAGCCGAAAGAGGTGATGCTGCCCGCTAACCTGGCCAAGACCCGGGCGGCCGGGCGCGGCGCTTACGGTGAGTTGCTCTTCCTCAACCCCGCGGGCATCCCTACAGCCACCCCCGGCTTCCTAGCCAGCACCACGACGTACCGCTACACCCCGTACCCGCTGCCCGTGGCGGCGGCCGCCGCCGCCGCCGCGGCCGCCGCCGCCGCAGCCGCCTCCTCGCGGGGCCGGCGCGCGGGCGCGGCGGCGGCGGCGGCGGCTCGCCAGTCCGCGGCGGCCGCGGCGCCCACGGGGGCGGCGGCGGCGGCGGTCCCAGAGGCGGCGGCGGTGGCGGGACCGGGCGGCGGGGCGCCGGCGGCGCCGGGGCTGGGCGGGCCGGGCGGGCTGGGCGCCCTGGCCGGGCTGGCGGCGGTCCCGCTGACCGCCGCCGGCCACCATCACCAGGCGGCGGCGGCCGCGGCGGCCGCTGCCGCCGCCGCCGCCTCGGCGCCCTCCGCCGCCGCCGCCTATCTGGGCTACGCCGCGACGACGCCCGCGTCCGCCGCCGCCGCCCACGCCGCCGCCACGCTCTACGACGTGGCGGGGGCGGTCCAGGCGGCGGCGTCGTGCAAGCGCGCGTTCGCCGCGGCCGCCGCGCTTCGCTCGCAACAGCAACAACAGCAACAGCAACAGCAGCAGCAGCAACAGCAGCAGCAGGCGGCGGCGGCGGCGGCCGCGGCCCCGCAGCCGCACCACCACCACCACGCGGCGGCGCCGCACGCGCTCTCCTACAGCATGAGCGACTTGCTGGGTGTGCAGGGGCTGGACATGTCGGCGCTCTACCACCCCGCGGCCATTCCGGCCGCCATGGGCCTCTGACCCATGTTCGCGTCGCTGCCCGCGCCCCCGCAGTGAGCCCCACGCCCACGCCCACGCCCACGCCCTCCCGCTCCCCCGTGCCCCTAGATCCCTACCCCTCGCCCCTCCGCTTCTACCTGGCCCGTTAACATCGCTAACGATGGCGACATGCATCTCACCAATCCTGTTTTCTATTCACTTTTGGTATCTTAACTACCCACATTTTCAGTTTACCATTTTCCCTTCAATATTTCAGTAATTTGCATGAGTAGTTTTCCTTAAATTGTTTGAGAGAAAATATTATTAAGGAATGTTTTGCACATAGTATATGATATTTATTTCAATTTCATTTACTGAATATTATTGTTTGTTTTACGAAATTCCTTATACATAACGCCACGTCACAATATAATTGGGCCAAGTAGAACGGCTGTGGTTTTTCTTACGTCTTAGAATCCTAAAGACTTTCTTTCTTGCTCTGTACCTTTTGTGCAGTTAAACACATCTTCCTTTAACTGTGAAATCTGTTTCTTTCTTTATCTGGTCCAATGTCTTTGTGTCGCCCGACTCCTACAGCGGGAAGTTTACTCGGTTCCCTTACGTGGCTAGCGACTAAAAATGATGACCCGGACATGATCCCTGGACTCCTCTCGGCGGTTAGGGCGCGAACGTCACGTCGGCATGCCTTCCGGATATGTGTATAAATCGGAAGTGTACGTCCAATAGCTATTTCCTGTTTAAATTTGTGTGTATTATCACCCTTTATTTCTTTATCTCCTGAGTCTTTTTATATAACCGTAAAATTGTTTTGAAAGTTGGTTGATATATTTGAAAACAATATATAGTTCAAAATCATTTCCAATATTAAAAATGAGTTGATTATTTTTTTTATTTGAATCTAAGACCCAAATAAAATTTGACAGGACTATTAGAAATATAATTTTGTTGGTTTTTATACATTAATAATTTCTTTAACTTCTAAAATCTTATTGCATTTAAAAAAATTTAATTAATAACATTAAATTGATGTTTTTGTTTGTCATATTATTTTTTACTGAAAACAAAATTGTGTATAAGGCTATTTTGTTCTCGCTTTTATAACCAGGAAGCCTTCACCAGTATACTTGACGTGATGTTACGCACCCGTTTTGTAACGTGTATCACTGCCCTGAGTACGCTCCATATTTATTATTCCCTTTCCAAATAATGCATTTATAATGTTCCTCTACTGATATAATAATCAAGGTAATTTTTGCGCAACAGTTTCCATTGCGATAAAACCATTCGTTGTTGAATTCGTCCATAGGTTCGCCCGCACGTTTGCTCCACAGACCGTGCTGCTGCACGACAAAGCAATGTATCAATAGGAATGACGAACGAAATCGACTCTTCGTTAATCGAATATAATTTGTACAAATAATGAAATACTCATTCTTTTAGGAAGAGTACATCATTGAGTTTATAAATAAATTGCGCGAAAAATAATGCCAATATCGACCATATATTTAATTTAATGATCGCTTGCTAAGCTAACAAATGAGAAATAAATTAATGAAATTTATAAATATGACTTAAAAATGTTGAGGGAAGAAATTTAGAAGAGGAAAATTATTTTAATAAAATGTACACCCGAGTAAGGATCGAATCGAACAAAATTCAATTTGCATATAATAGCTTTGTTGGAATTTAATGCACGAGGAAAATAAGATTCCTTCATAGCCAATTAATCGGTTTAAAATGATATGTTAGTGAAGTTATAATTATTTGTAAGAATCGATCTCGCGTCGATTCCTTGTATGCCTAGTTCGCCGCCGTCTCTTTGAGGGAGATTCGTTCGCCGTGCAGCACCGCGGTCCTCCGATCTCGCGGCGACGTCCCAGCTCTCGGCGTCGCCGCGAATCCCCTACGGGGCGAACGCGCCCCGCTCGGCCGCCCACTCGCCCGCCCGCCCGCGCGCTCGCCCCCTCGCCCATCGCCCGCCCATCGCCCGCCCGCCCGCCCGCGGCCCGCCGGGCGGCGTGGCTCCGACCTGTCGCCTCGCGAACGGCTGACGGCTGACGCCGCGAACGCACTATCGATTGGTTGCCGAAAGGCATTTCGTTGCTGATGCTTGCCACGTCGTGCCTACTGGAATTTCCACATTTGGCATTTCATAAGGCGTATGTTACTTGCGTTCACAAAAAGAAATGTATTAAGACTTAACAAACTCGGAATCATTTTGGATTTTCATGTAATACATCTCACTAACAAACCGCCTTGTGGCGTTTGAAAAGGAAGAGCATGAAAAACGTATTCTGTTTCACCAACAACTCTGGTGATTTCTCTGTGTACGTAGACATTCAACACTTAATTGCTCTCCGCTTCAAGGAAGAATCATAACTTGAGATAGTTTCTGAATCAATAAGATTTTAATAAAAGACAAGTAGAAAATATCTTACGAACGAACGTTTATTCTAAAACCTTATAAAATTCTATGAAATTGAAAAAGCTTTTTCATGTTTCCAGCAATTCCAAAATCTTTCACTTAACACTAAAACTATATCGTTTTTGATTGTTCATTTAAATCACAGATCTTTTTTTTGTGAATAAGCAGACATTTCAATACAAGTTTTTACAAGAATCATACGTTTATACGCTTAAACTAAAACTACTTTTTACGTGCCATAATTAAAAATAATGGTAGTTTTACGTTCATCTGAAACTTATTTTTATTTAATGACTAGTCATTTTAATTTCCCTTGAATTGTTTATGATCTCTTTCAAATTATAACATTAGAAGGTTCAAAAGAAATATTTCTCATCAGACTTATGAAAAAGGTAAACACTAATGTTAACATCTTGTTTGTCACAATTCCTGGTGTAATGAGGCGACGTGGTGAGCTTAGTAAATAGTCTTTGTGCAGCGTACGAGGTTTGCGTTCGCTGTCAGCCATCTGCCCTTCGCAGTCGCCCCGCCCCTGCGGCGACAGGGCGCGGTTGCAACCCCTGTTTCTAAGTCTTCTCAACTTATTCTTCCTCCTCTTTCTTCATCCCTCCTTCATTCTCTCTTTCTCGCTCTCCTCTTGTGTCTGGTGGACACGCTCAATGTCCTCTCTTTCGCTACTCGGACACTTTTCATACTACTGTCTCGTGACTCGTTGTCAGGGAACTGCTGTGATGTAGAGAAAAATGACGATAATCAAACATTTAACAGTCAAGTTGTAGAAGTAGAGTTTAGTTCCACCGAAGCGGCCTGGAATAAATACAAAAGAATCGTTTATATTTTAAATAGAGTAGATGCTGTACTACTAGTGTTCATTTTTGCAAGACTGGTTGTAGGTACATAAGGTAGTTGTTACATTTAAGAAGACTTAGTTCCATCACTTTTATACATGATTTTGAAACCTGATTTTTTTTTATATTTTTGACAAGAGCTTTTGAACTCTTTTTGTGCGGGGCTGTAGTAAGGAAACTGTAGTTTATGTTAGCTTTCAAGATTGCGCCTCAGTGATTGATATAGTAGTGAGAGAAAAGGCAACTGCGATTACGATCGTTTGGGCCTGTTTAGGTCGCCGTGAGTTTGGTTACTAGAATCGATGACACAAGTGCATTTATCGCCTTGATAGGGAGGCGACGCCATTAGATCGCTAGCCAACTAGAGTAGAATGTAGCTTCTATGTAGCGTATCATTGCGTCCAAGATGTGAGCTGTGATATTCAGAGATATTAACGTTTTAAAAATTTTAAAATATTGTAGTTCCTCATTAGAGCTTTTAACACAGTGATGGAACTAAGTCTTCTTTTACAGAACGGGAAATGTACTTAATTTTTTTACACGTATTAGTCCTTTAGAGATAGCTTTAAACAAAATGATGTAGTCTAGTCAGAACGTAGGTAAATGTAGTTGAATGAGATTAAATCAAAACTCCGCTTTATTATTTGCTGCGAAGAATATGCAATTGAGGGACGCGTCGACATCTTGGATTGATGGAAGAGAGTAGTTCAATACGGCCGGATACGAAGTCCCGTCAGACTACGTGTGCATGCCCCTGCACACCTCCAGTCTCAAAATTTTAACGTTTCTTCACACAAGACCCATTGGTCTTTCAACCCATTTGCACCGCTCCTATTTCGTCGTTGTGGTGGTCGGCGAAATTCTTTTAGGCATTTTATCTCTGCGGGCAATTTCTTTTTGCCCGTAAAGGAGACAAAATTGATGCATCTTAAAATGCAAGTGTTCATTGATTTAATGGTTGCAGATATTCTTATGCACCCTGACAAACCTTTGCGAACTGCTGCTTGCACATTAGAGAGCCATGTATTTGTAAACATTGTTCATAATTATTAATTAAAACTTTTGAGTGGCATTCCAAAAGTAATTTTGTAGAGGTGAAATTTGGATGAACTAGTTTTGAGTCATGATGAAATTTTTTATTTTCTGAATGAGATTTTTTATAATTATTGTAAATATACATATGTATATTGTGAGAGGATGTAAGATGCTTTTGCACTGTGGCGTACTTGTAGAGGTACATTTTCCACGAATGAAATGTAGTTCCATTCCCTTTCTAGACTGTAATTCAATGTGTGAGCACGTACTAGTCATAGCTTTAGCTGCGAAACATGTGCAGCGTTACATTGCCCTTTAGGTTGACAAGCTTTTGGAAAGAATCTGCCTTTGGAATACCACTCTGTTGATTCGCATTTGTGGATCAACTACTCCTGATTGTTGTTAGAATAGTAATATATACCAAACGTATCTCCATGTAAAATGTGACAATTGAATCTAAATATTACTAAAATTAAATACAAATAATTGATGTTTGGTTTTTGCACATCACAAATCTGCAAAGCAGACATTGAGTAAATTTATCGTATCATGCTTATAAAAGCTGACAGTATTACAAACTTATAAATGTTTGCCATTGTTTCAAAGTTTACAGTATTCATAAATTTGAACTCATGTCACATACTAATTCAGTGTGTTTAATAATCTTAGTAGTTGTTGTTGCCTCACTTTTACGTATGTTTCATGTGGAGAAATTATGAAGCATCCTTGGGCCTGTATCTAAGGGATGCGTTGGTAATTGCCACGCATGTTGAAAGAACGTAATTTGGTTTCTTAAACGAAAGTGAAGTATATTTGGCTGTACATTATGTTTGCTGTGGTAAATACCATTCATAATTTTCTCTGATGGTAAAAGTTAACAAAACAGCTGCAAATTGTGCTGTATTCTAGCATATGCTTTAATTTAATGCTAAATTTTCATTTCCTTGGCGAATTTCCACGTCTCTCTCTGTGTACAGCTTTTGAAGCGATTTTTTAGTGCATACTTCATGAAATTTCATAATGTCTATATTTATGTGAAGGCAATTTTTGTTTTGTAAATATTTTATTTACCATGTGTTTATGATAATATGTGGTCCATTTAATTCAAACTAAAGTGGTTTCCAAAAGGAAAGGGCCGGATAGCGACTTGTGGGTTCCAGGTATGCTCCGAGACGCCAGCGGAACTGCACTTTTGTTGCACAGTAAGTCTCGTGGTGGTAATGAGATGATGATGTTGATTATGATGATTGCGCGAACATCGGTAACTTACACATCATCATCTTTAGTTGTAGCTCGGGATAAGTAGTGAAAAGTAGAGCTCCAATATATATATTTTGTTAGCGCTTGTCATGTGATTTTTGGTATTCCCTCATTGTTACTATTTTAGCTGATAGGGATAACAACATTTGTTACTAATGATGATTTCACTTTTGAATCGTAATACTGACAAAATTATCAACAAAATTTAATGTAAAAGTGTTTTAATGAGTGATCTGTAGAAGTGGTACATAAAGATAGATTTAACATAGTTTTGAAGAAATAGACACTTACAATATTAGTTCATAGATTTCTAATGTTTTGTGTTGAACCTGTGTTTTTAATTAACTAGAAAGATCAGAATTGTTTATGCAATAACAGTTTATTAACTCTTTAATACAATTTTTATATAGTCTTCCTAGATACGTATACTATATTCTTTTATCTAGTTGTATGTAGTGAGAAATGTTAAGTGGAAAGATAAAAGAGAGAATATTTATTTTCTATACTTGTTTCCGGATTTAAAAATGCATTTTTGATCACTTGTACTGGAGTCGATTGTACGTGATGTCAGCTGCCTGCTCTGTTTTTTGGAGGAAGCCACTCCCTGAGGAGGGGTCTGTACTATTAGATTTATTAGATTTATATACAAGCAGACTGTATCATAAGTATTCTTCTAATAATCTAGTGTTATCGCCATATCAAGTGTACAAGTAGTGAGATGAATTATCTATTGTTGTTTTTGTGTGTTCACTATATGGTTTTTGAATGTCAATTGTTGTAATTGGTAATGGACAAAAGAATATGTGTTGCTTTGGGAGAAGTAAGTGTACTTCCCATATGATGAGTCATATCTTAGTCATGATTCCCAACAGTAAGCCTCTTAGCAAGCATGATTTAGGCTTACACATGTGTAAGAGAATATTAAGATTCAACAAAGTTGAGAAAAAGACAAAGTATCAAAATAAAATGTGTGTCATTAGACTAGGTTTCATATTATTTTCTTCTTCGGGACTTGTACAAATTATTAGAATAAAACTAATTTTTTGAAATCTTATTCATACTTTGTTGTCTTTACACACTTTATTATAGAGTAGCCAATCAGACAACTCATTCGTAGTTTGTAGTCAGTCCTCCGTAGTCCGCCCGCTAGCCTAGTAGAAGTAGTGTCCAGTAGCGCTGCTCCCCGCTCATTCCCGCGCGCCGCATTGTGCCGGCCCCGGCCCCGCCCTCGCCCCCGCCCCCGTCCCCGCCCACGCCCACGCCCCCGGGCCCCGGGCAGGGGCGGGGCGGGGCGGGCCCGGGCGGGCGCGCGGGGCGGGGCGGCGGCGCCTGGTCGGCGCGCACTGGCCGAAGCTGCCCGCCCGGCCACCGGGGGAGTCGAACCCGCGCCTCCAAGGTCAGAGAGAGGACGCCTGCTCGAGGGTGGTGGTGGTGATTGGGTAGCAGGGTGAGGATGATGATAATGATGATGATGATGATGATTGCCTCATGGGGGCATTCGGAGTAGATCTAGTAGAACGTAGCCTGAAAACAAGCTAGAGCACTGATTTAGAGTAGCTAGCGAGATCTTACTGCTTTAACTTCAAGGATTGACTTCTGGAAAGCACGAAGTGATGGGGTGCAGTGAACTGTCCAACAACTACAGCATGCACTCTGCACGAGTCCCGGACGTGGCTGAGCATCAAGAGTATGTTTATCCACACAATCTAAATACGTTAGTCAGCTCTTGGTTGGAGGAATAGAAGTACAGCAAACCCAAGACGTGAGTTCTATAAAAATGCTTTAGATGGAAAGTCAATGAAATAGAACGAATGAATTACTTTTCACTGATATAGATTAATTTTAAAACTGTAGGCAGAAATGGGCAGGAGGGCTACATATATACAGAATGAGATGTAGTATCAGTGCAGTAGTGTAGTGGAACTACGAAAGCAGAGGGCCCGAGAATTAGGGGAAAACGTATTTACGGACGTGAGTGGGACTGAAGGGACTCCGGATTCCTAGCAAAGGGCTCCTCTGAAGAACGAATCTGGATGGAAAACAACCACTTTTCTCTCTCGATTCGTCCACACCCCGGTCGCCTGGCTGGCCTTTCGTCGGCCGCTCTGTCCAGCTCATAGACGCATAGAAAAGTAGAGTAGCAGATTCATCACATAGCTGTTATGAAATTTCATGGATGCTTAACCATGTTCATATCATTTCGTTGGTTCTGTTTCCGAAAATGTTTTATTATTTTTTGATTATTTTTTTCACTTTTTAGTATATATTATTTTATTTGTCATCATCTTATTTTTTTGAAGTTATTTTTTATTAACATGATCAATTTTAACCTTGCGCATAGGGTTAACAAAAAATCAGAATAATTGATAGCAAAATTTTTCAGGGCTTGCCCACTGAGGAATCGCTATATATTTTGATAAAAAGTTTAATTGCTTTTCTGAGTAGTCTAATATATTCTCTTTTTGAATTTCTAGATTTTATGTGGTCCCTGGGGGCTTTACCTGATGGTAAGTTGCGGTTGCTTAACTCTCTGCATGTTCTCTCCTTTGGACAAGCTGCTGTGTACATACTGCAGATTGGCCTCACGCGTTGTTGATTAAGTTGCATGCGTTGAGCTGTAGAGGCCTCGTGAATGCATGCGGGCCCACCTCGGGCCCCTTAACACCGGCTCTCTGCCCGTTCGCCCCCCTCTCGGGGCCTTTCATTAACCCCCCTCGCTCCCGCCTGTCCACCCGCGCGCATGCGCTTGTGGGTGGGGCCCCCAGACCCGGACGGGGCCCGCGAAAGGGCACTCGCCCCCACGCCCCCCCAGAAGCCCCCCAGGCCTCCTGCGCCCCCCCTCAGCGACACGACACGAGACCTAGTCTTAGACTTAGATTGTAGTACGTACTTAGTGTAGTATAGAACCTATATGGTTATATTATTTGATGTGTAAGAATTGTTTCTCTTTCAGGAATATTTCTCCTGTGTTGTACTCCATTTTCTGTTCCAACTCCTTTCGTTCCTCACTTAATTCCAGAATACCTTGAAGTATATTACTCTCATCTGCGTGTTTGTTAAGCAGAAAATGTCAGTTATTGTGATTCATTTCATGTATTTAGTCAAACTTAACTGAAATCAAAAATTTCCATATCAATACATTTTTTGCTAAATTTATTTCAATTATTGAATGAACATTGTATATTATATTTAACGTCATCTGTTCATGATTTATCATGTTACCATTGTTCTTGAATTCAAAACATGTATAATTGTTTTTTTTTATTTCAAAACAATTGCATCATCCAAATTTTTTTTTCGAAATTATGCTTATTTAACTAAGATAAACTCGACATTATTCTTTGGTATTTTCTTTACTTTTTCTATCTGAACCAAAACACTCCTTAAACTTCTCTTGCACTGATCTACTACCTCTGGCGAGCCACTCTTGATGTTAGCTGCAGAGCTTTTTGTTTGTAAGAAATGAATGTGCAACATTATAGATCCTTCTGAATAAAAACTTACTTTGTGAAGTATAATTAATAAAATTTTAACTTTTTTAATTAAGTAGAAATTCTAAACATGTTGAATCAAATTTTCGAATTAAAATTAAATTACCATTGAGAAATTATCAATCAGGACTGCAAAGTATCTTTCAGAATCCTGTGAAGTCCAATCATTTCAGAAGGCATTCGGCACAATTAGCTCACACTTGAACTTGTCTCTTAATGAAAAAAGTATTGGAGAACATTAATTATTATTTCAAAATTTTGTATTTCATAAGTTGTTAATTTTTAAGTTTTTAAAATATAATTAATTTATTCAGACTGTAATGTGTGCTGATATGTTCATATTTAAACTTTACTAATTTTAATAATATATTACCTACATCTCTGCTGCTTACATCATAGTACCGTCATTCCTTTCCATGTCAAAATTACTTTCTTACAATTCAAGATCGACGGCAGGGTTGCCGATGTCAGCAGGAGAAATAAATAGTAGATCATTCGCAGGAGTGTAAAATTTCGTAACGCATTTTGTCAAATCTTGGTCAAAATATGTGAGATTTTTTCTGTAGAGTTTTCTGTATTATGAAAATATGTTGAGAACCCGCCCCTAAGACAATAAACCTAATGAAAAATAATGTAATAGAAACTATTTGATTAATTTGGTTGCTGTTGCCCCGGATCTATGCGCAAAATGGGAATATGAAACTTCAAAAATCGGTTAAAAGTTGAGCGGAGTTTAAATTTATTCTACTAGTTATTATGCCATTAGGCGTAACTAGAACCATGTTGAAATGAATATAATTCTTGGTGTACTTTAAACTTAATTAATTAATTTCCTTGATGCAAGTAATATTGTAATGTCAATTAATTATTTTCTCAACAGATTACGAAAAAGTATTGTTGTGTTTAAGAAATAATTCGCAGTTTAAACGAGAAGAATTGCGTGATAAAGATTACATTGTAGCAATGTGGAATTGCTGTATTTTGGCCTTGAGGGCGGGGACGTCTCCTGCTGCCCTGCGGCCCTGCCGCGCGACCTTGCGCCTTGCCGGGCGCCGTCTGAAGTTCTTGTGTTGTCTGCTTGCAGGTTTTCCCGCCGCGGCGTACGCCGCCTATGCGGCTGGGCGCGGTTACTCGGGGTATCCTAGCTTCGGACTCCCGTATCCTACAGGTAATCAGTTGGCCGGCCTGCACCATCACCATCACCACAGCCATCACCCCTTGGCCTTGTTGCCTTACCCGTTCGAGCACCTGGGAGTGTATGGGACCTCCTCCAGCCTGCATGCCTTGCCTCTGTGAACGAGCCGACCCGCGCCGCCGCCGCCGCCACTGCCGCCGCCGCGCCCGCCGCCGCCGCCGCCGCCGCCCGCTCGGGGTCGCCTTGTTGTTGCCTCTGGCTGGTTTTCTCTTTCTCTCTCTCACTCACTAACTCGCTCTCTCTGTCTTTCTCTCTCTCTCACTCACTCTCGCTCGCCCGCCCGCGCGGGGCGGTCGCCTGGGGCGCCCCGGCGGCCCGATCCGCGGCGCGTGCGGCTCATGCAGTTTCCGATTCGATTGTGATATGTAATTTACCTAACTAGTTAGAACGTGTGCCCGACGTCCTCCGTTTCCCGTGCAATTTCAGCACCTAATTGTCCAGTTCTCCTCTCCTGTTGCCTACAAATTCGCCGATAATTCGAACACTGTAGGTAATACTGTTGTTTATTTGAAAACGCATGGGTTTTGGCTCAGGATACCCGGAAGCTATTTCAGACACAACGAACAGACGCTTTAGAGCGTCGCTTGAAAGTACACGAGAGAAGGTTTCGTCGGAGGTACAAGATAGGAGATTCATTAGTGTCCGTTTTACGATAGTCATGCACCTATTAGAATGTAGACTGTTCTCACATTAGATGCCGTAGCAGTGTCATTCGGACTATGATATCAATTTAGGACAATAATCGTATTATTAAGATAACCCGCTCTTTTTAGCACGTAAATTAAAATTATTGTTACCGATAGCTCTCTACATATCTCATAGAAAGTACATTGTTTGATGAGGTAGGCTGTAGCAGTAGTACTGTAAGCTCTGAAGCGTAGCAAATTTAGAATTTAAAAAATGTAGGCATGTAAGCGACTTCCATGACATCTGTGATGTTCTCACTACTTCAATTATAACGGTGTCTTAAGTATATAATATCAGAACTGGTATTCATATCAAAGCTCCTTAGCAAGTGGCATCTCAGATCATATGCGCTGCGAATTTCCTAGGTAAACTTTAATGTCATCGGAAGACAATCCTTGATCTCCCGCTGGAAGAATCTTGTCATCGACCTCGTTCTTAGTCAAGATCTCTCAATTTGTACATAATACGAAGGCACGTGTGTCTGTAGATGAACATGGTCGTATAGAAATTCGTGAAGCTCTTCGGATTTCGTTTATAGTCTGTACGAATTCCACGATCCAATGTATTCAAGTAGATGAATAAGTACTACTATGCCTCTAGCGATAGAACTGTTCAGACACAAATATACCTGAAGTAGCTAGAAAATGTAGAGTATATTAGCGGCCGTATTTGTCTGCGCCCCCTTTTATGTTGTCGCTAAATCGTGCTATTGTCGCGAAATCGCTTGTGTGAAATAGAAATCTAGAATTGCTATTAGAATGAATGGAGTTACCTCGAACTCGTCCCGAACATCGTCGTTGAATTTTGAAGGGAAGCTGTTATTTTCATCGCCTGGCTTTTATGAATTGCGATGGCTGTGACACGCCATACTCGTCGTTGAACACGAAATACCTTTACTCAAAACACATTTAGAAACATAAATTATAGAAATACAATCAAACTTTCAAAGTAACCCAATTTCTCGTCGGCTAATTCGAACTGTTCCAATAGTGTATTTACTACGTTAAAAGGAATTTGAAGAAAAGCTTTTTGCAACTAACAGAGATGACTTTCGTGTTCTGGGAAATAGAAAGTGTGTGAATTGTCGCGGTAACCGCAAAGAATCCTTCGGTTCGAGGCGAGGAAAGAGCTGCTCCTACCTACTCCCACACGCTAGCTTATTCCCTTCATCAACCCCCTTCTCCCGGTGTACACTGCACGCTCATGCCTGAAACGCCGCATTGATGTTCGGCTGTCCTCAGTATGGGTATGTTCATTTGTAAACATAACTTACATAATGTACCCATCATATCGTCCATGTTCGTTGCATTTACTGTTGATGTTTGCTATTGTTGATCCAGCGATATATCATAGGTTGTGTTTTTTTCTCGTATATTTTGCGAAATCGGATGATAAATATAATATAATAAAAATATTTTTATGGGTGATTTTTTGCCAGGATGGGAAATGGGTGTGCTTTTCTTATTCGAAGTACATAATTGTTTCTAAGGTATTAACGAATGATAAAAAGAACACCAACGGATTTTTTTAAGAAAAATACGAGCGAGGTCAAGTGGGTGTCTTCACTGGCATCCATGTCGCACCTCGTAGCAGGGCTTGCGCTTGGCGTCTGTTTCCTTTCGTTCGTTTGCACGCTTGGCGTTTTTCAACTTTTCTCAAACGGATCTGAACTCGCGTACACATTACACGTATGTAAACACAAACACATTTACACACAAACTCACACATGAATATCCCGTCCTTACGAGCGCAGTCCTTCCATAATGGATCTTCTGTGAAAACCTCGTTTTTACTTCTTAAGATCATTATGTTTTATATATTTTCTTATACGTTCTATTCGTTATTCTGCCGAGATATGGACGGTTCATTTTTCTCACTGAACCGTCTTCCGTTACTTTCTAACGTACAAACAACGCTAAAGCAATTTTCGCTTTTCCTATATAAAATTATATATATCACGTTTATGACTCTTGCGTAGCTTTTTAGCAAATGAGTATTGAATAAGGAATATTTTTCATTGCTTCCTGCGAAGAAAAATGTGTGAATTGAAGTGGCGTTACGAATGACGAAAGTGCTTTTTTCATTGCCGAAAGTCTAAAAATCCTCACATTCTTTCCTTTTCGTGCTATAGGTTTCATGCGCCCTTTGCTTTCCCTCGTTCCTGCTTCTTCCTACTCCATTGCAGCCCCAAATACGCGCGAAAAAAAATTGGCATTTACTGCGTTGCTAGATTCTTGCCTTCTCTCCGTTGGACGCTTCCCCCCATAACTGAAGATATGCTTGCCGTCGCACCATAGATTGCATGTCAGGTAGCTGTAGTCGCTGGAAACGAACCGTATACGTCTCAATGTAGCTCTACTTTAACTACCATAGTAAATAAGTAATTGGGAGCATCGTGTATTGAAAAGCAATAATTGTTGATAATGATCATGAAGAACATAGCATAAGATTCCATAGTACTTATAGTTTCCTGCGTTGATGTAACTAACGTAACTGTAATTAACGAGTGCATTAACAACATGGCATTTTCCCCCACATTCCTCGTGTGTGATTTCGTGTGGCTGCAATAGCAAGTAGACGCCCTGTATTAGCTGTGGCATTAACGCCAAAGACCTCTTGTCATTGTGTGTCGGTAGTGATCAATAGATACGATGATAATTGTATTGCCATGGTCTAGTGGCCTTCGAATTTCCCCACGTGATACGAGGTGATATCAAGAATGCACTTTTTTAATATCACCGTGAACTTACAATTGTTACTACTTTTCTTTCAACAAAATTAGAAAGGAAATGAAAACAAATATTAGTTGGATTTTCTTCAGTACGATTCCTTTTCTATTTTACTTTCAACGATTTAAGAAGTAATGCGAAGTCTGAATAACCGCATCTTATTTTGGTCTGGTCATAAGCGTTTCAAATTTCAGTCATGTTTTGTGTTTGTTGATAGGTGTCTTTTTTCGAAATCTTCAAACGTCCTCTACATATTTTTCTTTCTTTCTTCTCCAGGTGTCTATGGGGTAATCCCCGATAATCGAGTACTTCTGGGTGAATACGTAAACATTAACATGGTGGCCCATTCATGAACGTGAGAGCTGTACTAAGCTCGTGCTGTAAATGAAAATAAAAAACATGGTTTACATATATTTATATCTTTGACTTGCTGTGAAATGTACAATTTTTATACATATTATATGTGTATACATGTGAAGAGAAGTGCTTTGCGAGCATGCCAAACAAGGGACTTGTCGAGTGTCCCTTTGTTGCGTCAAACACTATGACCAGTAACCGTTGCAGGTATGAGCAACTTTGGAAGTCGCATAACTATGTCTATGAGGCGTTTCACGACTTAAATCCTCTTCAGTGATTAATGTTAGGCTAAAGTGTACCGCGAATGACGCACACACGAAAATATTTTTTCCTGATTGAAGATGGATCAATTCATATTTTTCTTCACTAAATAAAACGTAATTATCAAGCAAAAGACGAACTCTTCTGTACTGAAAATGTTCAGGAAGTGTTAAATCTCATTAACTAATATTTACTGCTCGAAATGATACGGGAGGCATGAACAATTATGGCATGCAAAGATACAAAATATGAAAATCAAACAATATATTTCGAAGTTTTGACTTTCATCATTATATTTATTTTATGGAAATTCTTATTCTTATTGTGCCAAAGAAGTCATCATTTTATATTGAGATATCACATAAATTGCTCAATGCATTTCCACAGTCAAATCATAATTTCATTTACTGAGAAAGTACAAATAAATGATCGTGAAACGCCCTCTATGTGAAACTGGTATCAAAATCTTGGTCTCAATCACTAATATAATCGTTGCCACTTGCAACGTGAATTGTTTCTCCTTTTTTTGTAATTTTTTTGAATTTCATTTATGAACCTGGGGTTAATCATGCCCACTGAGATGATGCATCCAGCAATGCTTCCTGGTCACGAAGAACTTTTGGGCGGACCACTGTATTCATAAAATCATTTTATCGGGAATCGGCCAGAAGATGTATCACTTCTGGTTCCTTTTGTTTCTCCTTTATGTACAAAATCGAAAAGAATACATAAATAACTTTTGTTTCAACTGAGTATCTTTTTATTTTTCTCATTTATTTCTCTTACTCCTCTTACTCCTTTCTTTCTATTCAATTTCGTCCCGAGCCCATTTCTTTTCCTTGTTTCTCTTTTACAATAAACCTGATTTTCTTATTTTAGTCGACACAAACTTGAATGCGAAGAAATCAAGGACTTGATTTCGTTTGTTTCTTCTTTGTTCTCCCTGTGTATAAAATTCAAAGAAAGACTGTTCACAGCTTGTCACTGGATTTTCGATCTTAGAGATCAGCACGAAAATGTAATTTACGCGCGAAGACTGATTTGGGCAAATTCTAAATAGATTTTTCTTCATAATGATAATTTTTCTACACAAACACGCTAGTTCAAGGCATTCACTGAAAGATGACCGTTTCTTATGATATGTTCCCTCTTTACGTTTTTACTAGTCTGATTTCGTTCAGTAATTTAATGTGTATTTTTTTATCTCGATATCTACAGGTAATACTGTCTTCTTCGTTCTTCGAATCACTTATCCTCATCATCTACCTTCATCCACGCTCTTATATTTATTTTGTTCTTGTGTCCATTTGGCTACGTTGATTTCGAAGGGAACTTTAAAAAATATGTTCAATTGATTCAAGAATGTATAATGAATTTTTATAAGTTCATAGTAGATTTCCTTGAATTATATTACTTGTTACCGAGTGTGTGGATGTCAAAATTGAATTCAGTTTTAAGTTCGTTACATAAGTAATGAAGGAATTCAACTATTCAAATAAAAAGAGAGAAATGGGTTTTTCTTTCAATAAAAAATAGCGGGTCTGTGAGACAATGATTTTGAAGAGAGAGAACTGCCATGTGCCATTCCAAAACGTGACAGAGTAAAGAGAGCGATGATGTAAAGCCTAGCGAAGTTGGTCCCCCTGCGCCACAGATGCAGTGGCAATCCAGTGGCGGATGCTCTGGCCGCTGTCCCGGCCGGCGGGTGTCGTTCACAGACGCGGGGCTTGCACGCCGGGCCCGCGCTCTACCGCAGACGGAGCCCCCGGGACCCGCCCCCTCCCGCCATCCCCACCCTCTTCGACTCGAAGTTCTTCTTCTTCTTCCTCTTCCGACCGGTTCGCCTCGGCTCTTGGTTCCCCCGTTCCGCTGCCTTTCCGCCCGCCAGCTGTGTCGTCCCCACTGCCCACCCTGCCTTCGCACTCGTGTGTGTATAGCCCCCCCCCCGCCCCCAACTTCAGAGTATGAGTGCGATTTTGGTCTGAGGACAGCGTTGACCTGTGATCACCACTGGATGTGCAGATAGACTTGTGCTAAGTGTCTTGTTTCTCTTTTTTAAAACCAATTTTCAAACGCTGCGAGGATTTGGTAAGTTGTGTTGTTTATGCCATGGACAGTGTTTTGCCAGTGAAATGAAATGAACTATATGCTCTTTTAAGACTCTGAAGGAAGATATCACTGATCGAACGGTTTTATTGTCACAAATGAATGTGTTTATTGTCCTACACCCACACGTGATATTGGAGGTCTGTCATATAACATCATGGACATGTGTGTGATCGAATGAGTGTATAATTATAATGTTATTATGTGTATGTTCGTTATTCACGTGGACACTGTGTATATCGTATAAGTGATGTTATACGTAACGCATATCCTATAAATGATAGTGATGAACTGAACTTGAACTTGTCTGACGGTGGTGGTTTGGACGTGAGCAGCGTGTTGGCTGCGCGGCCCTAGGAGCCGGACTCATTCTTGACCTAGTTTGGAGTGCGGGACTTGGTCAGGCCGGTGGCTCCCGCGCCACGCTGCTCCTGCGCCCGAGGGCGTGCTCATGCGTCATTGTTACGAGATATTTGTTCCATTGCATATGAGGACTAACAGTATGCATATGAAACTTATCCTTTACAATATATGACAACACGAGTATGTGTGTTCTGTTCGTTAAGTGATACGCCCACCATAATTATATATAATATATTGCAAATTTTAATGGTCTGTCATAATAAAGATATGTATAATATGAATTACATTTTTTCCTTTTTATCTTTTTTTTTGTATGTTGGTACTTGGTGCTGATACTTACTTCTCTTGTCTTGTAATGCTTCCTCTTCTCTTCATTTGCCCACACCTCTCGTACTATCTCGAGCGCTGAGTCGCTCAGGGAAACAAACCTCGAAGAAAAAAAAATGTTTCGGTAGAATTTAAAAAAAAATGGGAGGGAAAAGCAGTGCAAACAATTTTGGCTGTTCCGCGCTGTTGTGTTGTCGGCCGCGCGCCTCGCGAGTTGTCTGTCCATTCCCGCGGGTGCAGTGTCCGCCCGCACCTGGTTTCTGGTAGAACTTGGAGAATTTTTGATGGAACGGGTAGAGCACGCTGTTTGCATGTCTGATGCGACTAGGATATCTGGCCCATTCCCCCACCCCACCCCCCAGCGAAATCTCGTATTTGGCTCTTCATTTTCGCGTCGCGTGGCGTAACACGTAGGAAATCGGACCGATGAGAGAGTTTCCCATCACTTTGGAAAGAGTTGGTGGTATCAATTCTTTCCAGGAAAGAAGCTAAGATATTTCATTCATCTATTGTTGTACGTGTATAATAGATCCAGGGAATCATATAACATTATTGTATATTCATTAATAGTGATTTCAGTAAAGACATTCGTTTAATGTAACATCCGTTTCATTTCATATTTTTGCAGTCTTCAGTAATGACAGTTCGATTTCCTTACTACGCCACGCCTCCACCTGGCATCTGGAATGTTCTCTGCTCCCGCACGCATTTTGTTAGTTATAATTTTAGATATTATAAATTATGTTACCCTACCATTTACATTGTAGCATATTTTTCCCCGGTATGGGTAAATTATTTAGGGGGTTTGTATTAATTTTCTCCATCGTAATATACCTGGTTGAACGTACAGACATTCCTCGCCATGATGTATTGATGACTGTACTGAAGAAGTGTGCATGTGATACTTCCAAATGCCAGGTTCATGTTAGATGATAAGCCTCATTCATGAATACCTTAGTGTGTAGTAAACGTCACATAGTTTTTTAATTGTCTTGTAGTTGTCTCCTAGTGGTGATATAATTTTAATTTCATAAGAAATAAACTGTTACAAATGACACACCTAGGAGATTCAGAATTTCATTTAGACTTTAGAATGCAATGTGATTCGAGATGGGAATAACGTACATTGAATGGTATTTCCCGTGTTGAAACACATTAGTTATTGCCACGTTATATTTAAAAATGTGATGTCCTGTGGTTTGTGAGAGTGAAAGTGTCGGGTCTACCTTTCGACGTTAGGTAACTGTAATAAGCACATAACTGAGGCATTTGTGTACATGGTTTTGTGAGAATGAGCCTGTGTGTTGTTTTGAATGTCTTGGTTGCATTTAGATCTCTTTATTCTCGGCTACCTTTTCTTTTTCTTCGTACGGTATGAGTAGAGTATAACCCTATTTCTCAATACCTTTTCTCTGTCATGGAGTAGTGAATCGTACAGTGACCTGTACTTAGAGAGCATACTGTGCATTTGTGAAATGTGTTCTAGAGCCGATTCTTATAATAGTTATTTAGGCTAAAGGGTCTATTAACTGCAATAATATTGCAAGATGTAGTTTAGTTACATTTTGTGAACATTCTTGGAGTAATGCATTATATTAGCTCCTTTTTGAAAGGATAAAAGTATTCAAAAATATTCTGTAAATAGAAAATATAGATAATTAATTAAAATTCTATTAATCGAAGATACATAAAGTTAATAAACATCTTTTTTTGCTCAACTCATTCCTTCTTAAACAAAATAACACTTGCTTATTTGAGGATTATTACTCATAGGTGTGTTTGTTTTGTATTTCCTTAAATTCGCTTTTGGTGTTTTGAGTTTTGTAATAATTTTTGTATAAAAAAATAATCAAGCTGTCTCATATCATTATTGCATTAAATTTATACTTTTAACGCCCCCTGTCAATATAAGTATCGGAAACATTGATATAAAAGCACTCATCTGGTAGGTTTTTGCAGCAAATAAATGTCCCATGTACTCGTCGAAGAAAAATGACTGCGGATTAACTCTTTTTTACTCGGCGCCTCCTCAAGTGAAACACGTCCTCTTGAAGAAGCCGCCGTAGCACATCGTACGTTGAGTGCCACCCGCTCTACAAATTCCTCGGTTAAACCCCCGCTTGCCTTTCTCGCCGGGGGCTGAAGGGGGAGTGGGGTGGCGGGGGAGGGGGGCGGCGCAGCTAAGTAAGGGATCACTCTCATTAAGCGCTGGTGCCGCCAGAGTAAATTTCTCTTGCGTAGATCATGGCTCCCCAGACGAGCCCCCTCGCCGTCTCCAGCGCAGCCGAAATCCTCGTCGGAAAACAAGACACTGACTGCGTTCAGGAGAGCGTTGCAGTAGGCGTTGTACGGTGGCTTAACCAGAGTTGCTAGAGCGACTGTGAAGGAACCTGAGCCATTCAGGTTCTACCCAGTGGAGAAGTACAATAATTCGGGTCTTGTTACATTCATGAATACACAATTTTTGACCATACGAGGCTTTCAACGGATGGAAAATAGCGAAAAGAATGCGTTTATTTATATTTTACGCCCTCATTTTTGAAATTTTTGGGATCGTAATTTCACATCCATGCAACTTTTTGAAATCGCTGTGTTACTCATTATTTTCTTGGGTGGGATGTGCTCTAAGAGCGTATTGGAGTATAATACGAGTGTACAATCAGAAACGAATATTCGGTGGGTAAAATTTAAGAAATACATTTTGGCGATTTTTTCAAAAGCGTACTTGGTCGGCAACTGTCGTGTTAGGTACTTCCAAATAAATTAGGTTTTGTTTCAGACCAATTGAGGGATGGTAAATCATAGAGAAAACCTTTAAGCGAAGTATTAATTTTCTTGCAACTCTTTAAGTATGATTACATTATAAAAAGTACGAGTACATTTATGATTCTTCTTCATAAAAACAAACAAATTTTAGGCAAATTGTCAAGTAATAATTATAAAGTAAAAGTAAATAAATACTTTCTAATAAATGAAATGATTTCATCGTTGAAAGTTTGATGTATAAATAAATATTATTCACATTCGCGATTAATTCTCTTTTTGCGTCGTGAGTCAGCTACTGTCTATATTTTCATGTGCCTCTTGAACTAGTTACCACAAATGAATATTCAAATAAACAATTTCCATCATTCCACCTAATTTTTGGAATTGATCTGTAATTTCGTAGCAATTGTTTCTTGAAATTGAAATCAGCATCAGAAATTATCGTTCATTAATGAACAAATATTCATGCTAATGAGCAAATTATTCGTTTAAAACCTTCTGTAGAATACACATTCATACCCGAAGCCGTTTATATTAACTTCAAATTGAACCATCGGAATGAGAGTGATGAAAACTTTCGTTATAAACTCACAAGAATGTGAAAGAGAGAAAAAAACAAGTACAGAAAATAGAAGATTGATTTTCACCCACTTATCATTATGATGTACTCGTCGCGACAGTTTATACTATTTGTTCCGGCTGTAGACATTAAGAAACTATATTTGTATGTTTGTTTTGGTTATACCTTGTCGCATTTTACTGTAGACTTGATCGATCTCAGCGTTCTCTCACGCAAAAGGAAGCAAAACTTAACTACTTTATTCCTTCAGAAAGAGGCACGAATACGATGGCGATATTTATTGCCTGCACGAATATTAGCTGCTTTTCGAGTACTGTTAATTTCTCTGCAAAGAACGGATTTTTAATATTACGAGGCAATTGACGGCGCTCCGTGTCCCCTCTGGAGTTTGAAATGTGAAGCAATTAGTCATTTGTTATTAGAGAACATTAAATCTAAACGAACATCGCGTCGGCAATTAAAATCGGCTGGTGCGCCATTAGGGAAGGGTCGATTATCGATAGCTGTGTGAGCGCCGTTGCGTCCAATACTCGCTCGGCGCGACGTTCGATCAAGTCTATATTGTGTTAATACTTCACATTCTTCTTTAGCCTGTCTAGTTAATCTTTTACTGTCTCTGTCTCTCTTTCTCTCTTTCCACCCAATTTTTTCATTATGAACCCCTCTATTGTTTTAGCAATTTTGTAACATATGTAGATTACTAGACTATTAATTACTACTTGTATCTGTGAGCGTAGTGCAGCGACTAGCGCGAATATGCGAACGGCTGCTGCACCCTCCACCCCGCCACGCCTCGCCGCACCCCGCCCTGCGCCCGGCCTCGCTCGCTCAATCGGCGGGTGGGCGGGGTGACATTGGCTCCCGTCCCCGGGTGACACCTTTTTTGCATTATAAACGGTGGGCGATAATAGCTCATTCGACAGCGTGTGAAACCGGGGCGGGCAGTGAAATTAAGGCATTTATTAAAACTTTTGGAAATTTCAATTACGCGCAGGTCGATGTCGGATCGGGATAAATTGGAGCGAAATAATAGACGCGGAGCGGCCGCTTTGGATCCGCGCACGAAGAGGGGGGAGGGGAGGGGAGGGGAGGGGAAAGGGGCGTGGAAAGTCCGGGGACTCCCGGGCAGCTCAACGATGCTCAGCTGTTGGATGCCGTTTACTCTCACTTTCCTTTTAGTGGCCTCGTGAATTTAGCTTTTGTTTATATATTTGAACTCTTCACGTTGCCTTGGCATTCGTTGTTTTTTTATGGCTCAAAATTTTATCCTCGTTCGTAGACGGCTCTTGTTATTATTGACTCGTGCATTTCAAAATTTCTCAACGTCGAGGTTAGATGAGCATCACATTATAATAAACAAATATTTACGTTTGGCGTATGAGATATAAATATGAGATGAATATAACTTAGCTACACACTTGATTGAAAATCGTTTTTTCTTTCTTAACTGAAACTTGTGAATGAAATGAGAACGTTAAAACTAGTTTCACTGAGACTCCCCTGCATGCGGGAGTCACATTTCTCTTGATCAATTTTAATTGAATTTTTCCGTGCACTGTGAAAACCTCGAAAAGAAAAGAGGGTTTCCACTATAAAATTTAGAGTAACAAATACAAAATATAAAGAATTGAAACTTTCCAACATTCTTTTTTTTTGGTATTCTCTATTTGTTTGTATTTAGGAAATGTATTTTAAATATAAACATGACGTTTGTGTAAACATGATTTCTAATAGGACAACTTGAATGAATGGTTGAAATTAGGATTTTAATTTAGGAAGTTATGTATGACAGTCGAAATAAGTGTCGAAAACAATACTGAGCCTATAGACAGAAAATAAATAAATAAATGTTTTTGTCTAGTTCATAATTAAATGTCCATGCTGTGTGACAGATGTTCGGCACGCATTATCGAATTTTAATTCAATGGATAATTTGAAATGTAATAGTTCTTATTTTTTAACATCTGTTATATTACTTTTGAAATGAAAAATTACATTTTCCTATTTTCTTGAAATGAGCTATCTTCCCCGTCTAATGAACACGGCTCGTGCTTAACTATATGTGCACCATATTTTTTAATTATTTATTTCAATTTAATGAATATTGTTAACATGAATTACTAAGATTGAACAATTAAAAACCAAGCATTACCATTTGAAAGTAAATGACAATATCAATTATAAAAAATTGCACAAACGCTTTTTCGATGTTTGAAACTTTTAACGACTTACTATTTTCGCTTAGGTTCGTCGTGATTTGAGGGAAATCTTAAATTGTGTAAAAACCTCATGAAATAATGAAAATTGATATAATAAATCAATTGCTGTTGATGATTTACCTTAAAAAGAGTTAGTACTTGTATAATAACATATGAAGTTGAGTCCATGATGCCGAAATGGGTTTGTCTAAATATATTTTGGGGTAACCCTACTACTCTACAACTGTTAGATTATATGTATTAATACCAAAATGTGAAAAGAAAGACCCACCAAAAAGATATAAATCGAATTTCTCAATCTTTACTGCAGTGATTCGTATATTATTGCCACCTTGGTCGACGTTTCCCGGATAATAGATCCCGCACAGAGTCTAGTGTTGGACGCACTTTGCCCCCCCCCTCCCAACTCCACCCCTCACCATATCTCTTACCGCCCCGATTCCCGCGGCGACGGGGCGGCGGCCGCTCCGCCCTCGCCCCGCCCCTGCTCCGCCCCCGCTCCGCTCCGCCCCCGCCCCCGCCCGCGACCCCGGGCGGGCCGTCGGTGCCTCTTTGCTCCTGCCTTGCGCTGTGCCGCTGCGGCCGCCGGCGCCGCGACGGCCGCCCACCGCCGCCTCCGCCGTCGCCGCCGCCACCGCCGTCGCCACCGCCGCCGACCGACGCCGCCGCTGTGTCCGCAGGGTTGGCGCTGTGCGGCGTGGCGGCGCCCGTCACCGCCCGCCCCCGCGCCGCCCCCGCCCCCCGCTGCCTCGCGGCCGCCGTCCCCGCCGGTAATCCCGCCGCCCTTCTCGATTGTCTTTTCTCAACTCTCTTTTTTTTTCCTTTTTTTATTTCTTCTTTTTTGAGTACTATTTTTGTTTGTTTTTTTCGCTCTGGTATTTTTTCTCCTTGATCTTGCTCTAGTTATCTCGACTTATATTGCCAGCATTTTACCCGCACTCTCGACGTAGTGAAGTTGGCACCGCGTCCCTAGGTAGCTCGCATACTTTCATCCTGAGACGAGGCTTCTAAAACGGTGTAGCGTAATCTGTACTAGGGTGACAAAAGTGATTGTGGGATATTTTACGCACTTTGTTGATAGTGACGTAATTAGTATTTATTTCATTTAACCACAACATACCGTTTTGGCTCATATATTAACTAGTACATTGCGAATGATGTTTTATATCATTTTACTAGTATAGTGAATTTACCTATAAGATGTCTACTTATAATTATTCTCAAGTGTTGGTAAATCTTAGAAAAGGTGTTTACTTTGAAAAGTTTGTTCTTTTCTCGTCCACTGAACATAAATTGTTGTAGTTGTAGAATAAATGAATTTGAAACTAAAGTGATGAGATTTTGTGTTAAATTCGCCTCGTCGACGGATCGAGTATTGATGCCGTGCTGACCATTCTCCTCCACGTTAGAATATGTTGGTGACAGCTTTCCTCCTCTAGTTATTCATTGTTGATGATTCTTCCTTGAACTCCTGGTCCGTATCAAAACTAATATCCTCTTTTTTTAATATTCTCTTTTCTCCCATTACCTTATGGAGCTTCGCCATGTCGTGAGCGTGCCCTATTTCACGAACGAGAAAAAGATAAAATTTTTTAATTGTAGGTGAATGGTCAGTTTCGACGATTTGAACGAAACCTCGTTGACTCACGAATGGCAATGAAATTTGAAAATAAATGTGAAAATGTTTATCATTGATTTCTAATTTGATTTGATATCAAGATTCGCACGTTTGAATCTCAAAAGAAATAAAACATTTTATTAAATTTTAAAACTGTGAATTCTGAATATAGATTTCGGTAGATTTATCATTCGTTATCTAACTTATCAGCGTTATCCTTTGTAAATGGATGCATATTTCCACTAGACCTTTTGGCACAGTTTGGTTACCTAATAAAAAAAGTTAATGAAGACAAGATTTTTCAAGTTTCACTGTCATTTTTTGTATTGCATAGTGCAGTTCTATTAATAGTACGTATTAGTTTAGGACTTGGACATTGAATAGCACCGGGAATGAACTAGGGCTTCAAGTATCTATATGAAGCGTTCCTGTTTTTCTGTTGACTGGGCTTCATAACATCCAATTTTGTTGACTGTGCTGTAAAATACTCACAGTTCTAAAGCAGATACTCTACTTGGTGTAAGTGGTTGGGCATGATCTAAATTCCTTGCAACGCGTTCCAAGTGAGCGGATTTTCACGCAGAGATGAGAAGTAGTGTCTGCAGGAGCCCTAGTTCGACGGTCCCCTAGTCCAGTACAGAGGGCACGCTCACTTCGTCGGCTACTGTACGCGCCTCCCGTCCTCCGCGCGGCTCACAACGCTGGTTTCCCCCATTGCCCTTCCCGCCGCTGAACGCATCGGTGCACTCGCGCAAATCGTATGATCGAATCACGAATCATATGAAAACGTCAATTGAAATAGTAGACTTTATTATAATTTTATGCGTTTCGCTGTTTTGTTGGGTTAAAACGAAGCTCAATTAAGGATGCGCAAATTTCCAAAGCGATTTTTTTAACCTAAAATTTCCCCAGTGATGCATTACACAGATGCAAACAGTGAAAGCTCGCCATTACCGCTAACTCTATTATTTATGTACAACTCGTTTAAGTTAACATTAGGGACAAACATTCGGGTGATATGACATTCCCAACGACATCGTTCTCATTGGGATGTTCTTCTCCTGAACATGTACATATCATTTCATTGTTATTTCTCAGATAAAATGAAATAATTCTGAAATTCCCCTTCGCATCGTTAGGGAAGCTACTGGACCATGTGCAATGTCCAAGTCTCTCTTCAGGGCCAATTTGAAGCAACTCGGTTGAAGTGAACGAGTTATTGATGGAATTGTTTGAACAATTCCCTTTAACACGCATTGAACACTTTTTATTTGATGGAGTTGCAGTCAATTATGGTCCTGAGCATTCTAGTTCTGAACCTCGTATTATTGTCTGCTAGTTTTGGTATGAGTCATTGTGTGGATGTTTACTTTTATTCTAGCTTGTACATTTAACTAGAAGATGAACACAGTGAGGTTTGGTGAAATGCCCTATAGTGTTATGTTAAGCGTTACAACTGTACATACGACGTACAAGTAGTTATATAACCTATCGTTTATAGTGCTTGTGAATTAGACTGATTATTGTATGTTACAACTGAAGTAGCAAGTATGATGTAGCACCCTCTGTGACCGCCGCTACACCGATGAGGTGTAGTGCCTATACAAAACCAAGAAGAGGTAGTTCCTGTTGTGTGTCCCTGCTGCCCATGGTATGTTATAATGCTGTAACATATGCTACTTCCTACTGGATGGGTCAGATAAGCATAGAAATTAGCATCAGACTTGTAACGTATTCTAGTTAGTTTCTTAGTGCCAGTAACGTGTTGTTTATAACAATATTTCATCTTCGCTCTTTTACATGAGCATTTAACACTGCTGCTATTGCCGCTTCAAATTGACAGATACTATATTGACTATATTTTCACTTCGACACGTTCCTGGCGACTTCTGCTATGGTAGATAGTTGACTGTGGACGGATCGTAAGTGTAGAAGTAATTTGGACAATACAAAATAATCGCTGTTATTTTCGATTGGTATGTATTTTTATCGATTTTTAATCTACAGAAATGAAATACCTGTTTCGTAATCCTGTTACGTTTAAAGTTTGTAAAATGTGTTTATTTTTGTTTACAAACTTGGTTCGGTTAGGTACGAATAAAACCTACTCACCAATAAACAAGTCAGGAATTCCAAATTCACAAACAAATCAATATTATTTTTGGGCTCATATTTTAATATTTTTTTAATATTCCCGATGCAAATCAATACAAATAGAATTTGAAAACGTGGTTACATATTTTTGTCATCTCTGATTTTAATCCAACTTTTTTATTTTCCACGACTATCCCCCCTTCTAATTGAGCATTTTAAAATTTACTTACATTCCGAACATTATATGGATTCTGTAAACGAGCGATACGAGAACGAAACGACAGGATTCGCGGAAAAACACGCTCTAGGTACCAGTGCAGCGATCTAACGCCTATATGACGCGTTCACTAAATCACAGCGGTCAATCCTCGAAATCCGAGCGGGCGACTTCCGCAGGCTCCTGTCCTCCGCCCCTGGAGCGCCGCTGAATATTTTATTTCGTTATAAAAAGCTTTTGGCGCAGCGAGCGGTTTATCAAAGTCGAGCGCAGCTATTGTCGCTCCGGCTCCCACCGCTGCCGCCTGTCAACGAGCTGGACCCGGCGGAGGAGGGTCGGAGCGAGGACGGGGCGGGACGGGGCGGGGATGTGGCAGGAGCGGAGCGCGGAAGGACTCGGAAAGGCGGGAGGTCGGGGTCGGGGAAGGGGGAGTGGTTGGGAGATAGGGCGGGGAGGATGCGGTGCGGGGATGTGACAGGAGCGGAGCGCGGAAGGACTCGGAAAGGTGGGAGGTCGGGGAAGGGGGAGTGGTGGGGAGAAAGGACGGGGAGGAGACACGGCTGCTAGGAGACATGACACAGAAGAGATGGGAGAAGAGCTGGGAAGACGCGTTGGGGTTGGGATGAAGCAAGGCGAGAAATAAGCGCGGTGGGAAAGGATCAGGGTGACGTGGAGATGAGTAAGTGGTGAGATGCGAGAGCCGGGAGGCGTGGCATAGTGCGCATGAGGCAATGAGGAGTCGGGGATGAAGCGTTGGGGCAGGCGGGGAAGAACGATCTATGACGAGGCGGATGAGTGGAGGCTGGATGGCGGAGTGGCTAGAAAGACACGGGATGAGAACGAGGTGTGATGGAAAGGAAGCGGCGCGATGGTGAGACTGTGGGAATGAGAGGGGGCGAGGATGGGGAGGTGTTGGGTAAGTGACGAGACGAATGAGTATCAGTGGGATGCGAAGGCGGGACGTGGAGACTGGGAGGCGGCGTAGTTAGAATGAGACGGGGCGAGAACGAGGTATGGTGAAAATGAAACGGGGCGAAGGTGAGACATGGTGTGGGAATGAAAGGGGGCGTGGACGGTGCGATGAGGCGGATGAGAACGAATGAGACGCGAGGGCGAAACGTTAAAGCTGGGAGTCGGCGTGGCTAGAATGAGACGGGGCAGGAGTGTGGCACGGTGGAAATGAAACGGGGCGAAGGTGAGACGGGTGACGACGCAAATGAGTAACGGTGGCGTGCCGTGGGCGTGAGCGGAGCGGGAGAGGGGGAAGTGGGGCGAGGGACGAAACGGCGGGCAGTGGTTTGGGAGGGTTGCGGTAGCGGCTGCGGCCCCATGCCCGAGTGCCGGGCGCACCGGCGGCATGTCGGCGGGTAGAATTTCACTGTGATGGCTGCTGCCGCCTCGCGCCCAAATGCGATTCAGCGCGGTTCAGCCGCTCGCCGCTCCCCCTCTCCCGCCTACATTTTTACATTCAGCCTGACTACTCTTTTTTGTGTTTACCCCCGTCTCGTTTTCTCTCCATGCTGTAACTACTATGGAAATGTGTCCATCTGACACTAAAATACTCGATAGAATTACCGCACTTACCATGCGAATTCGCCTTTTTTTGAGAGCTGTGCACTCGGTTTAAAAGCCCCACTATTCTTGGGTTTCATTTCATTATTCGCGATGGCGGTAATTCGAATCTTTATACTTCGAATGTAACACGAGGGCGTAAAACATTCTCCGGTATTCCCGACGATAAAGCGATTATTTTGTATTGTCCCAAACGTTTCAAACATCTGCGTTCGCTTATTCGAACACATGTTGAAAATTTGAGAGGGATGTTACGTTTATTTACATTGGAAACACGTGCGCCAGGGAATGGTACTTGCATTGGCTGAATTTTTAGGGTGTGCACGTGTGTGACTAAAACTGCCTTTCATTAATTGTGTGGGGTTCAGGGACTGTCCGCGGATGTAAATATCTAAACATAACAACAGCCAGGATTGTTTCATCAGACGAGGTTTTGGACGGGGAAAAAGATCTGTGTAATTTGCATGATCGTTCCTTTTGAAAAGTGAAATTTAGGAACAAGATGTCATAGATATAAAACAAAAATAAGCGTGTTAAAAAGTGATAATCGAGAAATAGTGCAACAAAGGAAATCGAAAAGTTAAGAGATGAGAGCGTGCGAATGAAAGAAGAAGAAACATTGCACGTGGCACGGAGTGCCTGCCTTTCTGTGTTCTCCAAGGGCGACAGAAGACGACGAAGCTGCCATCTAGCGTGGGGCGAGTAGACCAAAAAAGTTAGCCACTATTCTTTTAATACAATATCTTTTTAATATACTATCTATATCTTAGACAATTTTTGTGGAGATCATAGCACATATTTTTTCTCTAAATATTTTTGTTTTTTTATATTAACTAGTGACATAGTAGATTAGAGAACTAGTCATTTCTAGTGAAGCCATAGTTTACTTTTTGTAATCCATATAGATCCATTATTAAAAGACTATTTGTTTTTAGGAGTTCTACTCGTAAATATTCCTAGCGTACGTTCGCAGTGTGGTAAATATTAATTGATTGTAGCGCAGAAGATTTGTGGCCTTTACATTAGACAGAAAACTTAACCGTAGGCTTTCTTAAAACTAACGTTTGTTCTCCCTTCTTAGCTAACCAGTGATTGTGGGGAACGCATTATTGTGGTGGAAATGTGGTGAAGATGATGTTGGTATACTCATTACCATTCTAATGCCTAGTTTGTTAGTTTGCAGATATTTTTTTTATTCTGGTGTTGTTTAGAAACTTAGTCCATACTTTATTAGTGGCCTAACAATATTTGCTGCAGCTGTTTTTGAACTTAATATGCGTGTTTTCTTAAAGACTGCTCCTCTTCCTTGGTGTCTGTACCTCGTCTGCTGATTTAGTCCGTAGTTTCTAGTGTAGCGGTATGTGTGAGAGCGTGAATGTGTCACATCTACATCTCACAGTCACATTTCACTTACACGTAGGCTCCTCCTGTTGTGCCAGAGGGGGGATGGCCGTTACTCGTCATTCAAAATTATGAAACGTATTATTCAAATGACATTTTATACATTGTCGGGATAACAAGGGTGTATCCATTCCGTTTTGAAATTCAATATGTGAGGTCGTGCCTTCCCTCTGGCACAAGTTAGAAATGTGTATTAGCCAACGATTATATGTTGGTAGTTTATAGGTCAGTGAATTAGATAGATACGTATTGACATTAGGATTATTAATACAGTAATTATTAGTGCATTTAGTGCTCAGTAACCGTTTCTATATAGAGAGCAATTTCTTGTGTTGATTTAGTGTGTGTTCACTGCGTGCTAATTGTTGATGGATGTTGTTCGTGTTCTACTGGTAACACTGCTTTCATTGTTCTTTGGAAGATGAATCTTCAAACTAAATGAATATATGATGCCTGTGTGTTTATATGGTCACATTCAAGTAATTTCTGGCTATTACTAACAATTTTCATGCAACAAAATTTGATATTCCCTGCTGCTTGTCAATTGTGTGTTTTTTGCAGCGTTCGTCGCACATGTTAAATTTCACCCTTTTGCAATTTCTATTCATTGCACTCAACCTGTTCGTTACCAATGTGTTGTTTTTTTATATATCACGTAGGAATAACAATAATGATTGTACATATCTGGAAGGGAAGTATTTCTAGAATCGTATGTTATTTTCATTCATTCGAATGCGTACTTTGCATGCGATTTGCAATACTTATTTACTTGGCTGTAGGAAATGTTGCCGTTTGTTGGTAATTTGACTCATGTTTATAAATTGAATATAAAATGTGAATAATAATCATCATTTTCAGCACTATTGTATCTAATATTGTTTTCACGATTGCAGTGTGTGCTTTATTCAGTCCGTTAGTGTGATATTAAAAGGAAATGGTCAAGATATTTTATCCTTTAATAAATGTGTTTGGTCTCATGTTATTTGAAAATGCTCTAGAAATGGAGTAAATACTTTAGGGTGTGCTCAAGATATCTTGGACTTGTAGTGCCCTGCCGTCAAAGAACCGAAATGTAGAGCAGTTGATCCAGGCGCACCTAGCTTCCTCTCAACTTCACGCGCCCTTTCTCCCAGTGAATATATATTCTCGCCTTCATTAATGATGGATGTGTTGTCGTCCGGCTCGGCCTGGCGCGGAGGTGGTGGACTTGGTGAAGGCGGAGAGGAAGGGGTTGACAGAATCCCTGGGCCCCCTGTCGGCGCTCTCTCCTCCGCCCTCGGCGAGGACTCTGTCGACCCTTTGCCGCCGCTCCCTGCAGATACGCCCCCGTCATCCATCACTGCGCGAGCCCTCCCCCTCCCCTCCCCTCCCCTCCCCTCCCCACCCACAGCCGCGCAGGTCCCGCGACCCCGCCGGTCAGCGGCGAGGGCGCCCCGGAGGCCCGGTTGGGAGGTTTCGCCCCCCAGGCGGCCGGCCCATGCTGACGTTCCCTTTTCATTGCAAGAGTGAGTGTAGGAAGTAGGCTCCGCAGTCTGTATTACAAGACAGATCGGAAATTTAGTTTTGTAGAAGATACCATTCCGTTAAGGCAGATGAAAATAAGAAAGCGGGGCTTGCACGTTTGTATTTCTGTCGCTACCGCATTGTCCCCGGCGGCGGCAATTTATATTCCGGGCAAGCCAGGCTTGCGAGCTGCTTGTCGATGTAGAGCGCGTCATGCATTATCTCAAAGCTTTTGTAAATATCAAACTATTTCTTACAATTTTTTTATTACAAGGCATTGGCGGTATTTTTGAGGTATTTTTTAAGATATTAAATCTTCGACTGCTTATCGTTTTATTCATCGTACACCGCAATTTTGAAATATTTATCGTGAATATTTATTGTTTTTTAATAGTTCATTCACAATTGCGCACCGTACTTGTGTGAAATGTAATGAGTTTTATATTCGTAACTACATATATTCTTCGGTTGTTGAGCTTAGAAAGAACGGACCCGGTTAAGATTGTGAGATGAAACTAAGTTCTATTTCCAGTTATTGAAATGATCTATTATTCACGCACATACTGTTAGTGTGGTTCTTTATAGAAATTGTTCGCGATATTTTTTCTGAAAAATCAGGGAATAAACCAGTTGTACTATCTTTTGATGAAATATTCAAATATATAACAATTTATCTACCATTTTGTTGTTTTCTTGTTTTTGTTCAAGTCAAGTTCTTTCTTGTCAGTCTTGGATATACTTTGAAAATTTCTACGCACTCATCACTAAGTGACATTTTCCAACTTTAGCAAATCTATATGAAATTCATTTCAATAACATTAAAATTTGTCTATAAGAAAATAATTTGCAAACAAATAAAGAAACATTTTTTGTAACTCAGGTGTGAAACATCTGACAAGGGATAATCACAGTACGGCAAAAAGAGTGCTCCTCTTTGCTCATTAGAAAAAAATCTTTTGAAACGAGAAAACCATAGAAAAATTAATTTGTTCGGAGAATTTCATTTTCGTCCCCTAAGGTTTATCTTAATTAATTTCTCTCTGATAATTAAGGGTTTTCTTTTAAAAAAAGCAGAATTGTTAGGTACATCTCGATTACAAGATGAATTACCTTCAATTCAAATTCCTGGTTGCACTACGGTGATCTTGTTGCGGATCGTGTTGAAATGGCATGCGTGTTACACCTCTCTTCCCATACGAAGTGCGTTCACGCGCATAAGTGTGTTCACGCACGACATCTTTTACAATTTCATTGCATTTGAAGATACGTGTGTGCCTTCATGTAAGTACCGTGCTTGCTTCTGTAATGAAAATGCATGATGCTTTAGAACACTCGTACGTTAGTCGTAGCCACAGTTTGTCCAATAGTGTCCATTATCTACAATTCTCTTCATTATTACGTTATCAGTGCATTTTTCGTTGATAGTTTCTTGGACAAATTGTGGAAGTAGATCTCATTTTAACACATAATTTATTAATCGCATAATTTCATTACTTGGCAATTTAATTACTAACATAGGGAGCAGATTAGTTAAGTTAATGAATCATTCCCAGTCGTTGAACGTTTCATTTATTTCATTCTGCCATACAAAACAGGAATGTATGGTTCATTTTAAGGGTAAAGCATGGAATATTTTAATTTGCATTATTCGTGTCACCGATGAACTATTATAAAAGCATGCATTTATTTATATATTTGAGTACCAATTTTAAAATATCTCTCCCTTTCAGAGTTTCAAGTAAATGACGTGTTTAATTAGGATTTATGGCATGAATCCGATATAAATCTAGTATTGTGATATGCAGTATGTGGAATCAGTGGGTTCTGGCGGATAACATTCATTTTATTCGTTTTAAAGTTAATCATATGATCGTAATAATTGATATGAAATTTCTTTTTACTTATTAATTGTATTATAGTTTTTTTAATTATATAATGACATTAAGTGTAAATGCTAATCAAAATACGAATTCTTGAATCGATGTCATTAAATAAAAAAATAATTAGACGTTAATATCACTAATAAATGTTTTGCCTTGTGAATCTTATTACGCTAATTATCGGGAAAGAAACATCGGCAAAATTGTGATTTGTGTTTGCCTTTTGAATATTTTTAGCTTGTATAGTTCATCTTCTCATTGTATCATGCTTCTGGGTCAAAGCAAGCATAACGGCCAATGAATGATTCTTTACAAAGCTATGTCACTTGTCCGGCTGCCAGGCCTTTGTGATTGCCCAGAGAAGCGTGGTGCAACAATTCACAGAAGGCACTCCCACGTCTTCGCTTACAAACACATCTCGATTTTCGGGACGGTTGGTGAGTCGGTTCGATTCGGTCTCCGGAGTCGCACGAGCCCTCCGGGGACAACCCAGGGCGAGAAGTCCGGCGCTGCGTTCTCGCGACGAAGGTGAAGAGCCGTGTTCAGGACGTTCGGCGTTCGATGCGACGTGCGGCGGCGGCTGCTACTGCAATGGTGGCGGTGGTGGTGGCGGTGGTGATGGTGGTGGTGGCAGTTTCAGGGTTGCCTCCCATCCCACTTTACTCCCAAGGTTCCCCTTGAAATACATTCAGCATCATTCGCTTATCATAACGATTCACTTTTTATACTGAATGTAACAATCAATTAAATAGTGCGCTTTCAGGGGGGCTAGTTTACTAACATTTTGATTTAGGGATACTTTCATTTCATTATTATATAATTTACTAACATTTTTATTTGGGGGAACTTTTCTTTTATTATTGTATAGTTTGAATTCAGGAATAAAACAATTATAAATGTTATGTAATGTATCAGTTTCCTGAAGTTAAGATAATTCACGATATTTTAAGAACAAGTTCTAAAATGTTCGATTTTGTGATAATATTTCACATTCTATTAGATTATTTATTTGGAAATTTCAGTTCATATTCTTAACACCTGTAAAACATACAAGGTAAATGTTCTTATTCCAATATATTTTTACCTACAAAACGTGATATATTTTTCAAAATTTAAGTTTCATTTCATGCATTTTACTAACCCCAGAGCAAACATTTCCACTTCACTTACCGTGAATGGCCTTAGTAGCGGGTGAGAAGTGACGCCGAGCGCCCCACGCTCTTGCAGGCTTCTCGAGCTTCGGCTTCTTCCCTAACCCCACCACCACCACCACCGCTGCCGCCGCCGTGGGACCGGGAGCCGCCGCGCCGCCGCTGCCCCCGCCTCCTCACGCACCAACGACGCAAGTGCCACCACCGCCGCCACGGGCAGATCGTCAGAACCCGCCAGCGCACGCCGCCGCGTTCTACGCCGACTACCACGTTACGGCAGCGCAGCCGTCTCAGCCCCCTGCGGGCCCGCACAAGCCCGTTCACGTCCACGCTCACACCCTCACGCAGAGCCGCCTCCCGGCCTCCTCGCTCCCTCAGGACGGGCACTCCTACTCCCATCACCAGCATCGCCACCACCATCACCAGGCGGCCAGCAGCACCAGCAGCAGGAGCATCGCCATCATCATCAAATTCACCACCACCATCTTCATTCCACGCGCGCTGGGCAAGGCACGCAGTGTAAGCATGTACCCGCTCGCGCCACGCCCCCTTCCCTCCCCGCCGCGCCCCGCCACGCGGTCGGCGTGAATGCTCTCGTGGCAAGTAGGTGTCTCCGGGTCCTATATTGCGATTTTCGTAACTCTGCACCTGACAGGAATCAGCTGTTGACTGTTTCATCCAATCGGGAGCTTGAACGTCACCACAGTGACGTCACAGTAGTGACATTTAAGATCCCGATTGGATGGCAGCGGAACAGCTGATTCCTGCTAGAGCAAAGTTACAAAAATAGCAGTGTAGAGGCGAGGCCTGTCGACGGCCGTCTTGGTAGTGGCTTCCTTAGGGGTCTTCACATGGTCGCTTCCTGAGTCGACGGGAGTCGGTGCCTGATCTCTGTCGGGATTTTTTTGCTTTCACATCTCGCATGCCGGAAGGAATGGCTTAAATTTTTTGTTGAATATTTGAAAACTCACGTATGGAAAGTGGCAAAGGGTTCTTTCTCTCGCAAAGATTGAGCTTCTAGAGAAAACGTTCGACTTCATTCCCTTTTCATTTTCTATGTAATACTATTAGTAAATATTAATTTGTAGATCGAATGTTTGCTCATAATTCTTTCGTGAATCTTTTGGAGATAATCGCTTTTGATTGTCTTTTAAATTAATTTCATTCCAAGCATTTTCTTGTCTTTTCAATGATGAGTGACAGTGACGTATAATGTGTCAAACAAAGAGCAGTTTCACATGTGCAGAGTTAGCGTCGAACACCTGTCGCTTCGTACCTGAAATTGAACTTTACTCTGAATAGTGATGCAATGATAAGATGGGTCTTATATTGATCTAATATCATTGATATTTACTATGTACTCTCTAGATGAAACTTAAATTATCAATAACATTAGAGAAACCATTAGGAAATATTTAACAGAGAACAAAGATGCATTTTCGCAGATTCTGCTAAAAAGCGAACTTACTTCGTTTCTCTAGAAGAAGTGCTACATAACGTTTCGGGAATAATCGAACTTCTGTATAGCGTAAACGCAATGTTGCCAGAATCTGAAAGCAAGTTAATGTTCAAAAAGCATAAAAGCTCTCAACGATCTGTCTGTGAAACCTTCTCACTCCCCATTAGATGAGCGTGGACGTGGGCTACAGGTGCTTCATCCACATCGCAAGCCCCACAAAGCCCATTCCCGCCCTCGTCCTCGCACCCATTTGAGAGGACGGAGGCCCTCACGCGGATGTGATGGCCCCTCTCTCCCCGCACATGCCTTCTCCCCCGCCGCCGCCCCCCTCCCGCGCAGCCAGCGCCATCCATGTTGCCACCGCTTCTGCCTCTGCCCCCTCCCTTGCCTCCGCCTCCGACACACACACACCACCCGCGCCGTTCATGTTGCCACTGCTTCCGCCTCCGTCCCCGCGTCCTCCTTCCACGGCGTCCCCGCGCCTTCCCCGCATCGCTCCCCCCCCCGCCGTCCGTTTCCATCGTCCCCGTCCCCGCCGCCGGCGATCACGACCGCGATGAAGAGGGCGATCCCGCCAACGACGCCGCGTCGCCGCCAACGCGCCCATTCCGCCGCCGGCCGGCGCGACGCGACGCGTTTCCGAACGCAGCTCAGCCGCGGGCGGCGACCCCTGGCGTTTCTCGTATGCATCCCTCCGCCCCCGCTCCTCCCCCCCCCCGCCGTGAAGGTCGTGTGCTGTAACGACTCTCTATGCAATTAACCTGCGGGCCGAGAAGCCGCGGTGACGTACCGGAGGCCGTTCGTAACCGGCGAGCCGCCCGCCATCTTGTCGTGCGAGCGGGCGGTCGGGTCGTTTTCGCGCCGGCCGGTGTGGCGGGCTGGCGGTTCGGTAACGGCGACGCGATATGTGCTTGATGCACGCGTGTGGTGTAATCGGGACGACTTTGGCGCCGATGCGGAATGGTGCTCACTCGCGTGTGGGCTGGGTGGGTGTTGTGGTGCTTGACTGAATGACTTGGCTGAGGCAGTTGCTCAAGTCGTTACTCGCGTCGGAGCTAGTGTTGTGGAGCGCACACACGTATCTTTCGTTCGGGACATTCCATTAAGTTCATTTGTTATTTAGCCATGGAGAGTACTTTCATTCAGAGGAGAAAAAGGATGATGTACATCTGCAGCTAACTGATCTCGAATCCCATGTATCGTACTTTGGAGTGAGTGCATTGTAAACAAATGTGGTGTCCCTTGTCTATAGAGTGATCTTCACAAGATGTAAAGTAAATTACGTATCCCTTAATTATCTTCCTTTAAGTTTGGAATAATTTTTACCTCTCACGCGTTTTCTGTATGCAAATAAGCATACGACTAATAGATGCATCTAAAATGTATTATTAAGTTCAAATCAATTCAAGTTCACAATTATTACTAATATTTGCATGCTTTGGCTACAGTCATGTATTGCTAGCTTTTAACATGCCTTTTACATAAAGAAATGCATTTTCAGTGTGGTTTGGTTATCGCTTTCGCTTTTCAGCTTTTCGTAGTATAAATTCCTCATAAAATTGACGGAAACTCGAAGGCTCTGATAGGTCAATAAACAAAATCTCATTTCATCTACTTTCTAGAAGCTCTCTTAATCCATCTACATATCTTTTGGAACGAAGTTGGAATGACCAGTGCAAGGCCGCCCCGCATTTTCCTCTCTCGCCCACCGCGTTGGGCTGACCCTCTCGGCCACCGTGAGCCGAACTAACCGAGACCGCTCTTCTGCCTCTAATCTGACCTCTTGTTTTCTTTCCTCCTCGATAAATTGGTATATCCTCCTCCTCCCCTCCTCTTGCGTGCAAACTGGGCGGCGGCAGCCAGCGGTAGCTACTGCCCTTGCACGTCCCTTTCTGCGCCTCCTCCGCCCCCACCACCCCCGCTCCCCGCCACGCTCCTCTCGCGCTCCGCCCCGCCCCGCCCGCGCCTCCGCACCCGCGGCTGCTCTTCTCTCGCCTGCGAACTCTTCTCGCGAAAGCGGGAGGAGGGGCAAAGAAATAAGACGACATGATGAGGTGTGGAATGGACTCGTGGGAACTTTACCAACATCCTCTTGAAACTGTCCCCCAGCACAACTTTACCTAATGCACCTTTTTATTGCGTGGAAGGGCTAAGAAAATAAGTAGAGGGTGTGGTGGAGGAGGGCGGGGGGCGGGGAGGGCATTCTATGGGCTGCTGCGATGTTGCGTAGTAATGTCGTATTTCTCCGCCAGAGCGCTCGAGCGCGCCCGAAGCGCACGCTGGTGCAAACTTGGGCGCGAGGGAGAAACGTGCAATCTTGAATATTAAATCGGAGAAGAAAAAAGGGATCGGTCTCTCTCGCGTCGTTTGCCACGCGCCATTGCTGCTCTTAACCGCCGATCTTCTTTTTCTTCTTTCCCTTCCCTCTTTCGGGTGGCGAGATTGGTGCGAGAAAAGGAAGGTTTATTTTTTTGGCTGGATGAGGTCTGAGGAGGGAGAAGTAATAAAAAAACAACACATTGGTACACACACAAAAAAAAAAAGAAACCGATATCACGGATAATCGGTAGATCGAAGCGCCATTTCTTGCAAAAGGTTTTCAGAAAGGATAAATAAACGCGCTATGAGAAGCAGCAGGGCTTTCCCCCCCAAAAGTCCGCGCGTGCTGTGCTGTGGTGTGGTGTGGTTGTCCGTGTGTTGTGTTTGTCCCGTTGTCCGTGGACCACGCGTGGACTGAACCCGGCGCTGTCTGCTTGTTGCTTGCAGTGGACCTGACCAACGGTCAACTCACCCCCAACAATAACACGCCCCTGCTGACGCAAGCGCTCTCAGGTAACCAGCGCCACGTGCACGTCTTTTGTCTCTAGTGTCTGTGTCTTTCTGTGTTTCTGTGTTTTGCTTGGGTGTTGAGATTACCACGCACAGCAGAGTTCGTGTGTGTCGTTAAAATCAATTTGGGATTTTGACTGGTTTATAGGATTCTTCCACCTACAAAGGAACCTGGTTGCTGAAAGGTTTTTCTCCCTAATTGTGGGTGAGATAAAACTTTGCAGTGACCTTTATAAACGTTTTTTGTACGTTTCACATTGAACTTGGGTGATTCATAGGTCCAATTCGTATAACTGCTGATTTATGGGGCAATGCAATACATAACGAGTTATGTTGTGCGTGGTTTTCTCTATCTCTGTGTGTACAATTTACGGCAGTGCACCCTCCTATCACGTTACGTGTATTGACTAATGATCTAACACTCATACGGAAATGTTTTATTGTTAACACATTTAAACATGGTCCAGTGTGCGCGCCACTTTTGCATATGAATGTGCTTTTATTCGCATTAAATACACACATTTTAATCAATATGGTGGTTGTGTTACAATTATCAAATTTAAGATAATAAAAGTGTAAATGAAAAGCGGAATTACTGATAGAAATATTTTTCATACAAATTGAGGTTTGTGGTTAAGATAGAAATAAGTTGTTTTTTTAGAATTGAATTAAATGAACTTAGGTTTTTCTCTTTTCATTTTTATGACTAATAGCTTCGGAAGAGATATTTAATATTTTCTTTTAAATTAGTCTCTTCACTCACACTTTACTTGTGTCAACACGTATGTGACTGTATCTGCGATAATATAATGGAATGGTCTAATGTGCGATGTATGGGTACGATATATCACTTGTCATATTATTAAATTGAAAGAAAGTACGTAACAGCTAGTGAAACAATGTAATAATTATTATTCAATTAAATTAAATGTTATTATTGAAGGGAATGTAACAACACTTCACATAATAATCGCATTAAATACTTCTTCATTGTGGATTTCTTAAGTATATGTATATTATTTTGTACTATTATTTTACATTAAAGGAGACAAATAGCTTTCAGAATTATTGTATTGAACACTGTGAACTATAAAAAATGACTAGCATTTATTAAATAGTTCGTGAATCAACATCTAAATCAATAGCAGTATTTTGTTAAAATGAACAATTTTTTACGAATTCAAGGACTATTGAATCCAAAAAACAAATTAAAATACGAAGTATTCGTGAGGCGAAAAAGTAAAAACATTAAATTTACTCGCGAAAGAGAAACGATCCCGATTCTTCAGAGAGATTTGGCAGTATGAATTCCATTCCTGGAATTTTTGTAGATTTTACGATTTTCTTGGTCCTTTCAGGTGATTACCCAAATAGTTGTATCTATCTGCGCAGCACTTCCTAGTTATTCCTTCATGTCCCCACGAGAGCATTAACCATACTGCATGTTCACCTGTCTACTGACACCCATTCAGGAGTATGTGGGGCGAGACTTCCTTGAATGAAGTGAAAATACTGAATTAGTCCTATTTGTTATTTCCGTTCCAAGAGTCTATTTCACTTCGGTTACATCATCTCCCCATTCGACTTCACGAACATTTTCAAAGCGTAGTCCATTCCTGCACGTACTCTTGCAAACATGCACTTCTCTACCTCACATGTCGGGAGAAGAGATGGGAGCTTAAAGCTTGTCGAGATAGGTACCTGGGGGGAGATCGGAGTGTTCCGTTGTGTGAGACATCTGAAGAGGGTGGAACACCGCCACCTCCCGGTTTATAATAAGAAATGCACTTACTGGATTATTGATCTCAGTAGTTGACACTCCCAGAAACCTTAAATACTTATTTACTCAGTCGCTTGGTCCATTTCTTAGAAGAGTTTTCCATTCGTGACTGGGACTTGCACTACAATTATACTTGTTTTTTTCTTTCTGGGCGCGTGGGGGGGTGTCATCAAAATGGAATATCTCACGGTATTTCGCGTCGTTCTCGGTTGTGCCGCTAGGAGCCGCATGATCGCCAGCACTGCTGGAAACAGTCGCGATCATACGACTCCTAGCGGCACAACCGAGGACGACGCGAAATATCGTGAGATATTCCATTTTGATGACATCCCCCCGCATGCCAAGAAAGAAAAAACAAAGTAAGACCCCCCCCACATGCCAAGAAAGAAAAACCAAAGTAAGAAAGAAAAACCAAGGGGAGTTTGCAAGCCACAGAAAGAACGCGGCGGCAGTCGTCGAGCGCAGACGGGCGGACGCGGTGGTCGAATTGGAGGGGCGGGCAGGTGCGGAGGCCGGGGAGTTCCGTGCGGGCTTCGCCTCGCTGCTGGGCCCTGCGCCCCGTTTTTCCTTCCCGCTCTCTCCTTACGTAAGGCCCATTGATCGGGTTGCGTAACACCCTTCGTGACCGCCTCCCCTCCCCTTCTCCTCCCCTTGACCCTCTCCCCCCCTCTGGCCGTGACCTCCACGGGACTTTTATGCACCGACGTGGCCGCTGGAAGTGAGATCTGTGGAGAAAAATGAGAATATCGTTCAAAATATAAATCTTGGTAAACCAAAGGTATTCCAGTGATGCAAAACGATTTTATTTTACACACGGGTTTTAAAGCATTGAGATATGTATAAAAAAGATAATGTAAAACTAGGTAAACCCCTTCATGATATACATTTTCACCCGAGGAAAGAAATCAGCTTGATACAATACTTCTCAAAACATTCGTTTAAAGTGTTCAAGATACAAAGTCAGTGTATTTAGCACATGAATACATTTAGTAAACATATTTAAAAAATAATGTCGCTGATTAGTTTATGATGAACTAGTTGACATCTAGATGAAAATGCATTTTACATCTAATTAATAGCACTTTAAATGAATGTTCAGGCCATTTGTCCAGAAATTCGAGCACTGTCATGATCTCCCCGATGCCATCAGATTGAAACAGCATGACATACCAAATTGCTTCATACTCGAAATTTTCATAAAACATGCTGTCCTCTGCGACCCACTCTTCCGGAATTTGATTCATACCCTGCATCACAAAACGCGTATACTTTAAATGTCGTGCTCCCAGCCAGTTTTGCAGTCACCGCTAATTTTCCCTAAATTATTCATTCTCCTCTGCGATGAAAAACAGGCCGCGTGTAAATATTTTATGCAGCTAGATTAAACAACCCTTTAATTATGTATTTGTCAGTTCTAACAATGTATGTATAAATAATAATAAATCACAAGATAACTGCCAAAAAGCGGGTGTCGCGCTTCGGATTGTGGTCAACACTATCAGAGCTCCATTGTTTGCGCTCGTGATTCGTCGCGTGTTTTTCGTGCGCGAGGGCCGTGTGGACGAGAATCGCCCCCCCTCTTTCCTCTTTTCACTCGCGACCCTTTCGTCCCTTCTACCATGGAGTCCCCTGACATGTAGGGCGTTTTGATTTTTAGCGGTGACGATGTTACCGTTCTCACCAATTACAAGATTCAATGTTTGTGAGAATAAAAGTTTAGGAACTGTACAATGTGACTGGGATGATTATAATACATTCGCAACATATTTTTATCGTTTTCTTCATCGCATCGGTTAAAAGTGTCCTTATTTCAAACCATAATTTAGACTGACCACAAATAAAAAATTGTTAACGTATTGGAGCTTTGAATTAGTTATTCTGGATTAAATTGTAGATAGCATTCCGTGTGTTAAATGTTGTTTCATTAATTTTGCATATCCAAGGCATAAACATAGAGTTCCTTTTTGGAATAAATGTTGATTCTTCTCGATGTTTGTTTCAGAATGTTCGTTTAAAATTCTTCAAATAAGTTATTCTGAAAATAAACCAGATACATAATTCATTGTGAACCAGGAATAAATACTCTTGCTATTATTTCCACTATGGTGTTTCAACATGGACTTTCGTAGAGATAACCGCGAGTGGAGAGCTTCCTAGATTTCGCCCAATCCTATTTCTCCATTCCCGAGGACGAACGTGCAGCCCACAAGGTTTATGTAAACGCACTCTCCCATCGGGGCTACCAGACGCCGATAAGAGCACACTCAACGATCCGAACGGCGGCGTCGAGAGAGTCCAGAGCGAAAGAAGCCGGCGACGAGAGGCGAAAAGGGAACGCGAAGGAAAACTCGCCGATGAAGGTGAAGCACCGGCGAACGAGGCGCGGTCAGTCGAGGGGGGAAGCACGCGAGAACAAACCAGGAGGCGGCAACACAACGGAGGAGCGATAGTAAAGAAAGCGGGAGAGATGCGAAAGGAAACGCCAAAGAAAAAAAAGACCGTCGATGATGAGGAAGCGTCGGCGAGCGAGACTCGGACGAGACGAGAGGGACGCGAGAACAAACGAGGGGCGACTTTGTAATCCGGCGAGCGAGCGCGGAGGCGCCGTATAACCTTCGCGAGCAAGCCGGCTCTTTTACTGCGGCCGGCAGTCGGCGTTACTTTATTGCTGCAGCTGTGCTTTATGGGCTCTTCTGCCTTCTCCTCCACCCCCACTCTCCCCCCCCCGCCATCCCCTTCCACCACCACCACCGCTCCGTCGCCCTCCTCTGCGCGGACACGACACACCGCCATCTTAATGACGTCGCTCCGGCATGCCCCGCGACTCCCAGCATGCACAGCGGCGACTCTAGCCCCCTCCCCTCGCGCCCGACACCGCCGCCATCATCATTTGCCTTTCCTCGGGAGGGTTAAAACCTGGCCGTGACCCGCTCGTGTTTAACACGTAGCCGAGGGTTCTTAACGGGAAACTCGACGCAAAGTGTTGCAGAGCGGAATAAAATTTCTGTGGTAATAGGCAACATATTTCTGCGTTAAAGTAACGCGAAAAACTACCCAAGCCGGAAGAAAACAGAATACGACGCTGCATAAAAACGAAGTACACGGTACTCAAAGCACGAAAAGAAGTTTTTAAAACGATTTATAAAATCAGTTACCCGTCTCTGAATGCTTCGTTAACATTTCCCATTATTTTGAAATTAAAAGTACATGTATTTATTTATATATACATTTCGCATTCCCAAATGAATTGAGAACATAAAGCCCCGGGCTAAAAATGAAGTTAGTAATTATAAAATAAAAAATTTACAATGGAAACAATAATGTTTTTTTGTTGCACGCACATGATCAAATCTTGTACGTTGGCAACACGGTGGTCTAGCAATATTGCTACAGTTTGCATAGGAATTGAAGACAGTCTCGTTCTGCCTTTTTGACCTTTGCATGCAATCGGACATCGCGTTTTACCCGGAGATAGCTACGAACAGATTGTGGTAGATTAATTGAGGTTTACTTGTAATCCATTAATATTCTATCACGTAATGGGGTAATTATTTCGCATCCTCATATCCTATTGGAGCCCACACTATCGCGACCCTGTTGCAAATAACTCATTTCGTAGTGTTACGGGAGAGACTTTGTTAATGCTGACGAGGGAAGCAAAAGGAGCGATGAATGCATATTTGATTTATATTTTTGGATTTTGGAATGACGTTATCATTACTGTCCAACACAAACTGCAATAATATGCTCTCAAATTACGTGTCAAACTTTTCTCCAGAGCATTTATTATCTTTTTCTTCTTTTTCGGTGTAACTCGTGTAATACGGAAATTCTTTTAGTCGAATAATGGAAATATGAATATTTTGAAATACTCTAATGTCATTACTAATTTTTATTATGAACTTATGCAGATGTAAATTTTTTGTGATTTAATTTGAATTTTTAGTGGTGTACTAAATTGTGGAGCAAACATTTTATATATCTTGTAACTTATTTAAAATATGTTATGACTAGTGTATCTAATAATTACTACTGTATTTTCGTAACAATTCGTGGTATATAAATTAAATTCGTCTCTTCTCGTATGCGCCAAATTTCATTGAACGTTATCGTGTTAGTAAATCGCACTGCTAGGCAAACTGCACGCCCGAGGATCCCACTTCCGAACCAAGTAATTTCCAGTGACGGGTCAACGAGCATGCCTCTCAAACAAAGCGGCAAGCATCACCTAGCATCGAAGTAAAATTCTACATATTCGCGTGTGCCACAGCGAGTTCAATTGCATGCGTGAACGCACCCTGGTGCATCGGGGCAGGAGGGCGGGCGGGCAACGTCCGGCCGGGGTTTTTGAAAAAGCGAGCGGGTGTGGCGGCGCGCGCTGGCGCTTAACGCGACAATGCGGCCGGCGGGGACAATGCCGAACGGGGGAGGGGGGGTGTGCAGCCTTCGGCCGTGGCCTGCGCGCGCTGCCTCACAAAGCTAAGCGCCGCTCGCCCCGAGCTCATAGAAACGGCTGGCGGTGCCTCACGGTGCGGGCGGTGAGGGAGCGGGGCAGTGCAAGGGGGTGCCGTGGACGAGAGGGAGGTAGCGTTGCGGGGTGTGGCGAGACGGTGCGAGGCTAGTTGGTGCGTTGTGAGGTCGAGCGTTGAGGCGAGGCGGGTTGAGATGAGGCACGGTGTGTCGTGTGTGGGTGAGGTGGGGGGGAGGGGCATAACGTGGGGGCGTTGGGTGAGATTAGGCGAGGCCTGACATGGCGGAGTTTGGCGTGGTGGAGTGGGGTGTGGCGTGCGGGGGCGGGGCAGAGGAGTGGGGATGCCGGAGGCGAAGGGGCGTGGCGTGGAGGGAAGGGGCGGGATGTGGCGGGACGATGTTTGGTTAGACTGGTGTGGTGAGACGGGGCGAGGCTAGTTGGGATATGGTGGGGTGGAGCGTTATAAGTGGCGGGATGAGATGAGGCAGAGTGTGGCGTGTCTGGGCGAGGCGAGGAGGGTCGGGGCGTGGAGGCGTGAGGTGAGGTTATGCGAGGCGAGGTGAGATGTGGTGTGGTGGCGTGTCGTGGTGGGGTGAGACGCGGAGAGGCGTGAAGGAGCGGGGTGAGGCGAGGCGAGGCGACGCGATACTAGGCTAGGCAGTGCAAGGCTAGTTGGGCCGTGATGAGGCGCAGCGTTGTGATTCTGGGCGTGGCGGGGTGAGGCCACTCGAGGCGTGGCGTGGCGTGGTGTGGCGGGACGGAGTGAGGTGTGGTGAGGTAAGAGGAGTGTGGCGGATAGGGCGATGGTCGGATGTGACGAAGTGAGGCGGAGAGAAGAGAGAAATGTGCGCAGGAGCAGGGCTGTGAGGAGCAGAGCTGTAGAACGTATCGGGGAGTAGGATTGTCGAGCGTGATGTGACATTTGACGCAGGATATCGTGCGGTGTGGATTCGTGTGGTGTGGCGTGGCGCGGTGAAGTGAAGAGGGGACGGACAGACAGAGCATTGTGGCAAAGAATACTGTGACGAGGATTGGCGCGTTTGAGAGAAAGAAAACGAGTCGAGACATGGCGAGGCGGGACGAGGTGAGGCAAGACGTGGTGCAGCGGATATGGCGGGGATGGGGGTGTGGTGAAGCGTGAAGGGGTGGGGAAGACCGCAACGAACTTGGAGCGTGCCGATGGGACGAACGGACTACTCCACAGCGGGCAGGAGCGTGTGGGTAGGGCGGGGCGGCCCCGCATTTGCTTAATAGATGACAGGGCGATAGAGCGGGCAGATTATCCGGCTAGGGCGGGCGTCCCCGTGTTCTGCGGCGGCGGTGCAGGGGAGGGGGAACGGGTGGGGAAAGGCCGCTTAATAGGGCGATGGAGGGGTACGATTCTGGGCCGTTGAAAAGCGACAGAGCGCGCTGATAGTGTGGGCGAGTGGGTGGGACGCCCAGAGACTTTCGCACCGGCGCGCCGGCGGCGGGCGGCGGCGACAGGACGGGCGGGCAGGCGGGCGACACGCTTGCGGAGCGGGCGCTCGCGTCCACCGAATTATCACGCAACTTACGCTCGATTGGCGTTTTAAAGTGTTAATTCAAACGAATGTATGCGGCCATTGAGTAATGCACTTTGTAGTCTGGAAGTGATTGCGTGCTCCCCTCTCCCCACATCCCTGTCGGTCCCGCGATCCGAACCAAATGTTGCTGCGTTTCGTTCGTCGCTCATTTGCTAAAGCGCTGCGACGGGTGCGGGGAGCGAACGCGCGTGTGCCTGGGGGCGGGGTGTGGGGGGCAACGGGGGACGGACGTGGGACCGCCGCGGCGGTGTCCCCCTCCTCTCCCCCGAGGGAGCGGGTGGGACGCGAAGGGACAACGCGACTCGCGTATCTTGGTGATAAATGGTCGCGATAACGCTCCAACGACTAGACCGCTGGCCCTCTCTTTTCTCCGTACTTTTCGCACCCCTTCCTTTTTTTTATCATTAATGTATACATTTTGTGTTTTATGAAGTTTTTTATGGCCTGTTTTTGTATATGCGATACGCGCGCCGGCGAAGTGTCGCGCCGGGCCGGGGCGGGCGCCACTGTAGTGGAACAATGGCGACGCGTAGGAGGGGGGCCGGTGGGAGGTAATGACGAGCGACACCGCGCAGTGGTTCAGAATGAACGAGTTACGGGGAAAAATTCAATAACCTCAGCAAAGTGCTGTTGGAATCCGGTATTTCGGAGTGAATTCGTAGAGTTTGGGAAGTACTGAATTCGAATTTATTCGTAGAGTTTGATCATTATTAATGCTTGGTGGAGATTATTGAGAAGAATGAACAAGTAAATTCGGAATTAATTGTATATGTAATAACGTCTAATTCAAAATTTAAGACTAGATTTTTTCTGCAAAAACATTTAGAACACATTTAGTTATTCGAGCTGTGCTCAATAAGTGTAATGGTCTGGCGAATATAATAATTACGTAATTAAAATAATGCTGAATTTTTTGTGCTCAAGTTTTTGGTAGTCTGCTTTTGGAACATAAAATTTTCAAATATTATGTTTATTAATACTATCCCCATTGTCCTCAAATAACGCAGTGCAGTGTATTACCTGAAATGGAAGCGAAGAAATGCACACGCAAAGCCGATTTTTCTTTTCGTTGCATATGTATAATAATATTTTCCAAATGACTCCCATAACTTTTGAAGGTAAAAACTCAAAATACAATCATAAATGTATCAGTAGAAACATTGGCCAAAATACTCTGTAATAAATTAAAATAAAATTATATTTCGTCATTATCATTCAATTTTTAACATTATATTACATATAAACTATTTTGAAAATGATATTATTGATATAACATTTACAGTTTTTTCAAATTTCCCGAACACACCTAAAAGCAGACACTCGATTAATTCTACTTAAAAAAATATTTGGTTTTTCCCTCATTCTCGTTTTATTGTGAATCACTGTGCACGATTCGCCCTCCCACTGCCGCTCGACTTCACACCCCTCCCTGCCGCCAACGCCCGCGCTGCTCTCGCCCGCCTGCGCCCGCGCGCGCGCGCGGTTGTATAGAAAAAGATTAATTTTGCGGAATTAATGGGGCGACTTGGTATCTGAAGGCCATTGTGCGCCGCGTTTGTTTTAAAATCGGCGGCGCCGCGCGACGCGACCGGCGCGACGGCACGCGCCGCCGGCGGGCGACGAGAGCGGGGGCGATACGCGTTGGGGAGAGGGTGGTGAAAGAGCAACGGGGGCGGGCTAGGACACGCTACATCCACGAGCCGCTATGAAGGGCTGAGGGTAGGGCAACGAGTAGGGAGCGGTGTCGTAGGGAGGACGAGGGCGAGGGCAATGGTGGTGGACGATGCGTGATGGGGAAGGGTGGTGAAAGAGCATCAAGGTTGGGGCGGCGGGCTAGGACACGCTACATTCTGAAACCGCTATGACCGGCTGAGGGTAGGGCGAGTAGGAGTGCGTGGAGCGGTGTCATAGGGAGGAACGGGGGTGATTGTGGTGGACGGTACGCGCTGGGGAGAGGGTGATGAAAGAGAGTGGCGGGATTGAGGCGGCGGGCCGAGGACACGCGACATCCAGGAGCCGCTATGACGGGCTGAGGGCAGGGCAACAAGTAGGGAGCGGCGTCGTAGGGAGGACGAGGGCGAGGGCCATGGTGGTGTGCGATGCGCCATGGGGGAGGATGGAGGATGAAACGGGGCGGGGTTGGGACAGCGGGTCCAGAGCACGCGGCATCCAGGGGCCGCTATGAGGAGGTGAGGGTAGGGCAACGAAGTAGAGTTGGGCGGAGAGATGTCGTTGGGAGGACGATGGCGGGGGTGATGGTGATGGGCGTTGCGGGACGGGGAGAGTGTGTGAAAGAGCAACGGGGAGGATCGGGGCGGCGGGTCAGGGCACACGACATCCAGGAGACACTGAAAGCGGCAGGGTGACGGGTAGGGGGTTAGGCAGAGCGGTACCGTAGGGATAACGGGGCGGTGTGATGGCGTTGGAGGAGAGTAGGTTTGGGTGAAATACTTAAAGGTCCGTCAGGGAGATTCAGAGACCGCTGAATCATAAGGGAAGCTCAAAGAGAAATGAGTTCATTGTACAGGAGTATCGTCGGTGCATTTTTTCGGAGGTTTGGCGCGTTTTTAACGAGCCACGATGTTTTAATCGTCCTTTATTACTTCTATAATGGGTGGGAGAGGAGAAACTAATGCGTAAAAGTGTTGTCAAAGATACTCTTTCTATGTGTTATGAACTCAAATGTCGAATTATGTATGTTTGCAATCACGTCAGTTGTATTTTGCTTGTACAAAAGTAGTAAATTTCATGAGTAATTTACTTGAATCATTTACCACAGATACTATTATTTGGTCATATATTTTAATCGCCATATGATGGAAAGATTTCCACTGCTTAATGTATTTGGGCTTAAAACTTGACATGCATATGTTTAGATGTTGCAATCAAACGTTACCTGTAGAATTTAAATAAAAACAAAAAATTAGTTTAATACATAAAAATGACTGGTACTATAGAACCTTATAAGCATTTGGGAAGGGTGTTTAGAAACAGACTTTCATTTTAATGAGGATAGTCATCATACGAATAACTTATTATTCTGCTATAAATTAGAACAGAGTGATAGTAATTGTAAGTTACACTACTACCTGTTGCCTTCATACCTACCTACCCGCACTTGTTATACTAAGACAAACTTCAAAGCCTCTTGGGTTTGAATGTCATGGAAAAAATGTTCATTTTATCCCCTGCTTTCGGTCTATACACTCTTCAGCAAGTGCTTCTGCGAATATATTCATGAAAGACATTATTTGGGGTCAAACTGTAACAACTTTACACGTTGGATTGAAAAAAAACATTCCAAAACCTTCGTTTTTCATTGCTAGATAAAATGTATATTTGTTTTTGGCGCTCTGATTCTTCTGAGACAAAATACCCAGATACATGATAATGCTAGTATTATATTCTTCAGTTCTTATTAGTATTATGTTTTTCGATCTTTTGTTCTTTGCACGTAAGTGGTTAAGATACTTTTTTAATGTGCTAAACGGTGTACCTTGTTCGTACGTCATTGGAGTGGTGTCTTCATGAGATAGTTTTGTCACAGCTGAAAGATCCAGAGCGCCAATAATAAATATCTTGGTATACAAGTGAAATGAAATAGTTAGGAGAAAGTTTAATGTAAGCCAGAGATGTTATTTGTTTGGAGAGCCTCATTTTGTTGTGAGAAAGTGTGGCTAACGGGCGTTGGCGCCGTGTCCTCGTTGCAGTGATGAACAACTACCAGGCGGCAGCTGCGGCCGCGGCACAGGGCTTCGGGCCGCCGGCGAGCCCGCACGCGGCGGCAGCGGCGGCGGCCGCGGGCTCGCGCGCCGCCTTCCCGCCCGCCAACTCGCCGGGCCCCATCGACATGTACAGCTCGTCTGCGGCAGCCGCCGCGGCCGCCGCCGACGGCGTCGCCGCGGGCTACGTGCAGGCGGCCAGCCCGCAGCCGTCGGGCTTCCCGGCCATCGCGGTGAGTCGGGCGCCCATCAACTACAGCCCCGTAAGTGACACCAGCAACGGCAGCAACCTGCACTACTCGGCCGCCGCCGCCGCCGCCTCGAGCGCCAACCCGGCCGTCTACGTGTACCCGCAGCAGCTCCCGGTCTACAGCTCGCTCCGGCCCGGCCAGATCCACGCCACCTATTGATGCTAGGCGGCGCCCCCCTCGAGCGCGGGCCGCGGCGGCGCCGGCGGCTCGCCGCGCCCGCCCGGCCCGGCGCCCCCGCCCCCGGCCCCGCCCCCGGCCCCGGCCCAGGCCCCGGCCCGGGCCCCGGCCCCGGCCCAGGCCCCGGCCCAGGCCCAGGCCCCGCCCCCGGCGGCGCGCGCTGCGAACCCCCGCCCCCCGGCCTGAGCCGCGCGAGTCGCCCGCCACCCGGCCACGCCGTCCGCACGCGCCGGCTTCGTGTTGCACGGTTCCTCGTCGACAACAGACACGACTTCCAAAATTTTTTGTGTGTGTTTATATTTTGCTGTTTTGATGTCGTTAGAACATTTGGCGCGTGGCACGCCACACGTAGAAAAACTCTCGCGTGTTTTTTATGCAGTGGAACTTTGTAACATTAAGTCGGTGAGGCTTGGTAATCGAGTCTTCTCCAGAACCTCCTTCAGGAGCGAGCTCGTGGTTTAGAGCAAGGGACGATGAGTGCCCTGACCCGCCTCGGAAGCGATTATCCGCCTCGTGTCGGCGACTCCAGTGGCTCCGTTTCACAAGTATCCTCTCTCTCTCTATCTCTCACCACACAGTCCCCCACAGTCATGTACCCAGACAGCTACTACGTCCCTTCCCTTCCTCTCCGCCCCTCCCCTCCCCTCCCCCCATCCGTCATTCCGTACCTCTTGAGTCTTCTCACAATATTCAGCACGTCGGTCCCCTTCGGTTCAGTCTGGATCCAAAATTGGCCCACCCCCGACGCCACGCAAAACAAGCAAGCAACCGTTCGGCGCAAAGGAGGACCCCCGCGAGCGCGACTGAGCGCGCGGAGCGGCGTGGGCGGCGCCCGCGAGGAGGCCGGAGCGAGCTGCGCGCCGCGAGGACACGCCCCCCGCGAGACGAACTAATTGCTAAGGGAGAGCGCCTCGCTGACGGTTGTTGTCGTGACTAACAGATGGCGTCGACGGCGCCGCCGCCGGCGCTCGGCGACGGGTGCTGGGACGCCGGGTGGCCCCCCGCCGCTTCGCTTGTCCTATTCGATTAAAGCAAACAAAAGCTTGAAGTGTAAAGTATTAGCTCTTAAGATTTGCGCTCAACGGTGTATAAATTTCCCTTATTGGCTTGATGAAAATGAGATATGTATTATGCATGCTGTACATATATAATTATTTGTACATATCGTTGTGTATCAGTTTATTTCCAATACGAATGAGTGCCCGTTTATGTGTTTGCATGGATGTTGTTGATTTTTCTCGACGTGGATGCTTTGTTTTTAACAGCTCGCGCGTCTTCTGATGCAGCAGCATTGCAGTAGCGTCAAGTCATAATCTTGCTTTTTTAAAATGTGCGCTACACCTACAAAAAAAAGCCAAAAAAAAGGAGAGCAGGCGGAAGCCATACTCGTATAAAAAAACCTATTAAAAGTTGGGAGACATCAATAAAGGACACTTCTTGTAAACACAAAATCGGGTGCTCACGTCGAGACGTTTCTGAAAATGAATTTTAAAATAATTCGCAACCGCACATTCCGCTGAAGGCGGCGAGGACACTGCTGTGAAGGCCGCTTAGACGCAGAGACGGTGGTTGCTGCATTAATCGACGGCGATGCGTCGTAAGCGCTGGGCCGGCGGCGCCTCCAAGAGCTGGCGAGTCGAAAGCAACTTCGTTATTATTTGTTTGTGGAACACACAGATCCGACGAGCTCAGAAAAGTTTCTCTCAATATCGTTTTTGCTTTTCAAAAATACGACATATTGTGAGCGGGTTTTTGTTTTATTCATCGTTAATTTGTTCATCTTTTTTGCGAGATGAAAATTCGGTGGCACGAACGCAGGAAGAAAGTGACCACAAGAAGTTGCTCCGTTTGCGTAATCTACGCGGGCAATTTCGGACAAACGCGCTACTTGACACGTGGAAGGGAGAACGCTTTTTAGGGTGAATCTTGAAGTCCTGAGATTTTGGATCAAAAATGACACAAATACGTTTTTAAGTGTCTTTTACTGCCATGAGAGACACGAAGTCTGAATTTAATTTTGATGCAATTTAATTTAAGCGCCTTTTTAGTGAAATAAAGCGAAGTCATTTGCCAAGAATTCAAATTTTTATTAGGGGATACATTCTTGGGTTGCTATGCGAATTCTGGCTATTAACGATATTAGCTTAAAATAATTTCTATTTCATGTAATTTTTAAAAAATTCATGCATAAATAGTTTAAAATTAGAACATGAAAATGTGGAGACAGAAAATCTCTTGAAGGGAGTCGACACCTCGTGAGCATCGGCGCTTGTGGTTTAGATCAGCGGCGCCCGCAGCCATGCGGATGAGCATGGCCGTCGTCGGCAGGGCCCCAGGGCGTCCGCGGCGGTGGGAGTGGTAGGGCGGGGGCGGGGCCGGGGCGGGAGAGGGGGCGGCGGCGCGGTCGCGGTCGTCATAACGGCCGTCCCCGAGACGGCCGCAGCCGCCACCGCAGCGCTGCCCGCATTCCCCCGACTAATTACAAGGGCCCACATCGACCGTGTGCGGTCCGGTCCCCGGTCCTTCCCCGCTCGCACCCCGCTCTCCGCCCCGCCCCGCCCCGCCGCGCCCCGCCACCCACCGCCGCCACCCCCGGCGGGGCCGCGCGAAACCTCCAGGGGCCTGATTGCGGCGTGACGGACTGCACACACGGCGCGTGGTAAATGGCCGATCCTCGCCGGTTGACAGTAACAAACCTATCTCGACTTTTTCGAAATTGGGCGTCTTGTCGTGAATAAACGACGGTTTTTCGCGTTCATTTTTCATTCCGATCTCCCTTCTCCGCTCTCTTTCTCTCTCTTTCACTCTTTCTCTCGCTCTCTCCCGCCCCTCCACGTCGGCGGGGGGCGGGCGGAATGTTTGTTTTTAGTTCCGCGTCAAAAACACCGCTTTTTGCATGAAAAAGATCTCTCGTCGCGTCGCCCCGCTTCTTTTTTTGGCGCCGTCGTCGGCGCAGCGAATCGACGAAGCGCTTTCGGCAGCTGCGAGAGCCCTGCGGAACACCAGAAGATCGCCCGCAGCAGCCAGGAGCGTTCCAAGGGTGCTTTAGACTAATTATCCTAATAGAGACGGGGCGCTCCGCTGACGCTGCCTTGGGCGCTCGCCTCTCGTGCTTTTATTTCGGAGGTAAATTAAAAAGCCATGTGTGATTTATGAGCGGTGCAGAGCCGTCACGGAGTGTGACGAGGGCGCTGGAAGTGCAGAGAAACCCACAGAATGTTCCGGCCCGTCACCACACGCGGCGAAATAACCCGACGTTGTTTGGCCGCTGCCATCTCCACGAGGTGAGACATTGCGCGTGCAAGACACAGGGTGGCCAACACTTGAGAAAAATCAGGCCATCGCGAAAAAAATCAGATATTTTTGGTATTGCTTGGAAAAGCTGTAGAATTGTTAGGTATGTATGGTAGGGTTTGGTAAGTTTTTTGAGTAAATTTATGGTTTTATCATAGCCTAATTTCTATTATTCTGCATTAAACTAAAAATTAAACGCAGGTTCAGAACGGAAGTATAGCCCCAGCGTAATCTCAGTGTGTGCACTTTTAATGGAAAATATGCATATTATTAGAACAGTTCCAAATTCGTTTGCTTCTTCTCTACTAAAGAGGTTCTGGTATTGAGAAAGTATCCAAACAAAATTACATTTAATTAGGAGCGACTACAAAAATAATTAAAAATACGTAAGTTTCGTTTAGAAGTAATGAAAATAATCGAAAATTGTGTTGGCAATCTTGTGGAAATCGCGGATTGCTTGCGTATTCACCACACCGTTAGAAACAAGACGCGTGTAGCTACGCGACGCTGTGCGGCTTATCGCTCGATTTGCAGTGTCTCTTTCATTGGGCCCTTCCCAACCGGGGGGACTCGGTCCGCATACACCTCGGGACTGTCGGCTCGGATACTCTCGCGCGAAGCCGCGCCCGGCGCAGAACTTCGTCGCAGCGCTTCGTGTAGCTGGCCCACGGTGGCCGGCTCGCTTCACAGCTCAAAGGTCCTCGGAAGTTGACGTGGTTTGTGCAGTTGCGAGATAAAGGTTCCTCTGATTAAATTACCTCTGTTTGATGACGAATCCAAAAATAAACGTGAAGCCCATTCACGAGATAGCAAACATGGCGCTGGCGAAGAACGCCTTCTCTGTGGAAGAGTGCGTTTCTTTGTCAAAGTATGTGATTGTGTTCTAGAGTTCTGTAAATTCACTGCTAATCGGAACGCACGTATGACATGTTTTTATACGTGCCTATGTGGTCATGGGAAAGTTTCCTCTCGGTTGCGGCAGCTGAGGATTGTGTCCGGAGGAAATGTTTCTATGAGTACCGCTATTCTGTTAAGTGTTCCTGCGTGTATGTGTGTGTTAGCCAAGCGGAAGACAGAAATCAGGGGTGCAGTTTCATTCTTTGTTTTGTTTCCTTGTAAAGTAGAGAGAAGCGCCACTGGGAGATTAAAGGCAGTAATTAATAAAAAAGGGGGGACAAAAAAGTAGGAAGAACTAGGAAAGCGTGAATGTTTGGCAGGTCTCAATTAAAAAAAAACGAAAACAATTCACTGAGTGCAATTCGCTGCTACACTCGCTGTGTCTGTCATGTGAGTTTATATTTGGTCAAAATTCATTTCTAACATCAATTTTGATGAAGTTTCTTTTCTTTTTGATATGTTTATTTACATATTTAAGGGCACTTTGTATTTTTGTATTTTATTGTTGTTTGCAATAATTTATGTACTAAAATTGTTCTTTAGAAACACATGAATTACTTGAAATTGTAAAGGAGATATATAGCATTCAATGACGTTTCAAACATCAGAATATTTTATTATTATATAATAAAATACAGGGAGATTTTCTTTCTCAGTCATAAAATTAAACTATACAACATATAAGCTTTTAGTAAAACTTGTACATATTTTTGTACTATTTTTCTAAAAAAAATTCAAATGATGATTCTGAAACTATGCGACACCGACTACTCAAAATTTCTTTCTTTCTTTCACACATCTACTCAAAACCATATCGAACACAAATTCACATGTTAGAATAACTCTCACATTCCTAATGGATTCCGAACACTTGAATTTCACTTCACCTCCCGTCGCGTCCCTTTGAATCTCGGCGAATTCCGCAGCGGTGAATTGTTTTCGGGGTCGCTCCGGCATCCGGGGTGTTGCGCGAATCGCGATTCGTAGCCGTGCAGCAGGTTCAAACGGACTGCGAGGGAACGTTATATTTTGCTGTTTTCACAGGGCCCCCTTATCCCGGCAGCTTTCACTAATGGCTACCATTGAGGCCGCTAACTGCCACGACACTGTACAGGTAGGCCTGCCCAAATGCTCTTGCCTTCTGTAGTATTTTTACTTATTCATTGATTGAAAGCGAAGGTTTCATCCATAAAAACATTTGGCTGCTTCTTTCTTCAACACCTAGTAGGTTTCTTATGACAGATGCAGTTTCGCGCCTATCCATTCAGGATTGGCCTGCCACTTGTTTCGGTTTTAAACTCGCTAGCGGTGTAAATCAGGCATACACAAGCGTGTAAAAAAACATGCCCTGAAGTTTGTTAAAACTGTTACAACGGCTGCACCGTTATAAGATATCTACTTTTAATATGTATTTATTTTATCCTAACATTTGTTGGTTTTTATTTGTTTGTCACTGCAATCATACTTTTTTATTAATGCATGTTTACAAAAATATTTTTTCATACACAAAAAGTATTCAATTTAACCAAGTTGTTCACTTTAATAGCATGCATTTTTTTGAATTTTTTATACATTGTAAAAACCCGACTGTTGCTAGTCACGTCGGGGAAACTATTTGTTGAATAAGCTTTCGGGTTGTGTTTGCAATGGAGTCCAAATTTCTCATTCAAATTCACCAAATTGTCAGACACACAGTAATTGTATTGGCCACGTGCAGTACCTACTCTCGTGGGGTTCTTACGTTTGGCAGAGGCCCTTGCCCTTGTGTTGGAAAAGGGGGTCCAGTGCAAGCACAGCGTGATCGCTGCCCTCAGTGCGCGCAGTCATTGGCCGAATGTTGTTGCCAGGTTTCGGAACTGTGTGGAAACTCAGGTTGAATACTGATGGCTGAGCGACGAATCAAAAACCCGCAATCTTCTGTTTTCCTCTCTGCTGCTGTGAACCAATGCTTGGGCCAACAGCGTGAGCAGACGAGTTTGGATTCAAACACACATATACACGATTGACGAATTATATGGACAAAATATATAACAATATATAATATAATAAATATATAATACTAATAAATATTAAAATAATTATATATGTGACCTGCCCTTCACATTGGAGGCAAGAAGATTTGGAAAGAAAAAATGAGAAAAGCAAAATAAACAAATGCATATTCTTTCCGCCGGATGGTTGTTGTGAACATTTTAAATGTGTGTACACGTTGTTTCAGTTTTGCATTCTGATTTTTTAGGGGACAAAATGAAATGAATTATCTGGTGTTATATTTTTTTAATGCAAGACGTACTGCTACTCTGAGTACTCATCTGTAACTGCTATTTCTGTCTTACATATATCCAAACAAAAAAACGAATACTTCGTCCTCAAATAATAAACGCTAACCGTCTGAAGATGTGTTTCCACGGCCCGCCTCATTGGCTGGCGGGTCGCCCCTTCGATCTCCGAACGCCGCGCCGCAGCGCACCGTCATCTCTCCACTACCACCATCACCTTCTTCTAAACTTCGACACTTCGATGGAGAACGATTTGAAAATGAGAAAAAAATACTTACCAATCTTCGCTACAGCTCATACTTGTAATCCTGGCGGAAAATTAAAACATTTATCATTATAATTATTGCTATTACTAATACTACTCTGAATATTGATCAACATACTAATAATGAACTCTCAGTTATTTGGTGTGTTCGTTGACGTGAAGAAATTGTTGACCTCTCCTCAACGTCATTATATAAAGCATAATAATAACAAAAAACAATATACTTAAGGCAAATTATCTATACTCTAGACATATACACGCATATTATTATACATAATTATTATAATAACGGTATACATAATATATAAAACAAATTATGCATATGCTCTTGGAGGGTAAATTTTTTAAATATATACAGATTTTGTTGCAAATTGTTTTAAAGTGTGAATGAATGCAGCTTTAAGATTTGTCTTTTGCCATAATAGAAATGCCAAGCCGATGTCTGTTTGCATTCGTCCAATTTGTTATTCTGCTCCGTAGAAAAGTATAAAAAAAAAGCAGTGTCTGTATATTTGTTTGTGGAACACGATGACGATTCAGGCTAAGGGCCACCTCTTTCTGTTCCTGTGGTCACGTGGTTTTTCGAAAACCGTTGCGTTTCGTTCTCCAGTTTTGAGCTGCGCGCGGGGGCGCCCCCTCCCCCTGCGTCCCAGCGCCGAAATTTTCGGTCGGCGGCGGCGAGCGCAGGGGGTCGACGCGACCCGCGTGCCCCCCTCTCGGGGGGGGCGCGGGGTCGCTCGGCACCCCTGCCGCCGGCCGCCGCGCGAGCATCCGTCGGTCGCTAAAGCCCGCGGGCGGTTTTGATTCTCGCCTCCCAGCCCTCCCCTGTTTTCATTTTCCGAGAAATCGAAATCGGCAACCAGATTGAAGCCTGTTTCTTTTACTAACACGAAGGACAAGAAGTTTATGGAGAAAGATGTGTGGGATAAAAACACCTTCTGAGATCAGCTGAAACAATATTATATATATTTTACATTTGTATACATATATACACACATCTATATTTTAATTCTTTTAACTTTTATGCATTTGTATATATAATAAAATAATTATTGATGTTTTAATATGTAATACATTGTGGTGCTCCCTAGACTGTAGGGGGCGAACGGGCGTGCAGTAAATAAAAATAAAAAATAACTAAGCCGCCTCATGCAAAACAGTTGTACGTGAAAACGATGCTGTCTGTAAATATATATAAAATGCAAAGCAACAAACAATTCTAGGTGTAGACTCTGTAGCTTATGTAGCTTCATAAAATTACCTTTAGATGTATTGGATTAGCGACGTAGTTAACTGTTTAGATAGATAGGACAACACACATACATGGATGTCCATGTTTGTTTTTCCTTATGGGAAAAAGAATGAGACAAGGAAATATAACAGAATAATATGAACTCGAAAGGAAAAGATATTTTTGAGCAGACAAATTGTGGTGTCGTTGGCAACACTGGCTCTTAAGTGAAGCTGCCTCGGCCAGGAACAAGATGCACAGCACATAAAAACCAAACGACAAAAATATTCGCGTTTATTTTAGGGATTTTGTGAAATACGGCAAATTATACTTTTCATATTTCGTAATGGTTAAATGAATCCGTTCTTTGTCCATTAAAGGCAAAGTTTTTGAACATGTGTGTCGTTTCTTTTGCCCTTGTTATCATTTCGTGTGTTTTAAACGTCAATTGTTGAGACACAATGCAAAGAAACAAAAATGGGCGAACGAAGAACGTGTTAACAAAAACAACTGGCCCAAAATTTTTGAAGATGAGTGTGGCTATTTGAAGATAAAAAGGTAACTGGCTCAAGAGATGGTTTAAAATTTCGGCATTTTTGAGACTGAGATGGGGGGCGTATAGAGAGCTGGAAAGGAACGGTGGAACTCGAAACGATTCAGTATGGAATGGGAACAATCATCTGAACGACAGAGGGAGCAAAAGACAAAATGGAAAACAACAAAATCGTTGTCAATTTTTAACTATATCGTGAAAGCCTTCGCAAATTCCCATCCCGTTCTATCTTGTGTCATTATGTTCCGTTTGTGGAGCCTGGGAGACGAACGAGGTCCGTGGCAGAGTTCCTCCAGTCTTGCTCGCCCAGCCCGGGGCTTAATCCCCGCTACTCAGTATTAAAGTGCGGATCCTCGCGTGTATTTATTATTACATTACGTATCATTCATGCTTCCTAGCCGGCTCTGTTGTCGGCTTCATCGCATCGATCATAAAGACTCAACCAAATTCTCCTAGGTCATTAACTTGTTAGTTTCGCATCAATATGACGTTCCTTTCAGCGAGGTCTGCACTGAAGGCGAGCTGGGCTGATTACTAGTCAAACGATACGCCATAGTTTGTTTTAGAAAATTTTCTCAATTTAACATTAAATTTCTTGATGAAAAAGAAGCATACGATTGTCGATATATGTTGTTGTGGTTATCTCTGAATATAATTTAGCGATTCAAGCTGATACAATACGTTTGTGCCTCGACACTCTATGCTTCGATTTCGCAGTCTGTCTTTTTTTGCAACGGACTTCGTGCGTACAAGGTTAGATCCACATTACCATTGTTGCTATTAGGTCAGTGTAATTTTATTTGATTGTCTAGAAAACCTACAATGTATTTTGTATCTTAATTCCTAAAAGACTCCTGTGGGGTCTACGGATTTGTGTTATGTAACTTAATTTTTTGTTACCGAAATACAACGGCTAAACATTTTATCAGTACAAAACTAGTGTATTGTTCATGAAGGCGAATGGCCTAGTGTCTGTGTTTTGTTTGACTCTGTAGTTCATGACGATTTAGTAATCAATTTGAAGAGAACTTTCGCGAGAATACACGTAGCAGAAGAGAATCGGTAGCTAAAGAAATTATATCTATATATTATATATAAAATATTATATATACAATGATAAATAATGAAGTGTCCTACGATAATCAAGAAGTATGTTAGTTTATATAATCTAATATTTTGAGAGACGATAGAGTTCTTCCTGTCGTTGGTATTGTTTTTGTTGTTCATTTTTACGAGTTGTTCTTGTGTTATATTTAAATAATGTGTAAGTTACATTTTGAATTAATTGATGGAAAACTCTTAGAAGATATAGAATGTTTCAGAGTTTTGGTATTATATTGACATTGAGTGGTCAAAAATTTTACTATTCTGTTTTAACAAACAGCAATAGAGAAAAATAAGTAATTAAATCCAATTTAATACGGCAAATCAGGGAATAAAGAATTTTAAAATATTAGCGCTAGTGAGCGCTTGTAAAATATATTTTCTTTTCTTTGAAATATTCCTGCAATTATTTCTTTCCAACATAGACATCTTTGTATGGTTAGAAAAAGTAACTATGGATGTTTTTGTAAAAGATTTTCTCAGACAACTTGGCCGTGTGGTAAATATTTTATATTTCAAGAGTAAAGTAATTTCTAAATATTTAGTCTAATATCTTCTTAATGTTCCTTTTTTGAAATAAATGAAATCCAATAATTTTTGTTGGTAGCCATGTTGTACTCGGTAGGCATCTCACAGAGCAATACAGTGCTGGCAGCAGCCAAGCCACAGCACTCTCATATAAAATGCTGTATTTTGATACCGTGAAATTGTTAAAAATAAGGAAAATTAAATATGCAAAATGAAGCCTGTATGAAGGAATATTTCTTTGAAGAGAGCTAGAGAATACTATTGTGGTTGGTAAGATGACGTGTTATTATAAATAATATGTAGAAGACATTTTTAAAAAATGAAAAATAAAATCCAAATGATGATCGCTTCACTGAAACACTATACACTATATATCTTTTTGAGTAGAATTTTTTATATCAATATAAATAATCTTTATTGGCAGTTCGGTGTTTTAAATATAAGAATGATTGTTTGATGTATAACTATTATGGTGTCAAAATGAAAAATAAAATGAAAACGCTGTGTAAAAAATACAATTGCATCAAATTAATGTGAGTGCGTGTGTGCTGCGTATTTCTTATACTGACTGATATTCAAGAAAAGCAATAATGTTTCCTTGATGGGGAGGTAACCTTCGTTGTGTCTTCGCTTCACGCTTTGTACGCTCTAGCTCCTGCGAACCCCTCTTCCCTTCGCAAAGAAATATTAACGTATATTATACAAAGAAACATCTGTGGCACAGAATGTAAACAATTACACCTGCACATACGACACGTATGCACATACAGCGACACATAACACGCCAGATACTGCCTCCTGCGTTACTGCGCCAGGTACAAAATGAGCTTCCGAGTTGTAGTGCATTAGTTCTCGACGTGGTGTGTGGAAGGAGTATGGATCCCTTGCCGTGGCGGTACAATCACTGTTCTTAGCGAGACGTCATGTTTCAGTTCCCCGACCCTCTTGTACCCCGCCCTTCGAACCCCCCTTACCCCTCGCCCTCCGCCCCCTCCTTCGGTCTTGCGTTTCTGCCCTTTCGGTTTGGTCTTTTCGTTTCTGTTTCCGAACTGACTCGCTGGCCTAACCTTACTCATCCCCGGTTCGGGTCTGATCCTTTAAACATGAAAATGTCCAATGTTTTCTAAACTGCAGATCATATATATGCAAGTAAAAGTGAGGTTACGGTCTTTCCATTTTTTCTCTTTTTCGAATACTAAGAAAATGAAGATATCTTTTTGATCTCTCGATTGTTAATTTATTTTCTAGCATCTATTGATAGATGTAATATATACATTTAAAGAAATGGAAAAAAGCTGTAGAGCTTTATATATATACATATATAAATATATATTTAAATAAAGAGCGATCATCGTTTGGCTTGAACTATTTTATACACATTTTCACATCGTGAACACGTAAATGCATACACAACACACACGTATATACACTTACATACACCGACACATGTATATCTATATATATATATTGCAAACACAACTCACACTTACACATTGTCCCGATCTGGGCATGTCTTCCGCGGTTGGCATGCAGGCAAGTATTGTGTTATTATGATAATATCCTGTTTATCTAAAAATACTAAAAACACATGTTGTTGTGGTTAATGTACTGTTTACACTATGGTATTATGTAAAATGTATGTTATATAAATGGATAGATGCGTTACCTCTTTGTTATGGAAGAAATAATAATGTAATAACAAACTACTGAAAGTAACAAATAAGTGAAAAATACTGTATGCTTGTGCTAACTGTGTGTGCATCTGTCATCCTACAATGTAGCGGGAAGAAGTACGTACTAGTTGTCGTATGTTTTACGTTACTCTAAATCAAGGATGGGAAGAAACGCGAGTTTTCGCCGGCGGGCGACGAAAACGGTTGTAGAACGAAACGACATTTTGTGTGTGAACACACAAAACTGCAAAGTGAAAGGAACTTTTTGAGTATTCACATAACCTAGAAAGCAAAACAATCTAATATTTAAATGGTGAAATAAAAATGCCATTGTATTTGTGTATCATATAAGCGTAAAAACTGTTGCTCTATACAATATAATATTAAAAAGTTCACACGCACCTCTCTGAGAAGTATATATTATATAAATGGCACATGTGCACGGTAAACAAATTTTAAGTGAAAAAATGTGACATTGTTCGGATGTTTCAATGATCCATCTCTATAAAAATGTAACACAATATGGCGATGTGTTAGAAGTGTGTTCTAATGTTTAAAAACTATATTGCTTAATATACCGATTTAAAGACCCAGGGTATAAAAACTATTGATTTTTTAAGGTTAAGTGAACTGTTGGATATAACTTATGAGACATGGAATACTTACAGTTGGAGGATGTGTGTGGAAAGCCACTACGGCCTTCATCGGTCACACTGGGGGAAAGGGATTGTTTTCATTTGATTTCAGCTCCAATGAAATGAACTGAATTCTTGTCGGGAGGTTTTATCTTCTTTCCGTGCTTGTGCGTAGCAGTAGATTATCGTCTTAGTTTGACTCAAGGGACTGGTTGTCGCCTAGGTAGCGGGTTCAAATATTTCAATATACTCCAAAGAATGCTACATCTGTGATTGCTGATCTCATTGAAGTCAAATGGAAGCAAGAAACTTTTTGAAAAAACCTAACCACAGAACTAAAAACTACTATTGCGTTTGTGAATTAACAATAACATACAAAGTTTGTGTTTTGCTTGTTCTTTCAAAATGTTTTGTTTCTTTGGAATGTAAATATATAGAAGTGGAGGACTATGCAAAGTATTGCGAGAGACCAACATGTGAAAATGTTGCCTGCAGCAATGTTAATAAGCTTGTAATAATAAATTCTCCAACCCTCCTCCAAAGAAGGGTGCGATTGTGTACATTTTTTTGCAAAGAGTTAACTCCTTTTTGTGGTGTTACTCCAGGCAACTTTAGATATAATTTATAAAATGATTCGTTTTATCACTAATGTTTTATTTTAATCTTTTGTATTGTAAGGTCTTGTGTAATATTGTAGTGATAATTCTTGATAATTGTGTATGTGAAATGCGTAATCAGCAGAGCTGCAGCGTAGAAGGATCTGGCCCCTCAGAGTAGATTTTCAGAGCAGAATAGTACGCATGCGCGTGTATGCTGAGAAGCCCATCTCCTCGCTGGCAGGTCTGCTGCTTCTATTAATTTCCATTGTCTAATTTTGTACGCTAATACGACAAGTATTTATGTTTTGTGTTGATGTATACTGTTTTGTCATTAACGGTTTTGTTTCATTGAAGGTCTTTTTTTTAACTATTAGGGATCTTGTGTGAGTACCTTGTTTTGAAAGAAGGAATTTGGAAGCAAAAAAGAAAATGCCTTTGTCAACAGGCTGCAAAGCAGAGTGGGCCTTTTGTGTCATATTTTATATCCACTGCAGTGCACGAAAGCAGGCAATTCTGCAGCCTCGATGAATAGACGTTGTGATACATACATATAGTTATATATATTGTAATGTATTATATGTTATCGTCTAGCCGTACCCCTCCCCCTCATAACCCCTTGACTTCGCTCTGTCTTCAAGGTTCCTCCTCTCCTGAAAAGCCCTAACCTCCGAATTTTCACACACAAGTAAGCCATCTCCATACATCCAGAGCACAGTCGAACCATTTTTCTATTCATTCTGTGATTTTTTGATTGAAAGGATCATTAAACAGCTTTATTCCTTCATCGCATGTGTTCACACACCGTATTTATTTTATTTGGTTCCAGAGAGCGCGTTAGACGAGATTTAGATCTAGAACGAGCGAGAGGCAGACAAGAGGTTCTTGAGCGCCCACGCGAATAGCGACGGGCGCAGTACGTGATATCCCTACCCGCTGTACGCCGAGTCTGACCAATAGTCCGAACAGCGTCCCGATTGTCTCGAATACTACTAGTGCGCGTTAAAAAAAAGGAACAACGATTCAGAAGCATTATCTAACTCTAGAAGATAGGTGATTTGTTTCATTGCCTTTAAGCGGTTCTGCAGGCAAATACGAAGACGCATTTGAGAGGGAAAAGGTCAGGCCTCAGAAAAAACGCATCGCGTGCGAAGTGATCGTTTGAGGAAGCAGACTCGGCTTCGACCGGATAGCGGTTAGAGTAGGATCCCTTCCAGCACTGACCGAGGGGGCTCTTTCCTAGAGGAAATACATTTCGCAGTATTTTTGGCACAATTTTGATCTTTCCAAACACCCATTCTCCATATTTTAGTGTTTTTTACGATCAGATATCTTCACGTGTGTTTATATTTAGCTCAGCTTGTTTGTCTCGTAGATATGATTTCTGGACGTTCGTCGTTACCGTAGGTTTTAGTATTTTCAATCACTTCAATATTTGTTTTGCTGACGTTTGAATTCTATAAGTCTTGTACAGTCCTCGTTTCAGTTTTATTTACATAAATTTTTATATCAAAATATTTTCTTGTTTTTGATAAAACATACTCCTAAACTAGTGAGTAACTAAACCATCCCCGTTACATTAAGAAAGCAGTATTAATTTACGTATCATTCTATTTATACATCATTCATACGGCATATTTCCTAATCACGCCCAAGCAGCTCATATAATTCAGAATGTAATAAATTATAACAGTAATTCTAGGGAAAATGTTATTGGTTTGCATTAATGTCCACATAAAAAATAGCGTACTTGTATAGCCATACAAAGTATTTCCATTCTAGAGTAATTTCCGAAGCAAAACGATTTTCAACACGTCCTTATATAATACATAGCAAAACTTGATCAAGAAAGCCAAACCATTGTTTTGTAATAAAAGAAAACAAAAGAACGCAGACTGGTAGTGCCCCTGACATATCAGATTGTATCATTACAACACTCATTTTTGTCAATTACAAGCACTTTTTGAGAACGATATGGAAATCTGCTTTTACCCATGCCGCTAGCTTGAATTTTGTTGCCGTGAGGTTGGGAGTTTTCTTGGCTCGCTTTTGCAGGACGAGCCTAGATCACCTGGCTCTGTTCGAGCCGAACTCCCGGTGCGTCCGGCAGCGTCTCGGACACAGACTGGACCAACCCGCAGCCTACGTTTTGGAGTTCCATTGCCTCACTGGTTAGGCCACGCTCAATGTATTTGCTTTCCCTCAATATTCTTTTTATACATACACACAATACGCCTAAAATATTTTTTTTCTTACATTCAATGGGGTGATCATAACGTGTTATAATCTAAACTAAATTGGGAGCAGAAGTACTTTTTATAATAAAAATGTTAACTAATATCGATAAATCCAACATGGCGCTGAGAAAGCGACTGTTCATTTTAAAAGATGAACTATTTTTTCTAATTCCAACTGATCTTCAATAATGACTGATTTTAGTTAGAATTTTCCAGTTGGTTGCCTCTTATTTTGTTATTTGTATTATATCTTAGCGAAGAGAAAGAGTAATATAATAGAAATTAAACGTATAGAAAGAATAAGAAATAGAGACATTATATTATACTTAATAATAAAAGGCTTACGTTCTCCGTGGCATCGCCTCCCTCCAAACTAAAAGATGAATGGTGATAAAAGTTTTAATCGTTGCATTTAAAACGGTTATTATTGAGAAATAGTTAACATTCGCCGTCTTTTGGAGTACCGCATATTGAGGTGCGATGAGAACACCAAACCCTGTAGGGATCCTGTAGGGAACGAACGGCTATAGTTATCAGGCTGTATGTGTTCTATCCTTTAATTCACCTCTATAGAGTAATCCCTCTCTCGAGAGAAAACTATTAGGTAAATTCATTGTCTTGACAATATTGCAATTTCACACTGAGAAAACAATTCAGTTGTTAAGTTCAAAACATTGCTATTGTGGGCCTTAAAACGTTAAAACTAAACATAAGAGTAAAAATTGTTGAGATTTATTTTCGTCATTATTTGTTGATAAAGGAATGTGTATACGTCAAAGTTTTTGTCAATTCCTCTAAAGAAATATTTAAAAACATGACGTATAGCATCGCGTAGGTAGGTGAGACTTCGTGCACTTTGATCTTTATTATTGGTGTAGATTCGAGAAATGAGAAACCGAGAATATTAATAATAAAATACAAGAGCCAATGAAACTATTTTATCTATTTAATAAATATGTAATTTTATGACGTTTCACGTGGTATATAATTTTACTATTTTGTTTGAATATTTTGTACTGCTTACTATGAGTCTGTTATCGCTATGAATCTTATCGTTGTATAAAATCGTCTTGTAAGTTCCTGGATTAGTTCTGTACGGTTCTTAGTTGCTCCCGCAGATCCCCTCCCGTACGTATGTTCCTCGGTCATTACAGTAACGTTGAGTAGTGGCGCTTTGACCATAGAGTTGTCTTTCCTTGGTAACAATAGGGCCATGGTTGGATTTTCAAAAAACGCTGAGCAAGCGGACCTCCTCTGGGCCGGGTGCGTCGGACCCCGTCGGCGGCCGCCGGGCGTCCTCGGGCGCGGCCGACCGCCCCCGACGCCGCCCGAAGGCTCCCGAGCGAGGCCCGAGCGCACCCGAGTGCTTCCGAAGGCTGAAGCGGCCTTCGCCGGCGCGACGGAGGGCGGGCATAGATGCGACGTAGGCGCGCCTCCGCGGCCGCGCCCGACACTAGAGGAGGGCTCTGGTTCGACGCTTAGTACACGAGAACGGTTGATATTAAAACCAGAACTGCTTGGAGTAGTTAACCTCGAACAAATAATTAGTTCTTTTATTTTTTTACCGACGAAAATTCAGTACTACGTAAGAGGAAATTTCATAGCATTTTGTATCTTACAGTCTGTACATTACGGTAACTTGCATTTCTCTTATCGCTCACCCATCCCCTCTTATCTTTGGAGCTAGATCGTCGCGTTCCCCTCCCACATCCGCGTCCCGCCTCACCCCGCCGCCCCGCTGGAGCGGGTGCCGCGGTGCTCAACCTGTCCTCACTGGAAAACCTGTTGCGAACCTGCTTGCTTTGTTCATTCAGACTTTAGTACGTAACGGCCTGAAACTCCTTACTTTTATTTTGCCCAAGCTGCACAGCCAAAACTAATTGTAAATGGCTTCTTGCAATAACAAAGCAATAAACCATTATTATGTGGAAGATGCTTTCGAAACGAGAAAACAATGAATGAATAACTATAAATTATTCAGGAAGGATATGATAAATAGGTTTACAAATTGTAATAATTACATACCATAGATCAGATCCTTAAGACGCAAACACATTACAGTTGCTAACATAATTTCAATACAACCAAGCTGATGACGAATATAGTATAGGTGTACAGACTCAGTTTTGTATAGCAGCGGAGAAGCAGAGAAAAACTATACTGTGTTATAATAATTTAAATAAATGGACTTGGTCCATTGAGGCCAACACGGGAGTTACTTTCTGTGTATATTCAGAAGGGGTTATCCTCAATTATAATATTATTAATAATAATAAAAATGAAAAATAAATAAAAATAAGGGTGTAAGTGTAAGGCGCTGTAAACAGATTGTACCATGTACATATATTATTAATATTATATGATGACAAGTAAGGGTCACGACGTGCCGTGTGTATGTGGGGTATAAGTATAATATGGACATTGTTCAAAGAAAGAAAAATGCATTATGTGTACTTATTTACCCAAGTCATTTTCCCAATCCATTTCCTTTCAAAATCACCAACGTCATATTAGCAAGTGAATCGTTCATTCTTGTTACACGGAATGAAATTTTCTTATGAAATAGAATTAAAAAGTAGAGAATATTGAGGCCTAGCAATTAATTTTTGAAAGATATATGAGAAACATTCCTGAAGCAATTGTGTGGAATAATTTCTTTACTTCAAAAGTAATCTGAATTAAGCGATTAAAAAGTCTACTGTGGCAAGGAATGATAGAACGATTCACTAGCAATTTACAATTTAGAAAGTAAATGTTCTCTCACAGAAATATTATTGCCACTATTAGTAGAATTGAACTGTGAATTTACGAAAAATAATCTGTTTTCCCTTTACTGTAATTGGTGAAAGACTGGCAAATATCCTTAATAATAATGTTTTCGTAATATCATTTTCTTCATAAGCAGTTTTGTAATAAAAAGGAAATAAAACATAGATTACAATAATTACTTATTAAAGCTGGTGCTTGCAAGAACTCGTACAATTCTTGGTGTGCGGTATTTAACAAAAAAGTAATGATTTACGTGAATTCATAAATCATGTTAAAAATTAAAATTTACACACTATTTCTTAAAAACTTTTTCTTGAAAAAAACATAAGAAAAGTATATTAAAGTTCTGACAATATATCGATATTTCTAGACTTCATTCTGTACGATCTGAATATTCCGTGGTTCAGAGAGTCTTTCACTTCACATCTTACTCTGAGAATTATGCACGTTCTTAGATAGCCTTCCCGGAAAGTGGCACAAACTGTGATCCCGCAGTTCAGCGACGACAGCCGGTCAGAGAAGTGTAAGTGTTGGGTGTCTGAAAGTGACCTTGCGAGAGTTTTCTGATATACTTTTCACACAACTGCTGGGAAGAACTGGCGATTTCAAGCCGCAAATGTCGCAGAATTGGCAGAGGCAACGAAAGGTAAGAACATTTATTTTTATAATACCATTACACCGATTTACTTATTAAACATGAAAGACCGACACGATACATATACTTGTGAAAATAACCTATTGTTTAGATGTTACAATTGGAAAATACTGAAATCAAACTTTTGTTGTCTGTACAATTTAATTATATTCGACGTATCTAATTTTGGAGTCAGACACTGATCACTTATAACTTTAAATGCAAATAGTCAATCAGTGAAAATATATAAATTTTTGAGTAGTAAAATATTGCACTTTGCAAACTAATTATAGTTGAACGTGATATACTTGGTAGGTAAAAGGTCTTTCAATGAAACAAACACTAGAAAATGATACAAACTGTAGGCTATGCCCAATTATATCGTTTGTAAGTGCAACAGTAGTACAACTCAAAAAATTAGGTGTTCAGATAAATGGGTTTGAAGTTTTCACCTTGTATTGAAGTGCATAATTCTTGCATTCACACTTCTGCCATTTGTAAGTAGATTACTGCACTGTAAGATTTGCTGCTGGAAAGAAGACCAATCCTAAATTCTGGAGAGTGTATTAACTTGAGTGGCTAGGGCATTTTGTTTACGTGGTTCTAATAAAAATGGCGGAACGACAGCTCTAAATTTATTTCGGTTGACAGATGTTTTAATGAGGAAACTACAGTTTTGCAAGAACGCAGGATAGTGCACAAAGAAAAAAAGTGGCAAATCGGAAGTTTGCAATGGCACGGTTCCTTCGATTCAGTTATTCAAATTAAATTCTTCATTGTAATCCAAGAACTGTTTATTTTTGTTCGTACTGTTCATGATAAAAATCTAATTTTATTACAAGCGCAATTTTATAACGGAAACAATTTTTACGACCAGTGCATTTTGACAGCAAGTGGTCCGTGACGTATCCGTGCTGTTTTCCAGCCCTCGCTCTCGCGTCCTGGTTCGCGCTCCGCTGTCGCTCCAGCGCTCACGCTGTTTAATCAACCTCCCTCACTTTTATTTCACAAGAAATAATGAATCGTAATAGAAACCGAAGGAACAGTGCTTCCCTGGTGTCATCGTAAACTTCCGATCAACTGAAAAAGCATTGGAAAGCAGGCGTTACACAGAATGAAGGGAGTTTTATATTAATCGCGAAGGCCGGAGCCTCGTCACCCAGTGTGATTAAGCATAGCGAAGCGTCAACATTTCAAGTTAAGTGTTAGGCAAAAAAGTACTTGGGCACAAAATTAGTTGGCGATTATTCTCTGGACAGACTCAAGATTATTTATGGAAATTGCTGAGGCGAAGGTGAGAGCTTGATCATACAACTTGGACACGCGTAGCAAAACGTCACTGTTGCTATAGAGCATGTCAAAGTCCCGGGTAAGGTAGCGCGCGGACACTGCGACCAGGACAACTACCATTAATTTGAAATGAAGTAAGGGTGTACAAATGTTTCCTTCATTCGATACCTAGATCAGAGGTGCACAAGCGCCTCATTTGATGTGTTTTCGCTTGTATGCTGACGAGATTCCCTCCCTTTCTAGTTTTCATTTAGAGGTATTTCAGTAATACGTACGCAATTATAGCTTCTACTAAAACCTCTTTGAAACAATTAGAAGTACATATTAATACTTCACCGATTTATACAATCTCTTTCAAATCCTCTTCAATGTGTAACATGCCTATTCACAGAAGGATAATTTCTCTAAATTTTGGGTAAAATCTCGTAGTGTTTAACTTTATATACTTGGGATTAATTTTTAAATTACATCCCTAACTTGAAATTGATAAATTTAAACATACAAATGCTGTGACAGCATTCCTCCTCCACCAACTCTTTCCTCTCTCGCTTTCATTTCTGTCTTCTACGTGAGAAACTTTTCACCCAAATTGCGTACGTATTTTTCATTGAATGATCTCCTCCTATTATGCACTAATGTAATAAAATTGTGAAAGTGATTAGGCGGAAGAGCAGGCTAAACGGCCTGAGCCTCGCCACAAATAAAGACATTTATTTATATTATTTATTTGAACCCCTTCTTGGGGCACCGGGAAGCGCGCGCCCCGTGCCCCACGAGAACCAGGAAAGTTCGCATAATCCCCGACGGCCGAGCTGTCCCTGCACTTGACTGATCAGAATCGTCGTCTCAAGGTTAAGCGCGAGCACGAAGTTTTATTCACGGAGAGAAATGGTGAAACAGCGTGTCTGGTTTGTCAGAAGATGGTGTCGGAGAAACAGTAACAGAAAAAAGTAAACATTTAAAAAGGAATGGTCAAGTGTATTACAATCAGATATTTCGGAACAAAATTTATGAAATGTGTATTATTATTATTACAATGAGAAATGGTTAAATTTTCTGTTCTTGTAATATATATTACAAATATTTTCAAAATCAGTTGCAACAGTAAAGATTGACCGTGAAATGTATGGAAGTTGTCGAGCAATTTATTCTGAAATAATAATGTACATACAAAAACTCCCCTCTCCAGAAACTACAGCCGTTATTTCAAGTTTTAGTTCAACATAATTCAACACATTTCCGTGCTGCAGGGCATTCCTCCCTCCGGGCTCTGACTTGCCTGAAGGTCAAAGCCTTTCACTAGAAGCTGGTGGGGGGCGGAAGGGCTGCCATGACCGTCGTGGGGCGCGTTGCTGTGGCCCTTGTGCAAGCCTGACCTAGATTATGCCATCGTTTGGAGAAGCATATTGTCTCAAATTGAATGATAAGAATTGCTATTTTCTGTATTGTAAAAAATCCATTAAAATTTGAACGTTTCAGTAGAGAAAAAATTGAAATTTTGAATCCAAAGAATTTTGATTTCGCGTTTACTTACAAAATGTAACACAGTTGTTTCAATACTTTACTTCACATTATTTCTACTTGCATCAGATAACACAATTAGTTGATAAGATCTAAAACAAATCGAATTTTTAAAAAATCCATTGAAACATGTTTCTGCCGAAATTGATATTATTTTGCAATGGCAAAACTGGTTGTGCAAAGTAGAATTAAATAATAAAATAAACAAAATAAAGTAATAATTAATATACAAAATAAAAATAATTCAACTCTCGGTGGTTTAATAGAAAACATTATTCAGTTCTATGAAAAGTTTTTAATTTTCACTCAAAATGTAGATTTTGATAAATTATTGTTTCAATATTTGGTTGTACAGATTTGCTGGACTTACAACAGACCCTAAATGTGAATGTCATTCGTAATATTGGAGCAGTTTTGTTCAGATTCATTTGCAGGAAAATTGCCCGCATCTATTAGTGCTCCTTAACATTGAAATTATTTCTCCCGCAAACTTTCGAATCCTCGGGAAACGAGGACACAACAACAACAACAACAACAACAACAACACAAATATAACGTCACTTCAACAGTTTCCTTTTAATCAGGTATTAAGTGATCACTTCCTTGTAATAGCATATTTAATCTATTCAGGTGACCCATAAAATCTGAATAAAGGCCAAGTCAGAAATCCACTTGTCTGTGATCGGAGGATAATAATTACCCTTACAATCGTGTCGCCGTCAATATTATAGAGCGATTTTTACTCTCTCAATTATAATTCTTTTATTCTTATATTAATTATAATTCTCTCCCTCAAGCCCATATGGCCACGATGGAATATCACAAGGCAATTCGCGTCTTTCTCGGTCCTGCCGCCGGATGTCGCATGCTCGCAAGCATTGATTCCGGTGCGATCATGCGACATCTAGCGGCACGACTGAAAAAGATGCGAACTACCGTGACATATTCCATCGTGAAGACGAGCTTTGAGAGGCAAAGTTACAAAAATCGCATATATATATATATATATATATATATATATATATATATATATATATATATCAAAGAGCACTGGCAGCTCATGCGCGCCTATTTTTGGATTTGGAGAAGAATGAGTAGAGTCACGGAAAGTTGCCTGTGCCTGGAAGGGCGCCGAGGTTCCCATGGAGGCAAGTAGCTCGTGCGTCAGTTTGGCGCCTCTGCTTTAGAGTGACATAAACACAACGTTATTCTGCGCGCAATGATGGTGGTGTTCGTCTTCTCGCGGAAGTGAGCTGGAACGATAAGGAACAAGAATCGAAAAGTTCGCAAATGCCATTACGATATGGAAATGTACACACGGTTGAATTAAATAATGTAATAGATCAAAATATCCATTATCGAAAGTTTTACATTTTAATGTAATCTTGTTCTTATTTAACATAAATAGTAAGTCCTTTCGTAATACTCAAACCTTTATCAAATGTAGCGTAACCCACAAATTGCCTACGTAAGGGACACAGCATTTGAAAGATAATAGAGATGAGTTTGTCGGATACAAACGATATCTTTCTGAGTTTCTGTTCGAAGGTCCCAGTTACAAACACACCAATGCAATTTGAGAGAGTCACAGCTAGATTATGTTTGAATACACGAATATAAAGTGAGGGTCACAAATGTTTGATATTATCAGCCATCTGATGCGCAAATGGAAAACTAATATTATTTAAAGGGAAGAGGGTCGATGAAAGAGTAGTGTGTTGTTCTGAAATCAAAAAGCCTAAAGTGTTTCTGACTCCATTTCATTGACAAGTCGTAGTTTGTGCCGCATTTCCCCGTTTAGCACCGAGTTCACTTTTCGACCTGTCATCTTGTCGCGCCAACCTTGAGGTTTCTGCAGTAGGCAACATCGCGCGACGAAGGGGAATCCGTGTTTGTTGCAGAATTCCTTGCTGCTCTTCAACTGCTATCACCTGCGCTGAAATGTTGATATGCATCAAATATCAAATTACAGGAAAATTAATAGGGGTTTGGTAGCTCTCATCTCCATATTAATAGTTTTGTGTCACCTGGAACTAGAATTACAGTACCATCCGGGAAGATCATAAAAAACTTGTTATTCATGTCATGTGGATCATCAAAAGTTCCGAAATAATTTCATTACAAAATCAATTTAAAACTGAGGAACGAAAAGTAATATTTATTTATTTTTTCTTTATAATTGTGTATTACATAGAACAAAAATTAGAGTGTGAATTAATTTGTTTTTGGGTTGTCGGATATACAATCCATTATTTTAACCTTCGACAAGTATGAAATTTCAATATCCACTCCATATAACGACTACCGTAATAGATAATTACAGTGACGATACTTTACTAAAATTCGTAAATGCATTCTGATAAAATAAACTTATTATACGTAGTCTATCTGTATCAGTAAATGTAAATGATGTGATCTGGGATGATTGGAATAAGAACCACACCACTGAGGTTATGAATTGAATCTTACCATGCAGAAACAACACCATCTTACTAGGAGAAATAATTTTCTGAAAAGTTTCTTGGACATATACATGACGTTTCCAGTAGATTTCGCCAGACTATTTTCTGAGTTTCGAAAAGCGTAAAAATAAATCAGGCGAACATTGGCAGCTACATATACCATTACAATACGATTTCGAGTAATGTTACTAATATACAATTTTATAGACGAAACAAAACAGGTTTTCTATGGATACTTCTCTCTGAAGTGAAATTCAGTGTTAAGAACACGATTCCGTATATGACAAAAGAGTAGGATTTCTTCCAAATTGACAGTATTGGGAGAAACTGCGGTTAATTATTAGTTTAGAGTACGGTTCACGTAAAAGAACGAGGCACGCTGAGAAAGATTCATTCTCTTCGCTTTCGGTTCATTCTGCCGCAGTGCAATGTCTTCGTATACGCTCTGTTCCCGCCTCAGTGTAATGTCAAATTACTTTCATAGGCATGTTTTCTCGCTTTGCTCGCGCGGATTCAAGTCATGGTGAGGATCGGGCCTTCAGCCCTCGCGTTTACTATAAACAGCCTTCAATCTATCCATCGCATAATTACCAATTCACTTTTATAAGAAAGCACTTCAATGGGTAAATTCACTCTCTGAAATTAATAAAATTGAAAACTCAACTTAGTCTGTTATTGAGTAAACTCCCACACATCCACTCACGCTTGCACACCCACACATAGCCATATTTTATGTCTTTCCATTCCTTAAATTGCATTACACTTCTGACAACCACACTCTTTTCGCAAAAGATAATATTTTGCGGCACAATTTTATAACATTACCAGCCACATCTTTTCGCAACTCACCAAAGAAACCCGCGTTCTAAACCTCCATTGTGTACACAGTGAACTCCAGTATTGAAACTGCAGTTACAAACACGTGAAGAAAGAACACTACAAGCCTTGCTTAGAATCGAATCGAAAGAATCGTGAACGAGACCGTACCCTAAAATAATTAGCCAAAACCGCCACTTTGAGCGCGGTACCACGTACTACACTTACGGGAATAATGACCTAAGTAGTTGACGCGCTCGAAATCTAGACTTGCTCACCCAGTTGCCGTGACCCGTTTGCACCGCGCCGACGATTGCGAGGTGAGTCAAGGTGACTGCTCTTTCGGAACGATATTCAGACGGGAGTTTTAATTGCAGTTCGAGTGCAAACGTGGAGAACCCTTGAGCGCGGCGCTTCTTGCGAGTAATTGTACCCCCCCCCCTCGGCCTCCCCCTCCCGGCCCCGTGCTCTCATCTTCCCCCTTTTACACAGGCTCCAAGTCAGGGGTTCACAAACTATCGTTATATCGGATTTAGTGCGCCTTAAAAGAACTTTAAATTTATTACAACTTCTTCTACATAGTCAGCTAGCACCAATGTTTAAAATAATGACCTACTTTATTGGGAAAAATATTTTTTCTACTGTCATTTGAATATGATTTGAATATATAATTTGTGTGTGCTTCAGAACACGATGTACAATAATATGTTAATTATACTGAATCCTAAGATCGTTATTGTATTATGTCTTTGGAACTGCCGTAAAATGAAGATTATATCGAAAATTGTTGCATGAATGAAGATCAGAGATTATTTTATGTATCATAATGCATTCAAGACATTGAATTAGTATTTTTCAGAACACGTCTTGTTAAAAGATTTGAGAGAGAGTTAATCTCAAATACGTATATTTTTTTCCATAGTAGATTTTTTTACCAATTGAAATGTTTCAGAATTATAAAGATTAGAATATGAATTAATTTATTCTTTAAAACACGCACTATTGATGAATACAAAAAATCAGTTTTGTTCGAGATTGAACTGGCGTTCTGAAAACTCTCAGAATAGAAGGTACAGTCCCTGTAAGTTTAGCAGTCACGTTTAAGGAAAAAAACGAATCTCTTCAAAAGATTTTGGGAAACCCTGGTCGAAATCTCTCGAGTTTTTCTTTACTTTCTGAAAGTATTTCGTCTCATTGTAGCCGCATTCCGGGATCGGGGCATTTGATAATAAGATCTTGAAGAGGCTCGTCTCGTTCGCGATGTTTTAATTAAAATGACGCAATTCTATTTGTCTTATCCGGTTGAGTATCGATAATTTTCCTGCACTCATTACGTGAGATATAAGTTTTGCATTTAGATTCTGTTAAAGTAGGATTAAATGGGAATCGGTATTCAAACAGCATTTGAGTTGGACGTTATTTGTCAAGCCTACTTACGTTCTGAGCACTTTGCCTTAGCTCCAACATTTTGCACTCGCTTCGAAATGTTTCTCAAATCATTTGCGAGACCGTAATCACTGGAGTGTGTAGTGGCTGGGAGGTCAACATAATCTGAGGTCATTACAATACACAAGCGACAAATAATCTTAAAAACCGTAATTTGTCACTTCGAGGGTCTGAATCGGAATAGGTTCTAGCCATACCCTCCAGATCAGTGTTGTGAAGGTTGATGCCACGAGCGGGAGTCCGTGGCACGAGTGCCACGACGAAATCGCCTCTCCACGCAGTTCATAACCTCGCAGAGGCAACGCAATCACTATAATAAAACGGCGATGTTACTTATAGTTCCCTCTCCCGACGCTAGTGGCGCAGAGAAGCTGGTGGCATGGTGCGGTGCCGCGAGGCGTGCCACTGCCACCAGTAGAAGACCTTGACACCACTGGTCTAGATCATACGAGCCCGTTTTATTTCGGAAGTATGTAGAGAAGAGTATTGCAGGGAGTGCCATTTGTTCGCTCAATCTCGCTCCAGCGTTTCAGACCGAGTGCCAGAATTTCAAGCATCCTTCTCCTGAGCTGCTTCACAGGCAAGATAAATGGACCTGAGGGTTTTGCTTTGTCTTTTGAAGGGTTATGAAGGGAACACATTTTTTACATTTCATGTAATTACATGTTTTACGGGAACAATACACCTTTATTCAATATTTTTTTAAAGCTTACTAGACGAGACGTCTTTCCCACTCACATCTGTTCAAGAATCTCCATCACTTTGTATATCTTTATGTAATATCCCTATATCTGTCCAAAATATGTTAATTGATTGCCCAATGTATACAGACTCACGTATTTATCATTCACTTTCAAATGGTCTCTCCAAATAACTTTCTGAAACATCTCTCATGTATATTTTCAAATTTCTAAAGGATATAAATTTATTTGATGCATTGTGAAAAATTGGATATATGATCTCTAATGACATTGCCGTTCATGCGACAAAAAATATAAATCTTATTAAAAAAGACATTTTGAAGGAATTATAACCATTTTTATTTGACACATTTTTACACATTTTGGTGTAATTACATTTTTTTTACATGTCTTCGCCATGAACTGCTTCTATGACCATCATATCTTTGCCATGAATTTTCAAAATTATCCCTCTCTCGCTGCTCCTTGGAAACTGTGTACTCGGAGTCAAGGATGAGCAGATGTTTGTGCTGAGAAGTAATTTCAACCACACGCTTTCTGATATTTCAAACTTCACATTCGTAACTCGATCGAAAACTAACAAATATTTTTTAAAGATCGTTATCTTATCGCGTTGTTCAATTTTGGGGGGAATCCTTCCCTTACCCTCCAGGATCCATCACTGGTTACGCGGTATTCCTATCCATTTGAGCACCGGCTCCTCGTAATTGTTACCGGTATACGATCATATTTTATATTTAGAATAAAACGCTTACGTGTGGTGAAGACTAGTGTACAATTTCTTATGTGAAGGTAGAACTTTCTTTCAGCCTCCAAATCCATGTTAAAATCCGATCGGCGATTTTCTATGCTCGGAAAATGCTTGAATAAAGACATTTTAAATAATATAATGAATTTTAATTTTAAATATATTGACTATCTTTTCTTAGATATTTGTAAAAAATATATGTATATAGAGTATGTAATACTTTGATATTTTTATTACTTCCTTTCATAACCTTTTCATCAATTCCTTTCCCTAGTGGTACGTGACTTGTAACAGCAAAGGAAGGTATTTTTTATGTAAGCAATAAACATGAATATTTCAGACTAATATTCCATTCTGTATTTACTACATACTAACACTGTGTAAGAGAAATGCAATTAATTTTGTTATACAGATTTATTTTCCAAACCATAAGATCCGAAGAATGTCATTAGTTCTCTCCCAATCTAGTATACTATATCTCCCAATATAGTATTTCAATTTCTCATTTCCGACAGAAGATGACTAGTTGCATGTGAGTTTCTTTTATCATTGGCCGCATTTTTGCAGGAATTAAAAAATTTCACTAGTTTTCCCGGTCTAGGGTGAACTTTACAATTCATTCTTACTTCATTCCATAATTTGTACTATTTGCTTTGACATTTAATCTTTGTGGCATAATTAACTTTTGGTCTGCGCTTGAAATCGTAACTCAACTGGTAGAATTACAAATTCAGAGCGTCAGACTCTCTGCTTTTAGGCTGAGCCTTTTATCTCGCGATGTCATGGTGTATGAAAGTCAGTCATAGGCCTACTGGACGACCATTTAGCGAATTGTGTTATTGTCAGCGCATATTTTGAACAAACAATAACTCTCGTGTTTCGGTGGAATTAGACTGCATTTCCTCACACTGCTACAATTAAACTGCTCGGTTGGGGGGGGGGTGAGCAGTCTGGTCGATAGATAAACTTATCATTGAACAGGAGCGTGAGTTAGACGGGATCACGGGTCGTAACTAGACGTGCACGGTGGAAAAGATGAAGCGCTTTATGTAGTGACGATTCTTTCATGTACTTACGAGGGTAAGTCAATAAGTACCTACACTTTCGTTGTAATCGTCTGTAGGGAAATTCTACAGCTTTTTGCACTTACCAGTCGTAGGCTTTGTGCACTTACCAGCCGTAAGCTAACTAAAGCTTTGTGCACTTCACTTTGCTTAATGCTCTGGACGACATCAGCGCCCCCTATCCTTGCTCTTTTCTCATTGTAGTTTCGTTTGTTTGTTTGTTTTGTTTATTTGAAGTCGCATCGACAACTGGGTCATTAACGACTCAGAAAATATACATTATAACATATATACATACAGATTCATTAGATATATAAATACATACAAATTTTACAGATTCATTATAAAAATACGGTCGGACAGATTGTATACAGGATGATAACACGCACATGGAAAGAGAACAAGTGAGTATCATGTCGAACATCTTTAAGAGTTGTGAGGGGACAAAACATTTTTCTGGGTCCAGAATTGTATACGAAATTGCCCTTACAATTCAGATTTGGCTGAATATTCCTCCTTGTAGTTTTGTTCACAGCTATCGCCGAGAATTCATAGGCCTTGATAAATAGTCCGTAAAATATGTGGTATGAAACTGCAAAATATATACATATGTATGTGAAGAAAATAGTAAGAGTGCGTAACAAACATTTAAAATAAGATGTAATATCTAAGTTAACTGAGAACATTTAGGAAACTTTCACTGTACCAGAGCCCTTATAAAATATTTTCAAAGATCAAAATAAATTATCATTATTTGAAAATGAAATAATAAATATTTTTTTATTATATACTAGGTTTACGTTTTTTAAGAGTACATTTTTATTTTCGGCAGCAATGAGAGCAATTTTAATACAAACGTGGAAAAGACAATGACCAGCAGAGAATTACTACAGCATTGTGTTCGAAGTTTTGCTAGTTTGCCACAACCAGTACTTCTCGGAACTTGCTATTTAAGTTTAAAAATACACGTCACCGATATTTTTCCCACTTAAGGAAATATTCCCAGCGCTGTTGCACTCTTGACGCATAAATAACTAGGACAGTGCGTTTTAAATATTATCCTTTTTTGAAAATTAATTAAATGTTTATAAGAAATAATTTTAAGAAAATTGCTATTTTCTCTTCCTTCCTACGGAGTAGAAAGTTAATGTAATGCTGCGGAAAAACGGCGAATTTTCGGCAGAAAAACATTTATTACATGACCCTGGTAAGGAAAAGGTGATAAATACAGTTGCTAAATTTAGAAAAAATCATCTATCATGCGGTGTAGCCAGCATCTGTATTTTGTGGGTTCTTGATACTGAAAAAAAGAAATGACGGCAAAACGTCTGTCCCTCTGTCCGTTTGTGGGTGTCTAAACCGTTTAGCCGCTTTTCTCCAAAGTTTATATTCCGCAATCGATCTGGCTGATGTCGCGGTCCCTTGAATTTGAAATCGATATTTCAATTTTGAGGGGCACTTTACATGAAGCTCTGGGGCATTTTCAAAAATATTACTCCTGAATTTTTAATTAAATTTTGTTGCTAGAGAGTGTGAAGGACGCTTAAGAGAATGGCGCAGGTCTCATGTTCGTTGAAAATCCTGATTTTTCGAAAATTGCATAAGTTCAAAATTTTTTTGGCATCTTCCTACAACTAAAATATTAAATATAGAGATTTTTCCCTGAATGAAATCTGTTCCTTGAAGGTGGATTTGTATATAAGGTCGTATACAAATTTTTGAAAAATTGAGTACTTTTTGGGTGATTTTTCATGAAAATACTGGGGAGGAAGTACATACTGTTTTAGCACCATTAGTTTGAAAGTTTATAAAATGCCAAATATGTTAAATATGTAATATAGTACACAGAATGTAAAAAAAAACAGGCGAGTCAGGTGACTTTAGCACTTCCTGCAATTTTTAAACGGTTGAAGTTATTGCAGTGCATTTTTCACGGAAGTACATGAGGGGATGTAGCTAATGGATGCATGTATTCGTTTCCATTTTATCATTTGTATTTTACGAGATATTGAGATAATTTTGTTTTCTTCAAATTGAACTATACATTTTTTAGTTTTTCATGATGAATGTGAAAGGACGAATCCATTGATATACATATGGTCATATGTTAGATAAGCTTTTTGATTTTTTACGATTAGCGATAGCGACTTAACTATAGGCGAATGTGCGCGCTCGTATGATGCGTCATATTGTTCCAGCACATATGCCTCTATAATCACTGTTTATTGATTAGAAAGTGTTTCTTTGCGGTTGGCAACGTCTATTTTGCCATACGTGTACCGCAAAGGCCATATAAAACAAAGTACTGCAAAATAAACAAAACACTGGCTCAATATGAATCAACATGGCTGTGCTTCGCTTATTAAGAATGATACGTACGAATGGTATGAAGAATGATATGTACCGCTTGTATCACTCGTAAACCCTTGTTTTGCTCCTAACAGACACACCAAAAGCAATTACAACATTTCCAGAACTTTGTTACGTTTTATTCCGGTTTTATAGCAAAATTTAATAAAAATTATCTGAATCATGTGGTACTTCGAAAAATATTGCAGGCCGCATGGCCGTTAATACAAATAACGGACTTGGTTAATTATTTGCCCTATGTTGATCTAATGACGCCCATAACTATAGCAAATACTGTGCGTAGTCTTTTCTTTTGGGAGGTGGTGGCATTCAACTTGCCAGGAAACCTGGTCATATTTAATCCTGCAGGTTAAGTTCAGTTTTCTAGATATGCCTTCGTGCACTTATTAAGCAGGTACCAAACCATTTACACATATTTCCCAAATTTTATTAGAGAGTTATTAATTTTTTTCGTTACATAGCGCCAGTTTGACCTCAGGTATAGTCTTTAATTTTCTCATTCTCATTTCCAACATATTATCAGTAACTTCAAAAATGTGACTGATACCGTCAATTTTTTCCTCAATTGATTTATCGCGAAATAACTTTCACAAACCCTTATAAATATTTCTCAAGCATTAGGAATGTACAACGGTGGTTACGTACGGTAGAGGTTATTCTTTTTATGAAATATTTAATATGGTTAAATTATATTTATAATGTTATTGAAAATATCTTAGAAAAGGTATTCTTACATAAAATCAATTATTTACACCCAATATGTTGTCATACATATTCATGTTTACCACTTCCAATTGTCAGCAAAGCTTGAATTTCAAAAAGACCCCAAATATAGTACTTGATATAAACAAGCAGATATGGTACGAGGGTTAAGATTAGGTGACACAAAACATCATTTAAATACGTGATACCAAAATCAAAATGAATGAATAAAGAATACGATAAATAGTTGTGCTCTATTGAAATCAGAATACAAAGAAAAAATGGTAATAATAGATGGTATAATTATTATTCAAAGCCTCTGAAATAATTTAGGTGTTCATTGTAAATTAATTTTCACAAAAACAATACAACCCGTTTTGGAACTCCAAAATGTTTTTTGAGAGATTGAAAATTGTGACATTCGCGCTGGGACTTATAACAGAATTTGTAGTCCATAATATCGAGCATTAACCTCTCAGCATGAATTAATGAGCACCGACAGAGGTAGAAGGCCATAGAGAGAAGTATCAAAGTAATTAATGCACATAAAACTTTAATGGCGAAATCCACGATTATACGGAACATTAATACCGTGAATCTGATTCCGAGCTGAAAGCAAGGTGGCATAAAATCTGATGAGTGAGAATGCGAGTTCACGGTGCCGTGCATATGTTGCCTCATGGAACTGCGGCTCTCAAACTGCGGTCGTGGCGTTTTACGAATCGTAATCATACGTTACGTGTACGACAGATACACAGTCATCTTTCGTACAGCATCGTGTTACTCGCTTTACATTTCTACTTGGAATGATGACCTTGTTGTATCACGTCTAATCACATTCACGTAACTGCACTTAAAATTATATTAAAAACGAAATTCGTTTGTAAAATGTTCTCGGAATTGGAACGATATAATACGCCTTCTTCGACCTATATGTCGAACGATAAGATAATAGTATATACAAAATTGTCATCACCCTACTAACTTTTTTTGAAGTCAATTACGCTCAGAAATATGTTCCGTCATAGTAAAGAAATTACAATTGTGGTCATGTTACTGACAAGTGCGTTTCAATAATTACGTTTCTTCAAACAGTACCTGGGCTTAAACCAAAAGACCCGGGTTCGAACCCCTGTAGAGGAAATTGATTCTTTGAACAAATTTAACTATATAAATGCGAATGAAAATTCGTCTGTCGACATCTCCGTCTCGGCTTCTTCCATTTCTACTCGCTACTCTGCTACGTCAGCGTCACACTGCCATTCCTACGCATCCTCTCGAAGCTTTCTCACGACTCTACCATATCGCGTCCTCGCCACTCTGCATCACGTCATTCGGAATTCAACAACACTTCATAAACCCCGTTCGCAACACTTTCGTCCCGACCCTCCCCCCTCGCTACCCTGCATCAGCGCAGTTCCATTTTCTCGCATGCCGCCATTCCCGCCAATCTTCATCCTCGCCATTCCACATTCTCAACGCTCCATATCCTCCAAGCTCCACACGCTCGTGGTTCCTCACAATCGCCACTCCTCATCCTTGCCGCTCCTCATCCGTGCCATTCATCCGCGCCGATCTTCATCTCCGCTCCTCCCCATCCTCGTCCCATCTCATCCTCATCGCCCCTCATTCTCGCCGCTCCTCCTTCTCGCCGCACCTCATCCTCGCCGTTCATCTTCCTAGCCGCTCCTCTTCCTCGCCGCTCCTCAACCTCGCCGTTCCTCATCCTCACCGCTCCTCATCCACGCCGCTCCTCATCCTCACCGCTCCTCATCCTCACCGCTCCTCGTCCTCACCGATCCTCATCCTCGCCCCTCCTCAACCTCGCCGCTCCTCATTCTAGCCGCTCCTCGTCCACACCGTTCCTCATCCTCGCCGCTCCTCATCCTCGCCGCTCCTCATTCTCGCCGCTCCTCATCCTCGCCGCTCCTCATCCTCGCCGCTCCTCATCCTTGCCGCTCCTCATCCTCGCCGCTCCTCGTCCTCACCATTCCTCATCCTCGCCGCTCCTCCCCGCCTCACGCCGCATCTCCGCCACTTCGTCAGTGTCACCTCGCCAGTGCTCTTTTTGCCACCTCATCACTTCTCGCATCATTACCTCGTGCCTGCGAGTGCTTCCCGCGCCCACAGAGCGCGCCCCCGGTGCTCGCGCTCCACCGGAAGATCGGCGGAATCCCGACTGAACGATTTATTGTGCTCGGAGAGGGCAGGACGCGGCAGGAGGAGGGCGTTGGACGCGTTGGCGGGATGTGACGACGTACAGTGAACCGACGAGCCACAAAATACTCACTACATGCACGTTTTTTGATTTCGAAGCAAACATTTCAACAAATAAAATTTAAAACAAGGTTTATTGTAAAATACCAAAGAATTCAAATATATGTTTGCTTCTTTCTTTTCGTTTTTTGAAAATTTCTGTTTATTTACAAAGTCTCACGATAAGAGATATTCTCATGTCTCTTAAAAGCACAATTTCCCATTTGCACACAATTAAATAGTGAATTTTTTAATCTGTTTTATTCAGGAAAGCTATTTTTTGTGTACGTTCGTTCCAATACATTCTCAGCGAATTGATGTTGTTTTTATATTAGTTTAAAAATATACGACTTCTATTTAAAGTTACTCTCTGATCATTTTCACTAATTTATCAATTCCACCTCACAAAATACTCATTCTCAATTACACATATTTCTGAAAAGTCTCTGAATTAAAAATAAACCTCTACAGAAATGATGGTTATTAACTTATAATATAACCACAATTTAAATGTTTGTAATTATACGTGCTTTATAAATAATGTTTATTAACAGAACAATTAGCATCAAGATAATAAAACTAAGCAAACGAATTGTAACCCCTGGAGTACAGCGACAAACGCTAAAGAGAGTACGAACACAACGCTAAAGAGAGTGACGATAACAATGTGATAAAGCATGTTTTCTCCGTTCATAATGACCGAGAAACGTGCCTTATTAGTAAGTTCGTATCTCTCTAAATGTGTACTTGTAGTTTATATTCAGTGTTTATTGATAATTAATTGTCAATGAATTATTTTGAGCTAATAGGATTAGCTTTAACCCAACACTGATTTGTTTGTATTATTTTAGCACATTATTTTGAATTAACATGAGTGTCTCACCAACAGAAGGGATCATTGAGCTTCTGTCCCCTAGGCGTGGATGAAAAATGCAATGGAAACTGATCTTGTGACCTCAACTGCCATCAGAAGGAAGTCCTTCAGAAGTCAAATATACTGTATCAATTCATCTTTATTTTATTTCAATGTTATGTTAAGTGAAAATTTGACATTATACTACGAACGTTGGAAATACGAATATCGAACACGTGCGAAAATTATTATTACTTTTATTAAAATTGCGCTTCTCGTGTACCCAAATGCAAATATTGAGAGGAGTTTCTTTTTTTAATACTAAATTTAGAATAAAACATCTAAAAAGGTTCATTTTGTAGATCAGGGTATAAAACAATATTTGAATCCCCAAGGGACACTAAAATCTCGTTCTGAGGCTCTACAACGGATCATTTTCGAGTTATACACGATAGTAGTGTAGTACAGCGTGTTGAAGGTTGCGTCTGTACGCTACATTTGAGTAATTGTTTGGGTGATGTGTAACACAATTTCAGTCATGTTATCCCGTAGTTCATGCAAATATATTTAAACGATACCAAATTTTTCTCAAACCGCTCAGTACTTCGGCTGGAAAAGGGATAGATATAGGACGTTACAAAATGAAAATTAAGTATTTGGAACGACACTCTTAAACGGGCTTCTAAAATTTACCTCATTGTATCTGGGCCTGGGATGTCTAATCAGCGCATGCTCTCGCTCTCTTGCACAGAAATTTGCATGGAAAATTCTTAGGAACGAAGTTCTCACTTCATCATTAGAATTTATTTGCCCTTTTTGATTGAGTTATCATAATTACTTTTTCTGCTCTGTTCCTTGCTGCCTCTTATTAGAGTGCAGTACGTCGTCTACTTTTTTGTACTGCTTTATAGGATATTAAATTTCTCCTGTCGCGACGTTCCAACCTTCAGCCTTTTATTTAAAAAATGTAATCACATTATTTATTTTAAATTAGAATGTCAAACATATTTTTAAAAAGTGTAGTAAGTTGTGAGTTGTTATGTCGTAGAGGAATACTAGATATATTTTACTTTGCCTTTGCAGAAATCAGAAATAAGCGTGCACAATATAATTATCTACTTACTTGGGAAGCAATATTATTTTCTCCATCAGTAAGTAAAATAATACTTTTAAATAGTGTCTTATAGTTATGTATGAGTGGTTTTATATCCTTTTTCGATTAAAATGGTATGCTTAATTGGCCAAAAATGTGGGGTAAAATCGAATTGTGCAGTGTAATATTCATGAAATAAACGTAAACCTTTTTTCACAAGTCAAGTAGACTGACAGATGTTGGGGACTCCGGAAGCGGGATTGCAAATGAAGATCAAGTATTGGAGGAGCAGAGCAGAAAGGGGCAAAGCATCTTTGCGTGTTATTTACAATTGGATTTCCTTGCTATTTAGTGACTTTGACGAGTTATTTAATGAATTTGACGACTTTTATGACGTTTATTATATTATACGAAGCGAACATGTTTTATATTTACAAAAACCTTTTAAGTGTATCCATTATCTACATTATTTACACCTTATTTCATTCCCATCTAGATATTATTGGGCGTTACCGAGCCTGGCACGGATAGCCGGGTACTACCAGCAAAATATCAACACTTATTAGCAATAATGGGCAGGACAGGTTGCTGTAAGTGAATAAAACGGGATAGGTAGAAAAGGGATAAGGAAAGACGCACAGAGGGAATCAAAGAATGAGAGGGTCGGCGGCGAGCTGACATGGGCCATGGCGGAGCAGATCGGGGCGCGAAAGGGTGGGTGCGGTGGGGTTGAAGCGCGACAGAATGGGGTGGAGAAGTGGGAGTGGGATGGAATGGAACATGTCAAGCAAAGATCAACGCTGACGAGAAAAGTTGGGGACTCTGGAGGGTGGGGTTGCATATGAGAAAGAAGCATGGGAGAAGAGCAGAAAGAAGCGGTCGGATAGCGGCGAGTAAAAAGGGATAACTGGGGCGACACGGACCATCTGACGTAAAAGGGGGTGAGGAAAGACGCACAGAGAGGATGAGGGGATCGGCGGCGGGCTGGCGACTCCTAGCACGAAGCAGGGCGGAGCAGATCAAAGCGAGAAAGGTGGATGTAGAGGGGGTGAAGTAGAGTGGGATGGGGTGAAGTAGAGTGGGATGGGGTGAAGTAGAGTGGGATGGGGTGAAGTAGAGTGGTATGGGGTGAAGTAGAGTGGGATGGGGTGAAGTAGAGTGGAATGGGGTGAAGTAGAGTGGAATGGGGTGAAGACGAACGAGCGCAATGCAATGGAACGAGTCAAGGAAAGACCAACATTGTCAAGAGAGGCTGTAGGCTCTGGAGGCATCTGAGAATGAAGCATAGAGAGAGAGAGCATAAGGGGATGGACTGGGCACAGAAAGTGAAAAAGAGTAAACAAAACGGTACGGATACGGCGACACCGACAGAAGTGAAAGGGGATGAGAAAAGACGCACAGAGATGATGAGAGAATCGGCGGCAGGCAGGCGACTCCCAGCACGAAACAGGGCGGAGCAGATCTGAGCGAGAAAGATGGATGTAGAGGGGGTGAAGTAGAGTGGGATGGGGTGAAGAAGGAGCGCAATGCAATGGAACGAGTCAAGGAAAGATCAACACTGTCAAGAGAGGCTGCAGGTTCTGGAGACATGTGAGAATAAAGCATAGAGAAACGAGAGCATAAGGGGAAGGACTAGGCACACAAAGTGAAAAAGAGTACGAAAAACGCGACGGGTACGCCGACACCGACAGAAGTAAAAGGGGATGAGGAAAGACGCACAGATAGGATGAGAGGATCGGCGGCGGGCTGGCGACTCCCAGCACGAAGCATGGCAGAGCAGATCGCGGCGGGAAGGGCGGGCGCCGAGGGGCGGGGCGGGTTGGCTGTTTGACGCGCCGCCGATTCGTTAGCGCGCGTGCCTGGCGTGCCCGCGAGCTGCGTCCGCGGAATGCCTGCGCGTCAGTCGATGGATCGATCCCACGCGAAAAATCGAGCTGGAGCGCGCGGGAGCGAGCGACAGACAGCCCGCGCTGACGCTGGCGGGTTTAGCGGCTGAAGGTTCTTTAGCGCAGTTTGTTAGCATTTTTGCGCGCGACGCAGAATGTAATTAAATGCGTTAGGCTGAAGTATTTCTTTTATGCTTTCATGATAACAATTTTTCAAACGTTTCTTTACGGGGTTGTATTTTAAACACGATGGAATTGTTTGTCAGTGTTTACAGAATGCTTGCTCTTTTCTGCAAACGGAGATTCGGGTAATATACGTTTGTTGAGTTGAATAGGTGATTATTAATTAGTTAGGTGTGGTAATTTAGGTCATTACCTCTAAGACAGGAGCTAAAAGCACATTGGTGTTTGCGATCTGGGTTGCAAAACTGCTCTATAGTTGCAATGCATTTCTCTAGCTGGATTTACTAGTGAGAAATTTTCTTCAAAATGAGAGCATGGTTGTTATACCCTACTTGTTGATTAAATGAAAGTTGTGTCAATGTAATTTACTTTCGTTAAAGTATTTATATTTATCTTGAAAATAGATATATCAATATATGCGTTTGTTTTCTACTTATCAACCCTTTGTCTCAATGGAGACTTCTTGAGGAAATCTCAGACTGATTTCATTGCATTATGAGTTTTCATTACAAGTCCTTATTTTAATTATTGAAGATGAAGATGAAGATATGTAAGAGTTAAGGAAATATATAAAATAAAAATCCTTCCCTAAGTGATTTTCTTTCTTGAACAAAACGAATTAATTAAATATGATTTGTATTGAATAACGAAAACATTACGTGGGAGATCACTTTAGTAATTTAAAGGTCTAATCTTTGCCGGATGTCATATTTTTTAAATACTGTTTTAATTTATGGCAAATATTGGTTTACAGTAAAAGCCATTTCCGGATGCATACGTATATATGATCCGCGATTATTCCCAAGAAGTTAATGTGTGTATATCTGAATCCATTGGAATACAATAGAAAAGCGTTTTAATGTTCATTATACCCGAATCGTGATTAATGTTGAAGTGATTTCCTTCCCAGAGAGATGTACTTTGCTATAATCTCCGCTTCGTAATTTCAAAGAATTCGCCAAATATATTTTCTTCTATTTTTCATTTAAATAATAATGAACACACTCACTAGAAATTCAGAATTCATTATAAGAAAATGCTTAAAAATAAAAAACTTCATGTTCAGTTAACGTCTGTATAGTCCGCAATCTTAGAACCGAGTATAAAGCATGCATTTTAGTTGTTGTTTTTTTCCATTTTGCGACATAGAAAGTTCTTTAAGTACGATGAATGGTTTGCAGGTTTCATAATCAAACATTGAAAGTTTTACATGAATAGTTATTAAATTAATTGAAATGTTATATCAGTCAGCCTAGCTCTTATTTGCCCCGATTAAAATTACATTTTTAATTTGATTTTAAATGTCCATGTTTAGAGCACGGAATCATCAATTTAAAAATAATAACATTGCTTGTGTTAGACTACAAAGCTCTCCTTCATTTTTCTTCTTAAGAATATGGTCATTATAAGTCGTTAAATAAATAGTTATATTTCGTGTGTACGTGTTGATATTGACAAAATACATTCATAAAATAACATGATAAATAAGCTAAAATACAATTAACACATAGAAATAATTAAGTAATGCTATAAATTGGTCTCTCATTTTTTGAAATCCACATATTCCTGTAAGTAAAACAATTTTGAATACATGTTGTATTCTCCATTTTCTTGTTCCGCTATTTTTGATTGACCTGCGGATTCGCGACTATTATTTATACATTACTGCAATCGTTTAGGTCACATTCCTCATTTCGGTCACTCGCACTTTCCCCAAGTAGGTTAAACAGAAACAATACAGCACACAAAGACTTCATAAACTAATTATTAAAAGTATTATCACAGTAAACATTTTCCAAAAATCTTCATTTTACAAGACATTTTTCAACTTCACTACAAACGGGAGGGAAATGTTAACTTCTGGGGTCTAATGTGTTTGATTTATTACATCAGAGGTTCACTATATCCTATGATGTCAAAATTATATACAATTTCTCCACAATGATTGATTTTTGTTAATGCAGATAAACCAAATGCATTAACAGCACGAACTAAAACATTCATTATCTTTATTTTCCCTTAAAAATAAACTATTTTCAATTGTTTGCTTCGTAGTTTTGGATTTTGTGACACTGAGGCGATATATTCTATTATATATATCATAACTTGGTCCATCATTGATAAGACAGAAATCTTTTAAATAACAGCTTTATATACAAAATTTCCACAACGTTTCGGAAACATTTGGTTTCGATCATCAGGTGACAAATAATTATAATATATAAAATCAATGGAAAAGTGCCAAACAGAAGAATTACGAAAAAAATATTAATATTAGTAATATACACAGAAACGAAAAATATTATATATTTTCTTTTCCAGGGGGGAATTAATTTCCAAGACTTATTTTCCACTTTCACAATAGCCGAAGTTGAGGTTCACTATAACCGAATCTTCTTATGCTTATTTGTTATGTAATTGAAACGTAACCAGTGACTTAAGTTCACTATAACCGAGGGTTCACTATATCCGAGTTCACTATAACCGGAGTCGAGTGTATTTTTGTTCAATCGGAACCCCAGCGCGGCGACGCCCTGCGGCCGGCCCGCTCGAACGGAGCCTTGGGCGCAGCGCTGATTTATTCGGCGTCAAAGCGCCCCGCTTCCCCTTCAGCCGACGTTATCCACAGCATCTTCGGGGCCCGAGACCTTAATATATTCGCGAGCAGATCCGCGCGGAGTGTATTAACTTGTTTAAACCCGCCGGCACGCGCCTCGAAAGCCCGGGCGGCCTCACTCGCGCTCGCAAACACTCCCTCTCGCCCGTCTCCTCTCGCCCCGCCGCGTCATCAGAACACGTGCGAATCGTACACGTCCAGGATACATCTTGTACTTTCTTTTAGTCCATACGTCACGGTGAGAATAGACGGTTTTTACCAAAGGGGGTTGTAGAAAATGTGGTGTCTTCTCAAGAAAGGGAAGGAAAGAACGTCCTTCTCACATGTTTCCTTTTTGTGGATGTCATTACTAAATATATTTGCTCTGTTTTAGGGAAAATCTACAATTATCCAATATATATATATATATATATATATATATATATATTGAATAACGGTCGAAATCAAAAAAGTCGCTTTGAGGAGGAACTCTCAGACTTTCCTCCTCTCGTGTGTCAATCGCCCATTACTCTCAAACCGTCAGCCAGAAGAAAGGTTTTTTAATTGGGCTATGTGGCAGAGGGGGAAAATCTTCTTCCACTGTACTGCCATCTATTGGCTTTCTTTGAACCAGATGAACCGTAAAGGACAGCGAGTCCAGTCATACTCCGGCAGGCAAGCGGTAAGAGGTCTACAGCGATGAAATTTTACAATGTGGGGTGACAGAAGCCACGAAAAAATCTGATAGATCTTACTTATCCTATCCTATGTGAAGCATATGGGCCTAATCTCATTTGTAATATATTTCCTTGGAAGAGTTTGCTTCATACAACTTTCCTCGTCTTAAGAAACATACACGAGCCGCCCGTGCGTACAGAACTGGTGGACACATCGACCAATCGACGTTCTGATTAAGTGAAACGAAGACTTCGCTTACGCAGAATGGTCTAAATAAATCCTAACAATAGTCTTGGGAAAATTTTCTTTTCCAATTTCCTTCATTTGAACATTTCAAAGAGCGAATATTTCAGAGTGAATATCATAAACGAGGCATCAGTACCTGACAGAGAGATATTAGAATTAGGAATCTGAAGAAAAAATTGCGTGTAGTTCGTAGTCTTTGGAATAGGGCGATTCTCCGGAATTCGTATGAAATTGATCAAATAAATCAAACGAAATCACTGATCGGAGCAGTCAGCCAACGATTTTGACTCCGGGAGGCGCTAACTCACCTACGTATAACACGCCAAGAAAATGTTTGGCTCCTTGCGGATGTCAAACCCATGATCTCCCAACCATTAGTACGCTCGAACCGTTACACCGGCTGATTTTAGCTTATTGCCACTATCTCTGCATCTCTGAAGCGACCAGGACGTCCCAGAATTCTATTCCCAATGATGACGTATTTTTGATACTAGCTTGTTAGCGATATCGATTTCGGTGTTTGTAGGATAATTCGAACGGTCTGACGGATAATTAGTTTCCGAGGTTTCTCTGGTCAATGCCAGGCGATTGCTGGAAGAGTACCCTAGAAAACGGGCCGTTGACCGGTCGCGATCTTTCCTTCCTCTTCCTAACCCTAACCTCTTCCACTGTACTTACAGTTGTAATTACTTGTATTACACTACCACACGTATCGCGAGACCGGTTCGGAGCTTAAAGATTGTTGCGGCAGGGCGGTGTCCCGCTGGGAAGTTGTATAGAGGAGGAAATCTCCCGCAAGCCGAAGGTACGTCCGCACCGGATCTCATTCTCCAATGGGGGAGGAACATCGCCAACCTCCGCGATGAAAATAATCATTACACTGTGGGACTAATGACCACAACAGTTTAAGTGATCGGAGACACCAAGAAAGCAAGTATCCCTTCACCAAGGCAGAGGCGTATCTACGGTATGGCAGACATGGCACGTGCCATGGGCGCCACTCATAAGGGGCGCTATTTATATTATGCCCGCTAAAACAAATAAAAACTATCCTAATTGAATGTATCCTGTCAAGGGCGCAATTTCAATGCTTGCCAGGGGCGCCTGAATACGTAGATACGCCTCTGCATCAAGGGAATCCATTGTATAAGGGCCAGCACTCGCTTTACATCTTTGCGAATTAAGGTTCAAATTCAGAGTTGAATTTGTGGTCATATCGATCTCGCGGCAGATGTCCTCAGGGTTCTCTAGTTTTTCCTGCCTCTGCCTCTGCTTTTGCCAACTACTATCGCCATGCATGTCATTTATTGAATAACAAACTCCCAAAAATATTTAAATAAACTTCAATTAAAATAGATCTTAAAAGCAGACATTTTAAAGGTTTTAAAACAGTAATACAAGTTTTTGAAAGTGCTACATTTCACACATACGTTCACAAACAGTCGTCAGACACTTAATTTAAAACTTGAGATTTTGAATGGATTTGGTTTTTAGAGTTAATTAAATATATGAAACTGTATTCGATGACTCTGAAATCAATGAAGATATGATACATACCACATACCTATAATTTTCTCTTAATTTATAATTATATTTCCCTTATTAATTTCGTATTAATGAGTGTTGTGCATCAGCGGTGTACGCAGTGTATGTACGCTAATATATTTAACCATGCGTTCAAATTATAAAAAACTGTTATAAAGTTTGCAATCCATGTGTTCAATCACAGTGCTTCTACTGTTGCTTTATAATATGAATTTGACTTCCATATTATCAGTAATTAATTGCCTCTAATTTGTTTTACGACTTGTATTTCACATTAATTTTATCAGTTGACCATTGACTGCGTCTTACTGCTTTTATTCATATATTCAGTTTTCTTCAGCTCCGAATGTTTCGTGTACTTTTTGGTAATTGCTGAGTCTCTTTGCAAACGTTATGTGCATTGATAAATGATTTTAAAGACGAATAAATCTTTAGGAAATTATCACACTAACAATTAATTACATCTTAAATAAAAATCTTTGATGAGTCACTTGATACATTGTATGTTCTTGCATAAATTCATTCCTCTAAATTTTCGGGTACTAATTTCTCATTCCATAAACGTAGATGCTTTGAAATACGTTTCTTGTCATTTATAAATCGTCACTTGCCAAGTGTACGTGGCTCTTTATTTCATTCAGTACTTCAAATCAAATGGGAGATAGCAATAATTTTTATGGAGTTGACCGTTGTTACAAAAAAAATCCACCAATAATTAACCACTACTGTCGTTGTATCTTCTTATGTTGGCTCCCCATTACTACCTTTATTTTTTTGTTTTTCGTTTGTTATTTAAGGTCGCATCAACTACTAGGTCATTAGTGACCACTATTGTATATAACGTTATGGTGTGAGGATGAAACGATATGGTGATGATAGGGGTGAACGGACAAACACATACACCTATGCCTGAGGCGGACTGGAATCCGCGACCCCTCGGTCCGAGATTACTACGGTACTACTGGCATAGCGATGTCGGTCACGGGGCCAACTACTACCTTTATTTCTTGTTATCCTTTTAATGCCCTTGTGCCAACATGCTTTATGCGCTAGTTATAATCCCGAGTTTATTTCACAGAAATTCCTGTACTTCTCTGCAGGTTGAATATTTCAAAAGTTGTGTACCAGGCTACAAAAATACATTATTTGGAAAATCTCTTGTATGCAATTTGTGCATGTATGCATTTTTATACAGGATTAGTTCGAAAAGACGAACGTTTAATACATTATATTTGTGGTATAAAAGGCTCTTACCGATTATATTTTTAAGAACTTACGTAAGTAATACTTGAGAATGATTTCAACATCCCCTCCTCATTGTCTCACGGGCTACAATACTTACGTGGTTGAAGAAACAATGAATGTTCGATCTCGATAGAACGTGTTGAAAATACTTAAATATCCCGTGATTTAATTGGGAGTTATTTTGTTGACTCAATTTACCTATTATTATTTTTATTATTACTATTTCTGATTAGTGTAATATTCCGTCGTCTGCGCCGAGGAGGCTGCAGGTTCCAGTCCTGCATTCGCTTGGTCATATTTTTGCTAGACCCTTCACCCTTCATCGTCGACATCATCATCATCATCCTATAATTCATAATTCAAGACGTAACAACCTCGTCTTACCAAAAGGATACATCCGAAAAAAGCTGATCCCATAATGACACACACGTTAATCTCTCCGGGATAAATTTCACTGGGTCTCGGAAGATGTGTAGCGTATACATAAATAGTTGATATGCATAAATAATAATAATAATAATAATAATAATAATAATAATAATGTCGCTTTTTAAACGTAGTGTATTCACTTTTATAGACTCTCGCTTCTTTAATTGAAACTAATTTGTCGTCAAAAATATATTACATAAATTATCTTCAAAATTACTTAATATCAATTTCTGTGATTCGATTTCAACCCTTCTCACTACTTGTCTACTTACCATTCACTGTGTTGAGAGTTAATTGATGAAAATAGTATTCATTTAATTCTCCCCATTTATTGTAACAGTTTTTTGATTTATAGTTGATGAATTCCTGAAAAAAGTAAAGAAACCTTATTGCATTTTTTATATTTAATATAAATAGGCAAAATTAGAAAATTTTTATGTAAATGTTAAATGTGTGCTTTGTAGTATTAAAGAAGTATATTTTATAAACTATTTTGTGGCACCTACTTCCTGTTGACGGTTTATTCATAAAGTATCTCCCTGTTATCAAGCGTGATTGGGGGTTTAGAACTTTCATTTCAACTGTGACCTTCGTTGCCATTTATTTTGTGTGTGCATAAACTTCAGCTTCCAAAATTCTCTCTCATATCCATTGCCGAACTTCGTTTTAAAACTCGCTCACAGTCGACAAGCCTTTGTCGGGATGCTTTTTCGTTCGTTATGAAATATTGATTAAAGCCCCACGTTACATATAAATGAAAAATAGCGCTAAACACATTAGTTCCATTATTACTGCCGCTGGTCCTGGCGCTGTTGTGTTCGCCGGCGTTCCGAGAAAAAAATGCTTTTCAGGAATATAATTGTAGCTAAAGGCATATTTCATTTTATACGAGTCTCTCGCAACTTGCTGTTCAACTTTTTTTCATAATGTGTGCAGAAAAACGCGAGCTCTCCCATCGTGACGCCGAGCAAGGAATGCGCGCTGTAGGAAAAAAAAAGAGGACAATTTCTCACTTCGCAACAAGTCTCCGTTGCGCCTCGGCGGTTGCAGCGACTTGGTAATCGGATTCGCGCAAAGGGACAACGGTGCTGTATAAATTGTTAAACACAGAGAGGTTTCTTACCGGGGGGATGAGATTTTAATGACAAATGGAAAAAAGCAAAAAGAAGCTTTACGGGAATCCCTCGTTTCGCTCTCTCTCTCCCTATCGTATTCCACCTCTTTCCCACTTGGGCGCTACTTTATTTCGTCGTCGAGGAGACGCGGTAGTTTGAACGGCGAAGGCGTGACGACATAGGAAAGCAAATGGTTTGGAAAGTTCATTCTAAAGCGACTTGACTGCCGGGTAATTAAAAGTAACTAACTAAAGGGCAGGAATGGAAGCGAAGAGTGTTCAGCCGACGAAGAAAATGACGCGGACTTTCTGAAAGAATTTTCTTTTCTCTCGCTTTCTCTCTCTCTCCCCTTTTGCGAATCTACGTAATCGTGCATCAGTCATTAAGAAAAAAGAGATTAGCTCAGTGAAATTTGGAGGAACAGCAGACACAAAGGATGTAATTTTCTTTCCTAAAACTTAAGCGCCTTTCTCTTTTTTCCTTAAAACAAACTTTTCCTAGAAGCGTCCTCTGTAGATGTCGCGCTCGAAGTCGAAAGCAACATTTCAAACTTGACGTTTCTGTTCCTTCCACAAACAGACTTGAGGGAATGCCACCGCTGCAGCCGTCGGTTTTTGTTTCGTCTACCCGCAATTCCTCGTGTCTAGCGAAACACTTTGGGATAAACCTCAGGAAAATAGAGAAACAATGCATTTACTTCTTTACATGTAATTACATGTTTACAATGCATTTACTTCGTTCATAAATTTCAACATTTCCCTTTGAAAGTAATTAATGAATATGTTGCCACAAATAATCAAAATATTTATATTTTTAGAGTGGTTTGCTTATATACTCGTAATATCAATCGCTACCTGCAATTACGAGAATTTTAAATATGGAATGTTTATCTGTACAATTTTTTAGTATATTCAGTAAATCTTACACTTAGAGAAATGTGACTTGGTTAAGTGGTATGGCAGTTAATTGACTGGATGTGATTTTAATATACTTATTGACGAAAACTATGTACATTATTCACCTTGTAACTGAATGTCGGAATTCATTTACACTTGAAATATTTTTTAAGAATTCTGAGTTAGATTCCTTAAACACCTTTCCCATCAAATGATACGTCTAGAGCAGTAGTTTTGTAAAAATGCTACACATGTGTACTGGATTGATATGCATTATTAATTTATATGTTTACCATTGAATAACCTACGACAGTGATGTCAATGTGGTCTACAGGTGGTAGTGACACGCTTTGTACCACCGTAGCATGTTTTGAGCTTCTCTGCGCAACTAGCGTGGGGAAAGGAAACTATTAGTAACCCCGCCGTTTTACAATAGGGATGGAGTTGTCTCTGGTGGCGGGGTAATGAACTGCGTGGAGGGGCGATTTCGTCGTGCCACTCGTGCCACGGACTCCCGCTCGTGGCATCGACCTTGACAACACTGGTCTAAGAAATAGATGATCTAGCCCTAGGTCACGGAAGTCTTAGGCTTTTGTAATATGAGTCATGGTCAATCTCTTATCTGAGGGGCATTCTAGTACACTGAATATATCCAACGTTTCTACTCTTGCTTCTGAGTCAGCAGAGTAAGCATGCCATTGATATGTTCCCCCTGTTGGTAAATGTCAGTAGGTCACATTGTATTTCTTAAACAGCTGAGGTTTCACGACGAATAATAGCTGTGAAAACAGCTCATGGTAATTTTGAGAGTAATCACTAGCAACAAGACAAATTGAAACAAATCAAATAGCCAATAGAATGAGCACTCAAAAAATGTGGTCTGTCTGTGAAAAATGTATAATTTTTTTTCAAATGACCAATTACTTTTTTTGTGGAGGCGATGATAGTACTTTGATGAGAGATCCACGCAGTTTTGAACCTCAAAATTGGGATTTAATCCTCTAGGTGTTTTTTGAAGACACGTACGATAAGATGGGCCGAATGAGACCTGAATGTTATTTTATTTATTTTGAAACGATTAAAGAGAGTGATGAGACAAATTTATTGTAGAAATTGGGTTTATTTTTACAACAATAAAGAATAGACAAACATGTATAGTTTTTTTTGAATTCTTTGAATTTTGCTATTCTTTTTCTAAACATTTCTAAAGATACCATAGTATAGGAAAGCTATTGCAAAATGAGAATGAAAATAATTCGACGAAACATTCGGAAACAACTCTTTTTGGTACATATTTGTGATTCAGAAAAACTAACATTTACCTACCTTCAGACCACAGTTTCCGCTTCGTCCTCCTTTTTTTTACATAAGAAAACAACTTTTTCTCCATACAGACCCTAAACGTTCCTACTCCTGTGATGTGTGAAAGTGACTCCTTAAACCCCATAATAGTTTTAACTAGTGATGCTACAGAATGGCACAGACCTTTTTTGTAGTTGGTGGAAAATGCCGAAAAAATTGAAACTTCAGCAATTTTCAAAATTTCAGAGTTAACCTTGAAAATTGGAACTATACCACCTTCATAAGTGTATTTTTCTCTATTCTCACAAGAAATTTAAAGACGGTTGGTTTGGAGCCGTTTTTGAGAAAATTTTGAAAATGTCCCAGGGGCTTCATGTAAAGTACCCCCAAAAATTAAAGAATGTTTTTCAAAATCGCAGAACTTCCACTCAGGCCATATCAACCGGGATTTCTTCAATTTGGAAAAAATCCTACGCATGGTTTAGGCGCTAGTGTTGTTTACATACGCCAGACAGGCGGACGGACGGATGTACTGACGTATGAAGGCCGGACGTTTTGAGAAAAAAGTATGTTTTTGGTAGCAATGACCAACAATTTCTGAAATATGACTACATAACGTGATAGAGGGTGTATTTTACTACATGTTCAAACAGGATATCTATGTTTTCACTACATGTTCGAACAGGACATCTACGTTTTCAGTATCAGAGCCGCACAATACGATGTTGAAAATCGCCTTTTTGGCGCAGCATTACATAACTTTCTCTATACTACATATATTATTCCGTATATACGTACGTATACGAGAAAGTAAAAAGTACTTTTAAAACCATCCATCTACCATTATAATTTACCATTATAACCAAGGGAAGCGCACTATCTTTTCGTCCTCTTCCTTGTCCTTTCCTCACCCCTTACACACACACACACACACACACACACACACACACACATACATACACACACACATGCGCTACACTACCACATATAACGGGAAATCTGTCGAGAGCTTAGAGCTTGTCCGGGCTTGGGCGGTGCCACGCTGGTGAGACAAACCTGGTTGAGGAAAACACTCGCAACCAGACGTAGGCCGGCGGCGGATCTCGCTATCCAGCGGGGGAAGATTGCCACCAACTCCCGCAAAAAATACACTACACTTACAGGTTTAATGATCTTAGCAATTGACGCACACAGAATCACTAATTAATCAATCAGTAGTTCGATCGAAAGCCCGGTATCGTGGTTGTGAATTATAAACTTTCGCTGCCTCCTAATTTCGCTCTCACCCGCAATTCCATCTTTTCAGAGAATGCATCTAAAATTTTCTGACTATTTGTTCTGAAGCGGAGAAACACATTTTGTAATCCATATTTTGTTTTGTAATATATGAAGAAGAAAGAACAAAATTACCACACGTAAAGGAACAATTGTGGTTAAGAGTAACGTGGATCATATCCAACCTATCACACACACTTTCAAATTTCGAGTCAAAATTTTATTGTTATAATTATTACAAAACTATTTAATCTAAAACCATTCATCGTACTGAATGAAATACATTAATGCCAATCCATCTAAATATAAGAGTTAGTTTGTATCCACAAATTTGTACGATTTTTTACATTAACTTTAAAAACATTTCCCTTCAATGATATTAAATTTTATCCCTGTAGTATAGAGGCAAAATTCTATATTTCATTGATAAGAAAAAGAAATAATTTGCTCATACATTGAATAAAATATATCTAATGATGAGCTAGACGCCGGTGCAACATGATCAGGACTGCCACACATGTAGATGCGCCCCCTATTGTATTCCACCATAGCAAGAAGAAGCGAGTGGGCGGCTGCAGCGCTATAGCGGGTTGGTGGGGGTTGGTGGCGTGAGCAGGGAGGCAGGCAGGCGGCCACTCCACAACCGCTAACTCAGGCCGCCCTCCCCAGCGCCCGCCTCCACCCGCGTTCCACCCCGCCCCGCCCCGCCCCCGCACAGGGAGAAAAGGTTGCCCACTTGAAAACATAAAGGACACGGGACGTCGCGGAGAGCGGGGAGGCGGCGGAGTGGAGGGAGTGGGCGAGGGGAGCCACCTCTTGTAAATAGGATTTTCAGGCCTTCTTCCTGCTCTTCTTCGCGCGGTTGTCGTCTTTTGTCTCTTTGTGCGGCGCCGGCGCGGCGCGTCTCCCCGCCACCCGCTGCGGACTTTCGTCGGCTCTGTGCACCCCCTCGCCATGCCACCACCCTACCTTGGCACGCCCCGCCAAGCTCTCTCTCTCTCTCTCTCTCTCTCTCTTCTCTCCTCTCCGACCCGCCACGCCCCTCTTCGACCCGCCACCCACTCTCTCCGACCCGCCACGCCCCTCTCCGCTCCGCCACGCCCCTCTCCGCTCCGCCACGCCCCTCTCCGCTCCGCCACGCGCCTCTCCGCTCCGCCACGCTCCTCTCCGCTCCGCCACGCCCCTCTCCGCTCCGCCACGCCCCTCTCCGCTCCGCCACGCCCCTCTCCGCTCCGCCACGCCCCTCTCCGCTCCGCTCTGCCACGCCACGCTCCACTCGCTCAACTCTTCCCCACCGCACCCCTCTTTTCGGCCCTGTCCTCCATAGCTCTTTCCTCATCGCCGTCTCCTCGGGAACTCTCATCCCCGCCTCTCTTGCCCCCCTCTTCCCCGCCCCACCCCCTGCACCCTCAGCTATGTTCCTCTTCGCCCCGCTCCTCTCAGCAAAGCCTGTCTCTCTCCGCCTCTCTCCTTCGCTTCCTCTGCCCCCCTACCCTCTCCCACCGCCCCTCTCCCATCCCACTCCCCCTGCCCCTCTCCCCCCTCCCCATCCGCTCCTTTCCGGCCTTCTCCGCCCTCTGCGCACCCCTCCCAACCAGCGCGCGCCGCGGGGCTGGCTCCCTCATAACCTCTCACCTCGGTTTATTTGCTGACTCTGCGGAGCGGCGGGGGCGGCGCGGGGCGGCGGGGCACCCGGGCGAGAGGCCGCGCCGCCGCCGCCGTAACAAGCTGATGGAGGCAGATAGCGCGCGGGCGGGTGGGCGGGCGGGCGTTCGGTTATTTGCTTGCGGCCGCCGCCCGCCGCTTGTCGAATGTTTTATCTCGCGTTATTAGGGCCGCGGGCGCACGCGTGTGCGCGCGCCTGCGCTGAGGGGCAGCGGGGACCGCGGACGCCGTCTCTGGACGCCCGGCCGCCGACAGCCTGCCTGGCTGCTTGATTGCCTACTGTGCGACAGGAAGGATGTTAGATGTCCTGATAAGAAACATATTACTTGGGACTAATAATAAAGTATTTAATAAAACATTAAGCAATATTTGTATAAGGAATTTAAGGGCAATCTCAACAGCTTTTACTTTCTCGCCCTTCGTAAGAAGAAAAATTATTCCAATCGGATGCAGCAAAACAGCGAATATTCGACAAAAAAAATCCTTATTGCCGGCCGAGAAAGTGGATAAGTCCTGTTCCTGTAAATAGTAAATTATTTCCTCTAATAAATTGTGCGTAGTCTATGTTTTGTGGGTCCTTAATAACGAAAAATCGATTGACGACAAAACGTCCGTTCTTCAGTGGTCAACGCTAGCGCCTGAACGTTCAGACGGTTCTCTTCAAAATTCATACTCCTGGGTCGATTTAAATGAACTCAGGGCTCTCTGATTTTGAAACAGCTATTTTGATTTTTTGGGGTACTTTTCATGAAGCCTCTCTTAGATTTTCAAAATTTTCTCAAAAATAGTTCTTTTTTGTTAAGAATTGCCCTCGCATAGTGTATAAGATGCTTAAGAGAATAGCGAAAGTCTCACTTTCATTAAACTCTCAATTTCTGAAAATTAAAAAAATATGCGAGAAAGTATGTGCCGTTATAGTAACACTAGTTTAATTACAAAATCCTAATGAAGTGCATTGACTATTCGCACGAGTATAGTCATAGTGTGAGATACTAAGACTTTTCGGATAAAGTTTTTAGAACATTAAATAAATAAATACATGATTTTGAAATTATGTTATTTTGTTGATTATATACAGACAAAAATTTATAGAAACTTTTATGTAAAATTAACGTAGCTCCCTCGTTCAGCAACTCCATCCCCGAGAAGGACATCTGCAACTCGCTTTACTGCGCTTTTTAAAATAGTATTATCAGCGCTGAAAAACGCGACTTCCCCCCGAGCGGGGGTTTAGGCGAGAGCTTTGGAAGCTTGGCTGTGACGCTACATGTTAAGAGGATCACCATTCCGAGACATAATTGGAACCAAGTTTGAATGAGTAACTTTGCTGTATGTGTGCGTATATGAGGTTGCATTTTAGTTTATTTTACTTAGTTATATTGTACACCGCATCTTTTGATTTTTATGAAGGCTCCCAACCCTGGTTACATCGCCTTGACAACGCATTGAAGAAATTTTAAATAAATAAAATTAGTTTAATGAAAAATGAAGGAAGAAATATAAGCTGAAATATGTAAGAGTATATTTGATTAAAATTGTAAAATAAAACAAATATGGATATCAACAATGGAAGCAATCAAAGGCGGTACCGAAGAGGAGGGGACATCATGGAGCTTCATCCCCTTCCACTCCCAGATACCGATGACATTTTTGCAAAAAGAGCCAATGTTACTAATTTCCTATGGGCACAGAACGAAAACTGTGAGCCTGTGGTAATGTGGGAATCCTGATTTTGTTAGTTACCCATAAAATCAGGAAACATCCAAAAACAATGATCGATGTCTTTCGATTTTGACTAAAAAATGCAGATATTTGATAATGCTCTTCCCCCTTCTTTTCTGGCGAATACTGACCGAGTTCTCATACTCAGGGCGTCAGATAGTGCATTGCTTCTTCTGACACAGGTGACGTTGTGAGATGGCAAGGCTCCAAGGAAGATGTCGTCTGCCATACTGCTATTCACGTGATTTTTACGGAACTACTATTTTTTTATATTTTTGGTATGTAAACAATGCATACTGTATATAAACTATGTGTATTTGTGAAGGATGCTGAGATAAAATAATTTCTTGTTAAAATAATTTATTGCAGTTTTATACAAGAGTATTACCGTGCGTGCTAGGTTTTGGAAAACGAATTTGTGTGGGTTTGTTGAGAAGCACTTTTGCTTCTGCAATCAAGTCTTTTCAATAGCTTGAGTAATAATAAAAGTCATTTATTATCTCAACTCAATACGTTTTGAAAACTACAAATATATATATATATATATATATATATATATATATATATATTTTAATTTACTTCAACATTAGTGACCAATTCTTCATGAGAAAACATCGACTCAGCTGGACTCTACAGCTCTAGAAAAATTCTGTGTCTCTGGAAGCAATACAGATTTCATTGACGCTATTTATACGAAGAATCGGAGGGAACAACTCAGCTGTAAATGTGCAATCGCTGAATCCTTTTTGCTATTCAAATATTACGAGTAGATTATGTACGTGCCAGACACTTAGACCTTTCACATTGTCTTTCGGTAACGCAATATTTTCACTAATTCTGACACAAACCCAATTCCAAACGTGTTTATTTCAAACCTTCATTTTCTTTCAAGTCACCGACACGCATTTACGAATTGCGTTACTAACTCGAGGGAGAGAGCTGGTGTCCTCGTACTTGCGAGGAGCGGAGAGAGATGGCTTACATGCCGATAGCTCAATACCCTCCCGTCCAGATCAATTGAGGTCGGATGACTGTATTCTGGATAATCGGTTGAGGTGGCTGCTCTGGGAATCAGCTGATATCACTGCAATACTTTTAACCGACAGGTCCTAGGGTTAGAATTCCGACGGTGTCAGGATTTTCGACACGAGCTTGTCAGCTAGGTAGACTTTAGCCGCTGTCCGGATGAGAATTCAAGCGGCCGACTGATTGACAGTTTTCGTACCGATCGACGTAGTTTCACTGATCAACGCCAGGCGAATACCGAAGCAGTACCCTAACAAAGGGGCCATGGTCCGCGAAGGATCTTCCCTTCCTCTTCCTTGTCCTATCCTCACCTCTTACTTACACACAATTACACTTACGTGTACTACACTACCACGCATGCCGGGAGACCAGCGGGAACATGGAGCTTGTCTCGGCTGGGGCAGTGCCTCGGTGGAGGAGATTCCTGGCGAGGGAGGTCCCCAGAAAGCCGCGATGATTAGGCATTTGGTTTCACCATCCACCTGGGGAGAAACATTGGCACCTCCCGTAATAATAATACGCAATACACATACGAGAATAATGCCCCTAGCAGTTGACGCGCCAGGAAACAAGAAATATCAGTCAATAAATCAATCAATCATCCTGGACGAAGTGCGTAAGTGAGACATATCATTAATCGCTAATAATAACGAAGCGTTTTGTCACCAGTTTACCTGACGTGCTTCATTCAACTTATCGAAGGAATCCTAAATATACAAAAGAAATACAAACTATTACATTGGAATGAAATATATATATTTTACGCAAATAATAAATATATGTACATGGACACCAACATCAATGTATTATTTACTGATTTATATGTTGGAATTAAATGTGACATAAAAATATGTTCTCTATCGTGGTGTTAAGTGAAAATTTCTGCCCAAGATGTTTCTTCTATTTTGGACATCAGCTTGCATCATAATTTCCTAACCCCCTTGTATAGATGAACAATCATCGCACGCGAAGACATTAATGGGTTAGTTGTTCCGACGCGGAAACAGAAATGTTTTTCTCCCCCTGCCCATCCCATCCCAGGCCGTCAGTCATCGTCGTCCATGAGGCCGGCCATCCGGTCCACGTCCGTGATGTCGTCTTGGATGAAGTGCAGCAGCGAGGAGCGGATGGGCAGCAGCGGGGCGGTGACGGGGCCCGCGGGCGGGGGCGGCGGCGGCGGGACGTCGCGCAGCACGCCCGCCAGCGCCGCCTGCAGGCCGCCCCCGCCCTGCGACGGCCGCCGGCGCGCGGGCCGCAGCTGCTCGAAGGGCTTCGTGCGGTAGTGCATGCGGATGCGCGCTTGCTTCTCCGTGAACTGCGCACGAGCGTTTCCACCACATTGGAGATCAGCGGCGGATTTGCCTTTATGCTAAAGAAGCCACAGCTTGGGGTCTCAAAGTCCAAGGGGTCTCAGAGTCCAAGGGGTCTCAGAGTCCAAGTGGTCTCAGAGTCCAAGGGATCTCAGAGTCCAAGGGGTCTCAGAGTCCGAGGGGTCTCAGAGTCCGAGGGATCTCAGAGTCCGAGGGATCTCAGAGTCCAAGGGGTCTCAGAGTCCAAGGAATCTCAGAGTCCAAGGGGTCTCAGAGTCCAAGGAATCTCAGAGTCCGAGGGGTCTCAGAGTCCGAGGGGTCTCAGAGTCCGAGGGGTCTCAGAGTCCGAGGGGTCTCAGAGTCCGAGGGGTCTCAGAGTCCGAGGGGTCTCAGAGTCCGAGGGGTCTCAACATTTATTAAACAAAATTGCAAATTTTCTAAAAAAATCATAAAAATATACAAATTTAAAATTACTATAATTTTATACACAGATGATGCTTATCAATTTTTTAATTTAAAACTTGAATAAAATTTTTCCGTATACTTCACTCGAGCGTTTCCACCTCATTTAAGATCAGCGGCGGATTTGCTTTTATGCTAAATACGCTGCATCTTGGGGTCTTAGAGTCCAAGGAGCATTAAAATTTATTAAACTAAGTGGCAAAATTGCAAAAACCATTTCATAAAAGTATACAAATTTAAAATTACTATAATTTTATACACAGATGATGCTTATCAATTTTTTAATTTAAAACTTGAATAAAATTTTTCCGTATACTTCACTCGAGCGTTTCCACCTCATTTAAGATCAGCGGCGGATTTGCTTTTATGCTAAATACGCTGCATCTTGGGGTCTTAGAGTCCAAGGAGCATTAAAATTTATTAAACTAAGTGGCAAATTTGCAAAAACCATTTCATAAAAGTATACAAATTTATAATTACTATAATTTTATACACAGGTCATTCTTATCAATCTTTAAATTTAAAATTTGAATAATTTTTTTCCGTGAACGAGCGTTTCCACCTCATTTAAGATGAGCGACGGATTTGCATTAATGCTATACAAGCCTCAGCTTGGGGTCCCAGAGTCCAAGGGGTCTCAAAATTTATTAAACAAAATGGCGAATTTGCTAAAAAGTTTCATAAAAATATACAAAGTTATAATTACCATAATTTTATACATAGACGATTATGATCAATTTTTAAATTTAAAATTAGAATAAAATTAGAAAAATATTTGATGTCGTATTTTAATTGTTTAATTTTGAATGAAAAGTGTTAAATCTCCAATCTCAAAAATGTTATTGTTGACACTAAACCGGAAGGCTTCAAAAAAAAAAACTTTTTGCTTGGGGCCACGAAAATAATAAATATGTCGCTGTGTAAGAAACAAGTACAAACTACCGATTTAAACCATTAACCAGCTGAACCTGTGCAATTTCATCGCACTAAACAAAGATAGAAAAGCTACAACAGAAAAGTACTACATATGCCGGAAAATTGAAAACCTCAAAAATATTGTTTCAAGTTGTTTAGTAGTAATTTTGTAATACTCATGAAATGAGAGGTTTACAAATTCTGGAACGCTATTTACCCGAAGGTTTTATGAAAATGAACACGGGTTGGAAAATCTCATAAAACGAAGTTGCACATTGATATTTGACCCTGATTGATAGGCAACTCATCGTGCGCTGATGTTCGGTAGGTATACGTTCTGACACAGTGAAATAGATTTCGTTGATTTACTAAAAACCAAAGCAATATGAAATATCTACCAGTCAGATTCACATTGCGCATCGTAGACGCATCTACATGTCTTTTAAATTTGTCACATTTATGTCCATTATCCCTGAATTAGTTATGAAAAACCATCCACAATTTTTGAGCAAATTTGATGAACACTTTTTATAGTTCAACAATTATGAAATTACAACAGATGTGTTCATATCTGTTGCATCTGAAATTACAACAGATGTGTTTCTGAAATCTTTGTAAATAACCCTAAAATATTTCGCGTAAAAATAAAGTAAATGTTTAAACTGTCATTGCACGAGTAAATATTAAACTGGAAGTTTCTTTCACTGAAAAGTCATTGCTTATCTGCAAAATAGTATAATCACAATTAATTTTGTCAAATATTTTTTGAAAAAGAAATAACATTTATACTAATAAAACTATAAATCCGATATTAATTTTGTTTACAATTGTGGCCATTGGTTTAATGATAAAAATAAATGATTTAGTTGCTTCAAATTGCTTGAAATATACATTTTTACACTTTAAGTTGGTAGATAAAAGTTTGTAATGCAAATTCTTTTAGTACCCAATTTTTTTGTTTGGATATTTCTACATTTACCAATTTCTTAACGTTGAGAAAACAAACGAAATCAGTCAGAAAAATACATGTACTACCTTTCTCATTTCAAGTTACTCGTAGAATTTACTTTTCAAAATGCTTGTTTTGGTGTTTAAATTTTGAGCAATAGAATCATTCGAATTTATTCATTTTCGAATTTTCACAATGTCCTGTTCTTTTAAAAAAAGTTATGTTTTAGTGTACTTCACTAGTGCGCGTTACTTCATACCATGCTACTATTAACATCTTACTTGCCTATGGGTCAATCGGGTCCAAATCTGATCTTAATTCTTAATTAGCATATCTTAATACACTTGCCCAATTATTCTTTAAGCAACAATTTACATATTTTTCAATCAACTCCGGGATGAAATTTAATTCTAATGTTCAGTAGGTACTTAAATGGTTGGTAAGTAGCTTATGATATTACATTTTCGAGTATTGAAACAGTCAAAAAATTCCCTACATGTAATTATCAGTATTTAGCTACACTTCCTCTCAACAAATACCAAAACTTCATCTTTTCTCGTTACTAAACGTACTTGCCCATTAAAGTGGCATTCTTCACCTAGAGAAATGTGTGATTATTTCCAAGATGTCATACCTTAAGACGTTGGTGAGCCACTGTGATGGAGGCATCTGCTTTAAGACGAGCAATAATGGAGGCTCCAGTTGACCTCATGTACCAGCGGGATAAACCAGAGCCAAGTATAGTGGAGAAACCTGGAGGAGCTGTAGAGGCTCGGTTTGCAGCGAAGCTCTCCTTAGGGTCGAGAACTGACTGGAACGAATCTGTAGACTCTAGTGAAGTATCGTGAGCTGTTTCCTTTCTTGTGGCTACTGCTGCATCAACGCTAGTGGACGGAGTATTACGTGGGCGGTGTCGGTGGCGAGATTTGGGAGTTCGGAGTGGTCGAGGGGATCGCGAAGGCGCGGCCGGTGAGGCTGGTTGGGCTGTAGCAGGGGGAGATTGACACGATCCGGAGAGGGAGGCTTCAGCGGAGAAAGACCTTTGAAGAGGTGATGAGATGGCTCCTGAAGCTTCCAAAACCGGTTCATTAGAACTCCCGCTGACGTTTGTTGTGGGATCGTTTGTTAGATGACTTGTGGCAAAAAACGTTGTGCTGGCGATCAGTGGTAAAAACGGATCTGCACTCGCACTACGGGTACTCGGAAGCCTACTTGCAGATCTACTGGAAGGTCTACTTGTTGGGCGGACTGACGCCTCTGCAGAGAAGGGAGTGACAGGAGGTGAGGGTTCGATAGATGATTCCAAGTCAGTGGTCCCAGGAGAATCATTGGTTGGGGCGTACAGTTTAGCTCTCGCGTTTGTGCATGGTCCTTTCCCGCAAGGCGCTACAGGCCCGGGTTTTCTACTACAACCAGGTCTCCCGCAGGGAGCAGTGAAAGGTACTGTAGTGGGTCGCTCCACCGGAGGTTCCGCCTTCTCAGCTGCCCGTTCGTCGTCATCCCCTGCAGCTACAAAGCTGACCACGTGACCCGCGGACACAGTGACCACAGGTTGCGAAGGTGTACGCGTCTCATCGGACGGCAAAACAGCTGAGGAGGAGCGCGTGAGGATTGGTTTGAGCGTAGGCCCGTAGTCGCTGCTGGTGGACAGACTGCTCTCGTCCTCGCTGCTGAGGCTGCTTTCGTCGTCGTTCTCCTCGTCCTCTTCCTCCTCGAGGAGGCTGCCGGGCCTCGTCACTTGCTCGCCCGCGGCGCCCTCTTGGGAGTCACTGAATTCGTCCAGGTCGCCGTCCTCGTCGTCGCCGCCGCAGTCCTCGGGGTTGAGCATGAGGACGTCGTTGAGGAAGAGCCAGCGGTGTTCCTGCTCCACTGTCCGCGGAGGCACCGGCGGTAGCAGACGCGAGGTCCGCCCCTGCGCACATCGGAATCGTCCTGTGAATCAAACGACCTCTGCACCGGAAAATGACCGAAATGGATCATTACCAAATCAACTAGTTCTGGCTACTGCTATGGCTATTTCAATTTAGGCTCATTGAATAGGATGCGTGTTGAAATTTTCCGGTTTATCATAATTATTTATGTAGAAAGGCTTGGTTTAATTCCCAAGATATAATTAGGGTTGACAACAATTGCGTACATTAAAAGAAACAAAACCTGGGACCCAGGAAAGACATCTGGGAATTGCACCTTCTTCCATTGTACATCTACATACTTAAAGGTAAAAAGAACAAATATTTTTAACACATTTAATGATCTGGTCGTTTTATACTGTGAGACAATTCTAGAAGTGGAGGCGAGATCCATTTTCTCTCTACTCTCATCTGATTCCTTATAAAATTCTTAAATTTCTAGAACACATTCCTGAGCAGTAGAGCTCAATGCTTCGTTGTGAATCTCAGTTGATATTTTCCCCTGGGGCTCACCTTCGAAACAAAGAAATCGAATAATACTTCGAGGAGACATTGCTAGAAAAACGGTTGTTCTCATTGAAGCGCACGAGTCAAAATATTAACGCGACCAATGTTAATCTTTGATTACTATTCCACATTGAAGTACGGAACTCCAGAACGCTGGGGAAAACTAAATATGACATGTGACTTATCATGGAAGTATGGATAATATTCATTTTTCTTTATTATGTTTTATTTGCTAAAGAACTACACATTGTTCAAGTTCCGAAAGTTTTCTGATACCTAGTTTAAGTTCTAATGCAAATTTATGTCTGTTATTTCTGACAAATTCTTCCGATATTATTATTATTATTATTATTATTATTATTATTATTATTATTATTCATTTTATTATTATTTCGGTTCATTGAACAGTATGTGCGTTATTATTTTCAGGTCATAATTATTCAGGAAGAAAGACTTGGCTAAGTTGCCACAGTTTTTAATTATTATTATTAACGATAGAATGCACATGAAAAAAATATACGGGATTCAAGTATCCATTCATTACTACTTCGATGTATAAAACAAAATTCCACTTCGCATATGTTTGTATATTTTCTGAAAACATGAAAACTACCAAGTGAATTTCAATGCGCTGTTCACTATTTTTAGAACGTTTATCTCAGATAGTATTTTTAATACAATACCATGCCGTTTTATATGAAGATAACTGATTAAACGTTAGTAAAATATCTATTCACAACCAACAATACATTGCGATTTAAAGCAAGGTGTGCCATGGCTGGGTAAGGCATCGTAAGTCGGGCTATGTGCATGCAAAGCGAGGAGGAATAGGGAGGAGTAGAACGGACCGGTTTGGGGCAGATCGTAAAGGGAATGTAAATAAAATTACTTCCATTTTTATACAAAACACGGAATTTGTTCCATTTTCTCTCTAGCTTTTTAAATTTCAAAGTATTTATAATAAATAAAGAAAATGTTTAAGGCATAAAATTCGTGAAGGAGAACAAAGAAAAAGATACAATTGCCTGAGAAATTTACCATAGCTGAGAAATTCAACAAACATTTAGACCCTGCACCGCCGTGAATAAAACCTTCACTCAACCAAAAAAACCACCTGAAATCCACAGAACAAATGTATATGTTGAGATGCATTGTTAAATGATTCAAATAAGTCACAGAAATGCATATAAATCGCAGTTATTGATCGAAGTTATCTTCAAACGGTAAAATTAGGCCAAAAAAGTGATGTAACCCTTTGGCTAGAGTGTGACTCAAAGGGATAGTTATTATTGCGACTATTCCACTCGTGAAGGCACACCTAATACGGTTTAACTATACATACAAAATGCCCCAATCAGGGCGATGAATTACAAAAAGTTTATCGCCTTTTCTATTCGATTTTTCTTACCGCTTCTCACTACTGGCCAATCAACTGACTCATCTTAGGAAGCTGCATACATCGTTCGCTAAGTCAATGCCCAATAAGCCGCGTATGTAATATAACATTACCTCTTTGATTTTAACACAGCTTTCAGTTACTTTCAATATTTGGCGCATTTTGGAACTCTGTTGGACATAATTTCATTCGTGAAGTACTCCCCTTAAATACCACTCGTGCTTTGAAAATTCTCCGATAAATCCCCTTGTCGCTTGGGCGAGTCGGGGATTTATCGACAATTTCCAAAGCATTCGCGGTATTATCTATGATAAATACGCGGGCAACATCAGGTACTTGATTACGCTTAGTGAGTCGGGGATTTATCGACATTTTCCAAAGCATTCGTGGTATTATCTATGATAAACACGAGCAACATCGGGTACTTGATTACGCTTAGTGAGTCGGGGATTTATCGACATTTTCCAAAGCATTCGTGGTATTATCTATGATAAATACGCGGGCAACATCAGGTAATGGATTACGCTTAGTGAGTCGGGGATTTATCGACATTTTCCAAAGCATTCGTGGTATTATCTATGATAAATGCACGGGCAACACCAGGTACGAGCGAGTGGGTGTGTCGGCCCGTACGTCGCGCATGGAGGAGGAGCTGGGCACGACGACGATCTGCGTGGGGTTGGGCGGCGTGCCGATGCGCGCGCCCATGAGCCCGGCCAGGCTGCGGCTCGGCGGCGTCACCGACACGCGCATCACCGTGGTGACGCGCTGCGGCCACACGGAGGCGCGCGTCCCGGCGTACGCGCTGAGGTGCTGCTCCGTCACGCCCTCCCAGCCGTCGCTCCGCAGGCAGTGCACCACGCGCGGCCTGGCGAAGAAGAATTGAGAAATGCGCACAAGTGTGCATGGAGCTTACAGTTCAGTCTTTGGAGCTGAGCTCCGTAATTGTTTTGTTGTTTTCCTTGCATGAAAGCACATGGTACTTGGTACACTTTTCGTTACACAGTTTGCACGCGCGTAGATCACTGGCGGTGTGATATGTGGCTGTCTTGCAGAGTTTATGGTGGAATCCATGCACCGCTAATTTGTCAACTACACTTCTCATTTCCAGATTTGGTTTTGTCCAACTCCTGTCAATCACGGCACTCCTGCAGTAGAAATATTCTTCCATCTCTTCTCTCTTCTGTTGTCTGTCAATGTACTCGCGTGGAAAACGCGTTGAAATAGTAGTTTATGCAGTTAGTTTATAATGTTAAGCTTTATTGCATGAGTACATGTTTTGAAAACGAGCGGCGTTACGAGCGAGTTTTCAAATTAGTACGAATGCAATAAAACAACATTATAAACGAATTATATACACTATTTTTTTGTTTGAGAGCATTATAATTTTCTAAGAGAATCAAACTTCATTTGACCAAACAACTTTCCTGTGATGTCTCGGGTACTTGACATTCGTGCGAGAAAACTGTGGTTGGCTGTTCTGTTTAATTCTACCTCCCCTCGATTCTCTCGCTGCGATTGGCTGAATGTGCTATGACGCGATCATTCGTGCCATAAAATCTAATATGTCATCAATTGTGCCGTAAAACGCCCGATTATGAACGATTTCTTGCAACAGAAAAGTTCGTTTATAATGCTGGAATACACAAAATGTATATTTTTCTACTCCAGTTGTACGTATAATGCTGTCATTTGATGGCTGCAACCAGTTGCATAATGATAGTCTTTTCGATAGTTTTCATTACGATACAGGTTTTTGACCAATCACAAAGAAATTTACAAACCAAGTATTAACACTTAATAAATCATTGAGAATCGTTTTAGCAAATGTTTCGTTCGATTGTGTTCATTAAAATTGTATTTGATATTATATTATGTTCAATAGTTTTAATTTCTTATATTATTAGTATTTTTTCGTGGTATATTATTTAAAATAAAGTGGATCGTAATTTCACTTTGATCCTATTTTACTAGCGCAGTACTCTCTAGCAGGCGGACAGGTAACCACAGCCACCTGCGGCAGCATGCGATTGTAGATTTAGGTAGCTGCTAGATTTAGGTACTCGCTCGTTTCTCGCTCGTATCGTAATATCACACTCGTGTATTAATACCCATCATTACATCATCGTTTCATAATGTACTTTTGCAAGGATTTGGCCATTGTTCGCATTTATGGACCGGTGTATTCGAGCTATGATTACTTTTGAAGCATATGCCCGGCGCGGGTCTAGTGATCCGTCAGTTCGAGATCGCTACACTACTGTCTTAGTGATCTCGACCACCGAGGATCGGCTGCTTTTCTTCTCATTAACTTGTAATATTGAATTCTTGCTAGCTTTGAGTGGTGTGCGCACCTGTGCAGCAAGGAGCCGGCGCCCAGCCAGACGGGGAGCAGCGCGGGCGGCGGCGGCTCCCAGGCCGCGGCCGGCTCCTTGAGCGCGCCCGCCGCCGGCACCAGGCGCAGCAGCACGCCCAGCAGGCTCTCCACCACGCCCGTCAGGTCCCCGCGCCACAGCCACGCGCGCGCGCGCTCCACCGCCAGGTCCTGCGCAGGCACAACAGTCTCCTTCCAGAGACACGACAGCCATAGACTACCCTACACATAGAGACGCCACATCCACAGACCATCCTCCTAAATCTTCCCTTCCACAGACCCTTCTCCTAAATCCCTCCTTCCACAAACCATCATCATCTTCCTTTATGGATTAGGCATATTACCTATTCCAGTCTCTTTCCATCGCATTCTTGGCCTTCCAATGTTTCTTTTTCCTCGCAGCTTATGATTCAGGGCTTGCACTGGAAGTCTGTCTTGCGGCATATTTCCAATATGTGTCACCCATTGCTGCCTGTACTTCTTAATTTTGTCATGTACTGTTTCTTTCCGCCCTAGTTCCTCTCTTATTTTTTCACTTTTTATTTGGTCTCTTAATGTACAGCCCTTTACTCCTATCAGAAATCTCATTTCTGCTGATTCAAGCCTCCTACAATCTTCTTGTTTTTGAACCCAAGTTTCACATCCATACAGTAAAACTGGGAGGGCCATTATATCATAAAATTTTAACAGTGTTTCTTTTCGTGCTTTCTTTTTAAATGTTCTATTTATGGTTCCACGTAGTGCTTGAAACTTATGGATCTTGCTGGTGATATCCCTCTCTCTTCCATATGTAATTTCGCACCCTAGGTAGTTAAAATGTGTCACTTGTTCTAAAACCATATTTTGAAGCACAATCTTTGTCCTTATCGATTCTTTTCCTTTAAAGTTTAGTTTTATTAACTGATACTATCAGATTGTACTCCTTTAAAATTTGCTCCAGTTGGTAAATAGAAATTTGCACATTGTCTTCGTTTTCCTGCAGGATTACCTGGTCGTCAGCATATAAAAGAGTATTTAAAAATGTATTTTTGCCCAGGTGGATTCTTGAGGGCACCATGTTCTTCCGCCTTTTAATTATATATCCCAGATATATGTTAAAGAGTGTTGGTGAAAGACTGTCTCCCTGCCTTACTCCTTTATTTATAATTATCTTTCCAGAAACATACCCATTGTATTTTACTGCGATATTAGTATTATCATACATTATCATACTTTTCACCACTTGTACAAGATGACTTGGGTACCCTTCTTCTTTCATAATGCTCCATAATTTACATTTGTTCACATTATCAAAAGCTTTTTCAATATCCACGTAGGCTAAATGTATTTCTCTATTAAACTCAACTCGTTTCTCAATTATTTGTTTTAATGTAAATATGTCATCTTCCACAAACCCTTCTCTTAAAACCTTCCTTCCACAGACCCAACAGCCTAAAACTACATCTACGACCCTACACCTACCGACCCTACACTCACCGACCCTACACTCTCCGACCCTACACTCACCGACCCTACACTCTCCGACCAAAGACTCACCAACCCTATACCAACAGACCCTACACTCACACACTCTTCTTCAGACTTCCACCTGCGGGTCGTGCAATTGCTCATAGAAAAACAAATTACGTGGCGCTACCCTGAAAGTCTTCGCGCCGCGCCGTCCTGCCATCTCCAACGAATCGCCAATTCCGTTAGAAACACGGATCCCTTATTCTCTATTTCTCTAGGTCTGTGCGCTAAGTTTTAGAGCCCTTATTTATGTACGATCCAAATGGGCTGAAAGCTAAGACAAAAAAATTAGTTCATCGGAAGTGTTGTTGAACAAATAAAGTTTGAGTAGAATGTAACCTAATGGCCACCTGATATTCAAGAGTTGATGTACCAAATATTGAAATAGCAACCATTTGAATTTTTCCCTTTTTTCCCTTTTATGAAGTGTCATTCGATGCATTATTTGATCCATGTCATGTGGTATAATCAGATTCTTTTACTTGCCTATATGAAATACTCAAAATAATGTGAGATTCTACTTATTTCAAGTGGCAGGGTCGGAGCTGTTGCTCCACGTTTGTGTTATGCTCCTACTCGGCCGGAAAAGTCACTGGTTCAGGGAACCGAGCAATCTAAATTCGGACCTGACAACAGTTTCGTCTTTCCTCCTTTCGCCCCTTCAAATCCACATGACAGATTCACAAGCCGGAGCCCCATTCCTAGAATTTGTGTCCCGTTATCTGTCTTCATCGGCACGATTGCTGTCGTGGAATCTCCGAAAAAATCAAGCCCCAAACATCATCGAAAACATCAATTCCTTCCCCACATCGAACTCCACAGTTATTTTGCGCCCCCTCGTACAACTCTTGTACTACTAATTGCCAAACGTTAAAAACTACGCAGAAACTCCTGCACGTTGCAAGAAGATCCTGGATTCAGGGATGGTTTATTGCATTATTATACTCCACGACGAGATAGATTTCAGCGAAGTTTGTTGTGAGAGGTAGGGAAAATGCACGTAATTCTAACCTGTATGTTGATGAGAAATCGCAGTGTCTCGATCAAGGTGGTCTCTGTTGCCGCCTCTATGATAAACAACGCAGAAGAGGTGAACACAGCGTTCACATTGCGGGTGCTGTTGTTGAAGCACTCGAACCCTTCATAGAGAGCGTGGAAGATCTCAAGCGCGTTTCTCCGCATGAAAGCCACGTCCAAGGCTGTGCACGTCTCTATATCCAAATCCAAACTCGCAATGTCCGAAATGGGTTCTTGCAGCTTATTCACGTTCTTGTGACGATCTATGAGGTTGTGCAGGACGTTATGCACTGCGAGTCGCACTTTGGGGTTGGGGCTCAAGGAAATCCGAAGCAATGGGCGGAGGAGGTTCATTGGTAAAGTGCTGGTGAAATGGGACGTGATGTACTGTTTGCTCACCTGAAAATAAAAACAGGCACGGATGATTGATGAGTTATACTTATTCTGTAAGAATATATCCTCAAGGAAATGTAATGGCACATTTATTGGTGGATAAAATACGAAAAGGGCTCGTCATATTGTGTAAACACAAAGCGGTTAATATGAATTAGGAAGAATATATGAACATTTTTAAGTCGGCAATGTTACAATTTACTTGTGAACTTTTTTCTTGACACTATTACATGATTTTAAGACGTAGTCTTTAGTATTACTCCTTTTCAAATTAGAAAGTTGGGTTATAAGCCATGTACATTTACATGTACGAAAGTTGGGTTATAAGCCATGGGAATTACGTTTTTAAAGAAATTTATTTTCATGCAATGTTATTGTCAAATTAAATTCGTGTAATATGTCCACGAGACCATGTGTCTGTGATTATAATAGCGCATTGATCAATGCGAAATTGGTTGTCTTTCGAACCTCGTCCATGATAGATGCAACTCGCTTTGAGCAGAACGCACGTCCTTTGTGGAGTAGATGTCAGAGCGTTAATTGAAGCTATTGTGAATAATTCCCTTCCTTCCCGGACAGTCGCGAGGGAAAAACAAGATTTTCAGATATTACGCTTACGTTTTCATCAATATTATTTGAATACTTCTTCACTCACCTCGCCAAGAAGGTCCAGAAGAATGTATCTCAACGTGGCGTCCACAAGCCCCTGACTGGGGAACGGTGTGCGATTCACCACAAAGACCATCATCTCGAGCTTGTAAAAGTCCGGCAGCGCGAAGGAGATGGTCTCGAGCGTCCTCACCACCGCGTCCTGGTAGCCCTCTTCGTCCTCCTTGGGCACCCCGCTCTCCTCCGCGGACAGCTGCACCGACTTCTCCAGATCGTCCAGCAGCTGCCCCACGCAGTAGAACGCCGAGGGCCCCACGGACTCGGTGCTGGCGCCTTGCGAGATTTCCATCACCGTCTCCAGGATCCTCACGCGCGTGAGGGCGTCCTCCGTCTCCTCGTGGCCCGCGTGCTTCACCAGTCGCTCGATGAGCACGTACGCGTACGTCGGCTCCACGCTCAGCACCACCAGCTTGAACACCTCGAACGGGAACAGGTTGTCCCACCAGAGGTCGTTCTCGTCGAAGTAGTTGAGGATGGGGTCCAAGACGTAGTGCAGGCGGGAGGCGTACGTTCGCACGAGCACTTCCTTCATGCAGGATTCGGCGATTCCGGGCGAGTTCATACTACGTGGGAAATTGTTTCGTAACGCAACATTTCAGTAGTAATTTTACATTGAACGAAAACATCAAACTCATAAGATTTCGTAAACAATTTCAACGAATAATGTTATTTGATGTTAGAGAAGGGAGCGATTAAATAACATAATTGAACTTGACGTGTCTCTTATTCCTAGGCATTGCAAAATGCATGATAAACCGCTTTCTGATAACACTTACAAAATTTCAGAGTAAGTAAAAGATTTTGAAAAAGAATCTAACTGCATAATTGATAGTAAATAAAAAGAATGTGCAAAGTAGAAACATTGAATATAATTATATATTAACCTTTTGGGTAAGTCAAAGATCTGCATACTAAAATGGACTTTCGTTTAAAGAAATAGTTTATAAAAAATAAAATTTAAATAAAAACGCATCCACTTTGTATCCACCGTCAAATTAATTGTTGAGGTAATAATTAAATCTATGTAGTGGCTAAACCTTAACCTTGCTGATCAGCCGCGACCTAGATTTTTGAATTTAGATATGGCGAAATTTTATACTTTTATGTCTACGTAACATTTACATCAATATTGCATCTTACATTAACAACTATTTCGTTTCCTTGAACATTAATTTAAAATATTCAAATTACTATAAAAAGGAATGGATACACTTCAAGCACGTTGAAGAAAACAATTTGAAACTTGTTTACCTGTATTCCTCCCGTTCGGCAGTAGACATGCTTAGGTATTCTGGATCGTTGAGGTTGAAGAGCAAGCAAGGTAAGATAACATTCATGTAAGTAAAGGAATATATATTGTCAATTAGACCATCGCACCACAAAAGAATTGCTTCCAGGCCCTCTATGCCTGCATGCCGAACTTCTTCCTGTAGCAAAAATCCCTGGTTTAGAACTTTTCCCTAAAAATCATCTGCTTTCATCAACAATTTTTATGTAAACTCACTAGGACGTACGCTTCTTTTAAATGTTTTTAATCATTCATCATTCGAGGTCTCGTTTTGCACAAAAATATTCATACATTTCGATATATGAAGACAAATGTATCAATACATATCTATGCAAAAAACCAACACGAGATAAACGTTTCCCTTAATTAACTTAGTCTTTCCAGTGTAGAGAGACACCATACATACTTGAACATCTGTATCCTCGATGGTATTGTGGCACATGTCGGCAAATTCAGTGAGAAGTTGTTCGTAGTTCAGGTGGTAAAGCGTTTCGTCTTTGAGAATCACGAAGCGAATGAAGCAATATGTAGCTGTGATCTACAGGACGAAAAATAGGCTTATGAACATTTGATGAAGATTTCAGTACAACGACAGAAATGTTCCCAAATTACCAAAACAAAATTATTAGGTCTTTTGTATTGAAAATTTAATTAAAATTTTATAAATAGTTCAGTTTATTTATCTTAATGAGCGTCTAGCACGCAATTTGTTCAACCGTAGAACCTGTGCGCGCTGACTTTAATGTAGTTACAAAAGTTTTAGATGTTTATTGCTTGCGAAAACGTTCTGGTACGCGTGTGGTAGAATTTAATATTTGGTGACGATCATTTGAACTTTGTGAGTTTCCGGAAAACCGGAATGCTAAACGTTAAGCAATCGACTATGTGAAAGTGTGTTTCAGCCAACCAACAGGCAGTTTAAAAATTAAACTTTTATAAACTTTAAAATGAAATATCGATATTTGCTTTAGTTCAAAACAACATTGAAAAGACACTGAAAACTCTCATAAACATCGGATGGTGAGATTCTAGTTTTTGCTTTGTTCACTAAATTGAAGAATCTATTTAAAATTCTGCCCCTATTATAGCTGCCTCACGCCATACTAACATGTACCGTCTGTGGCCGGGTAGCGCAATAAACAAACTACAAACGTGGTTCTACAAACGTTGGTCCTACAGACGTGAAAGCGGAATAATTTCCTATTCGTGATACCCTCTACCTGCCTGCCAACATTGATCGCAATCCGCCTCGTCCTTCTGAATGCAGCTTTTTTATGACAATGAGAGTAATAGAATAACTACAATTTCGTGAGTACGATTCCCCGCAACCAACTTTCAACCCTTCCCCCAAAAAGTGAACCGCAGGTGAGGCTTTCGAACCTGCAGGCGCGGCGTGCGCGAGGCCAGGCACATGAGCACGGTGCGCAGGAAGCTGTCGACGATCTGCTCGCGGCCGCGCGGGTCGGCCGTGCTCAGCAGCTGCGCCAGCGCGTCCATGCTCAGCGCCACGTGCGCGTAGCGGCCCTTGCGCAGGTGCTTGGCGGCGCGCTCGTGCATGTACTCCCCCACCTGCGCGTGGACACGCACAGTGTAACGTAGTAGTTATGATGGGTTTGTTTCTGCCTAGCAATAGGAGAGTTGCTGGGGAGATAAAAAAGTAAATAGTCAGAAGGCTTTGAGAGGTCGAAGTGAAATGACCTGAAAAGATTCTCGTGTCCACAAGGAAGTTCTTGAAATATTTCTATCAGTGCAAATGGTGTTAGAAATTTGCAGATTTTGATAATAATAAATCAAATTGTTGTTTTTGATAAGAAGCAATTATTCCATAAGAGTCGGCTGGTGCTCGACTAACTTGGCGTCGTTGACGATTGCGACGCTACAACAGGCTCGTTCGCAAACCGTGACCCGTGCCAATAAGATGAAAATACCGGGAGAGATGGCTCAGTGCATCAACTGATGTCACTGCAGTCCCTCTGACCGGGAGGTCCTAGGTTCGAGAACCGACGGCGGACGGCAGGATTTTCGACACTAGCTTGTCAGCTAGGTCGAATTCAGTCGCTGTCTGCAGGAGAATTCTAGCGGCCGGCTGCTCTGATCGGTAGTTTTCCGTGGTTTCTCAGATCAACACCAAGCGAATGCTGCTTGGTGGCGGGCCACGGACCGCGCGCGATCTTTCCTTCCTCTTCCTTGTCCTATCCTTACCCCTTACACACACACACACACACACACACACACACACACTAGTATGCACTACACTACCACACATGTCGGGAGACCAGTCGGGAGCTTAGAGTTTGTCCCGGCTGAGACGGTGCCCCGCTGGTGGGAGATACCTGGTTGAGGGGAAACCCCGCTAGTAGACGGGAGGTCGGCGCCGGATCTCGCCATCCAGCGGGGAAAAGTTGACCACCACCTCCCTAGGAAAACACGCACTACACTTACGAGATTAATGACTTCTGTAGTTGATGCGCTTGGAATCATGAACCATGTCCGGAACTGATGAAAATGTATGAAAATATATGACTCTTTTATGTACTTAGGTCATTTATTGACCCTTTAACTGCCACGGGCCGACTGACTGAGGATCATGCGTCACGCTTCTCGCTGCGGGCCCAGTTGTGAGCTGGGCTCGCTCGCACATAAATACCGCGTAAGATATCTCGGTTATCAGTAAGTCCTATCTATAGCCGAAAGCGCGACTTCATAATGGAACTCGTCCAGAGGATCCCATTACAACGCGGTTCCACGTTCGATCTCGTTCAAATGCTCCTAGGGTCAATCTGAATGAGTGTAGTAACACGTTCAGAGGCTACCACGCATGTAAATATTTCACACATCAATGCATCTAGAGCACACGCATTTTTTATTGGTTTTATGCTAATTTTTGATGAAATCTCTTTACAGACCTTGCTGTATTTAATTTTTCTTGCGGTAATGGAGTATCAACGTCTTGGATGCTTTACAGTTCCATCTAATACGCTATTTGTGTTCATTTGACGAATAACTTGGATGCCGATGGCAGAAGGTTTTTCAAGAGATAAATAACTTCATCCTCGCATAACGTTTTTCTAGTGGGAATAATTTGAAATCTGTTGAACTCGCACAGGTTATTGGCTGTGAGGTCGTTCATGTACCTGCCGACTTGCACATGGACGTGCACTTGTGAGCCCACGCTCGTGCACATACCATGAATCGAAGCGGAATGTGAAAAGAGATTACACTTTTTAGATACAGAGATCATTTTTTAAATAACGCTCGTATTTTTTATTTGTGAAAATGTTTATTTTTTACATTTCTTTGCGATACTTGCTGTAATGTAATTTCCCTTATCTCGCAAATTCACTCTCAATGATTTGGATGCTTTCCAATTCCATCTAGTGCGCCATTTCTGTTCGTTTGGTGAATAACTTGGATACTAGTGGCAGGAAGTTTTTTAAGGGGTAAATAACTATGTCCTCCCAATATTTTTTTCTTTTTTGGAAATAAGTTGAAATCTGTTGGGCTGCAGTCGTTCGTAACCTGTGTGCCCATGCTCGTACTCTCACTGTGACTTTTTAGATATGGAGGTCATTTATTAAATAAACATAATTTTTTATTAATTCGAATGTTTATTTTTACGACACTTCTTTACAGTTATTGCTGCATATAATCTCCCTTTCAATAGTTCAGTCTTGATGTCTTGAAAGCTTTACAATCCCATCTAATACGCCATCCTTGTTCATTTAATATACCGGTGGCAGAAAGTTTAAGGAATAAATGAAGTCGTCTTGGCATTCTGTTTTTCTACTTTGGTATTAAATTGAAATCTGTTGAATTTGTGTAAGAATGTGTGGGAAGCATGAGATCTCCCAACAGTATTCGTGCAACTCTTCAGTTACGACATTGATAATGTGCGGGGATGCGTTGACGGGGAGAATGAGTGGCTCAAGTTCGAGCAATTGAGGTCGACATTTTTGCATTTTTTCTATCCATTTTGTGAGTGAATTTACTGTAAGAGGTATTGTTACACATCAACCTCATGGAACTATCTTTTATGATATTACATGATGATCGTAAGCAAAGAACATTATTTCTTTCAACGCTAGCTAGCTAATAGAAGAGACAATAAGATAACTCTCTTGTTTCACATATCCTCTTGATATAGCTAGTTCTACATACTATAATGCCAGTGTAGAGAGCCAGATTAACGCCCTTTCTTCCAAGGCTTAGGCGCTACCTCAATATCGAACAGTCTCAATATCGAACTGTGTCTCTACGAGTAGGTATTGAACCAAAATTGCCAACTACTAGTAGCCGTTAGGGACATTAGTTTTCAGCATCTGTAACATTCTAGTATTGTGGATTATTTCAACGTTTGTGTCTGCATAACCGTATAAGATATCTGCATAACCATCAACGGTGATGTTTGATACTTGTTGTGTGCGTAACGTATGCATAAACGAAATTACCCAAGGGTGGCAAAGGAGCAAGTATTCTCGGTGGCAAATGAAGTTAAGTATCCTGAAGTCATTAGAAAATGACTCAGCGTCAATCACCGTGACATCACAGCTTGGAAGGATACAAAGGTATGAAAGATAACAAAGCATTATTCTCTCCATATATTTTATCCACCGTTAAATTTACGTTGTAGGATTTGTGCGTTTTATAATACACTCTTCTTCTTAATTACTAAAAGTGACATTTTGTGTATTACAGTTGGTTGTAGATACTATCTGTATGAATGTTGCAAATGTGAATTTCAATGCTAGTGTATTTAAAAAATGTATTTAATGTATCCAAAGTAAATGTAAATTTCAGAACTTTCTCAACATATGCATAATAATTTCTTTGTGAGTTAAAAGTTAAATCAACAAGTAAATTACATAGTTGTGCATTCTGTTCTCAACATTCACAGCAATGGAATTCTGAAAACTCTTTTTCATAAAAAGAAGTTCTTGAAGCATGAATCTAACAAGCACAATCACATGCGGTTGAAAGGGACCTACCCCTAAGTGTACCCCTAAGGGGTTGTGAGCAGTTCGGAGTTTTCCTTGTATATGTGCCTTATATATGTGTATATGTACAAGCGCCAAACCTTTTTATTTAGTAGAGATCGACAAACGGTTTTTGGACGAATGGAATAGTGATCTTTCCCTTCGTTCGACTGTGACTTTTAACTCCGGTTCAAACGCTGTGGGCCACGTTTCGTAAATAGTGATGGTGGACTGTGAATTTCCAATGGGTATTTGCTCCGAAAAGTTTCGATCGTTATGAATTAATATTTGATCTCCAACTGGCATAGTGCTTAGGCTCGGTGCAGACTCCATTCCTAAATCGCATAATTAAATAACAAATCACGCTTTCGTTGAAACATACACACGTGCTTCTTAGGGCAATCCTTGACCAACACGTGACGTAACAAATGCTATCGACGCGAGTGGAGACTCCGTTAGTTGCCACCCATTATTTACTAAATCACTCTCGTAAATTATTGGCAATAATCAAGTATGGATTTTCGCGATTTCTTTTATTATTTTAAGTCTTATTTCAAATAAAAATAAACTTGAATAAAATGTAAATATGGCGTTTCTTTTCGAGTTTTGAATAACAAAAAGCTTTATTTGGAATCCCAAAAAATCATATGAACACAAATCATTATTCAGTGGATGAAAGGCGTGTGTGTGTGTGGGGGGCGGATAGTTCCTGTGAAACGCTATTGACCGTATTGAAAACGTTGATATTAGTTATTTTTGTTGAAGGGCACGTCTGAGTGGCTCATTCCGGATTATTGTCGCAATGGGAGCGTGTCTACCCACCTGATCCATTTTCTCTGGATACAGTAAAGAATAATAGTAGAGCTTTTCCATTGACGTCGGATTGAGACCGTCGACGGCATTGCGGGGTAACGCCGCGCGTACTAATTGTTTATACCTGCAATTGCACAATATCCATGAGTGTTTTGTTACTAAGTAGACACTAGAGTTACTAAGTGACGTAGACAAAATAAGCCACTCAAGTGCAAAGCAAATTAAAAATAAATCTTTTGTAGGAACCAAGGTTTTTTGCAATGTGAAGTATATTGCAAAAGAGTTGGTTTGCAAGAGAGATTTGATTGTGATATTTTTTTCGAATTCTCTGTAACAAATACCATTGGCGTATTGAAGTTTTTACCTTGAGTTTAAACTTCAATATTCTTGTAACCCATTGTGATACATTATTATGTATAGATATACCAAACAATGTTATAATATGAGAGATATTTTAAAAATATAGCTTCTTGAAGAAAATAAACTACAAGTTTCACTGAATAATTCCACATTGGAGAAATATCAATAATTTGTAAATTACCTTGGTCGGCATACTCTACAACATACTATTTTGGTCATGTTAGATATAAATGTATTAGAACAATTAGAAAATAACACATTTATCTACGATACTAGAAGTTCCCATCCTATTTGATGTCCAATTCTTTGCTAGGAAACCTCTGCGAAGATTAGTAACACTCTGCAGTAATATTCCAACAATTAGCAATAATCAACTTGTGATGATTAAATTACGTAACATGTAGTGAAACTCATTTCTGTCAAGGGTCACTTCTAACAAGTGAAAATATCATCGGTTTTCTCTGGTTTGTTCACAATATTCAAGTTACGTTATCTGATTACATCTTACAAGTTACATGTCCCCCAACGGCAGTAGCACTTCCATTGCGAGAAAAGTAACGTATTCAAATGGGAACGTAGGAACGCATTTCGCCCTGAAGAAGTTCACAGAAAGACGGTCGAAACATTGACACCTGTGCCTAGGACGCGGCGTCTCCCGGACATCCAAGCAACTACATATTCAAAGTGTCTTCTGTGCACACATATTGAGTTACATGTCCAAATTTCATTGAGGCTATTTAAGCTTAATTATCGTTGTCATTTACGCCAATACGTTTTACACGCGGCAAAAGTCATTGGTAGGGAAACTCAGGGCTGCACTTTGCGAGGTCCCGTGACACCTAATTCTGGTTGCGTTGTGAGTGGGCGAAGCATTTCGGAACTTCCAAGCTGTGCTCCGTAGCCTCGTAGCATCTCTTGAAACTTCCGCTCGGCCATCCACTTCTAATGTCTTCCTTTCCTCTCATGCCTAATACCACCCACTCCTATCCCTTCGTCTCCTCCCAACTCGATCTCCGCGTCCTCTTCTCTACTTATCCAACCGATCCCCTGCTCCATCCCTCCCTCTCCACCAACTTTTCCACCTCTCCCTCTCCGTCTTCCCTTCCCCATCTCTTTCTTATTCGTCCTTCACATCGTCCAACTCCTTTTTTCCTCCTTTCCCCATACTTCTTCCCCGTAGTCTTCTCACTATTTTTCTTTTATCTCAACTCCTCTCCACTCACCTTTCCTCACCTATCATACCTCCCTTCTCATCCTCTCCCGCCATTCCCATGCCTCTCATTCCTGACACGACCCCGCCCCGCCCCCTCTAACTTCCTGACTTGCCCCGTTTCGTGTGGCCCCATCTTTGGGCGCCTGAAGTCCATATTCCCGCTTAGAGCCAGCATGGACCATCCGCCCATCTTCGGCCGCCTAACGTCACCGCGTTATGAGTCGCAAAGCTGTTCAAACTCTCTTCGCGATACTCAGCGCATAAGTGGAAATTGAAAGTTCCCCCAAGCATGCCAAAGAGCCACGCATTTTAGGTGGGGAAGAAAGAGAGACGGGGGAGGGAAACTGATCCAGCGGATGTAATGAGGGAAAAGAGGAAAAGAGGGAAAGAGGATTGAAACAATTAAACTGAATAAAATCGTCCGAAGGGAGAAATTCTTAGGAAGGCATCAATTTGAACTGTATGCGGTATTCAACGCATTCATTATTATAAGCCTGATGTTTAGTGTTTATAGTCATAAAATCAACACATCATATTTTAAATGAAATATGTCCTCACGTTTATCTTATTCAATTTAGTTTAATGACGTAATATTATTTCCTCTAACATGCGAGACATAAGTTTTTGTTCAATACTTACCTAAATAAAATTGACGGTCAGTATTTGGAAATAGGAGTGAGGTCTAAAACAACCCTTCTCAACTCCACGAGACCACGAAGATATTTCTATTAGAAATTGACACAGTTCATGAAAGAATTTCAAGAACAGTACCCGATGAAGATGAGATGAGTAATATTATGTTGCAGAACGAACGCGATATTCTGCCCTTTATTGGAATTCCGCGTGTTAGGAGTGAGTAATTTTTGCTAACTTACGACTGTCGGTCTGAAGTACATGGCTGTTAATGATTTATAGTTAAGGAGGAAGACAGCTCTTTATTCTTAAGCTTCAAAGTTTGACAATATCCAAAGTTACCACAGCAGAAACAAATATCAATAATTGCAATAGCAAAGGAAGTTAACGTGATTTAATTATTACTTTACTTGGTAGGGGTTACGGCAACTTTGGTCAAGTATGTTTCATGGAATGGGGTCCTTTTGAATCAGTGAACGACTGATATTTGGAAAAAGACAACATCTGACTACTTCACGATTCATTAGCATCATCGTTTCGTCTCAGATTACTCAAACATTTCAAGTACTAAAACCACTCAGCACATACTAAAAACATTCAGTCGGAAAATGTACTCTGAAACTGCTTTCTCGGTAAAAAATGAGTAACCCACGTAATTCTTGTCTTATGAAAACACCATAACCCCCAAAATTTCAATTTTACCAACAAATGTTTCTCTCGCACATTTAACGCTAAAATGTCTTCATTTCGAGCTGTTTAGATCGCGACCAGCGCTGCATCGGTTTTACACTTTATGAAATAGCGGCGCCTCCTGGCGCCGACAGCGGCAACGACGCAGCGAGGACGCGTCGGCGAACGTCCTCATGGAGCCACCCGTCCTCATCTGGAGGATTACGGCGCCGTATCCCCTATCCTCCCCCTCTGGTTCTGCTCGACTCGAGAAGGTCCCTCCATAAGTTAACCCACCCACCCACCCGCCTGCCGCTGAGACTAGCTAGGGCGCACACCTTGCTTCTTTACGACGGCTTTTATTATGTATTCATACCCACACCCTCTTTATCACGCTTCTTTACAGCGTTCTCTTCATTTCTTCATTTCCCATAATTTCCTCCCTAAATCGCTGGTATTGTTCCGTTGCGTGTAAGGAACGTCGTCCTTCCCACGTCCTAACTTGCTGAACTTTCCGCGAGCCTCAGTTGGTCCCTTGGAAGAGGGCCCAGGCTCCGGCATGCCCAGTGTTGCCAAATTCTTGGGAGACAACTCCTCAGACTTTGCGTAGAATTTCTGCTTGAAGCTTTTTGAGAAACATTTTTCACTGTATTTTCTTTTTCGCAACTAAATTCATTGAGATTTGGAAAATAGGAAATATGTGTTTACGAAATATTTCATCAAAGTTCTTTTAAACATTTATAAAGGCCTTCAATGCCAACATTTTTTATGTGTATATTTGTAATATTTTGTCTTTCGCCTTATAATTCGTCTTATCATAGTGTAATCGTGTGTTGTATTTCGTCTTATAATTCTAATTGTATAACTGAGTAACAAATTCCAAATCAAAATTTGCATGAGAATTACAATTTCAACTATGTTTCATAATTTTCTCGGAAAGTATTTACCTCACAGCTACACAGACATTTTTTCTTTTCTATTTCTTAAATTACAAAAGTCCTTTTTTCAAGATGAATAGAGGGTAACCAGCTGTTTACCAAAAGAAAAAGTATATCATGATCCGTCGCACGACGCGCACGACGAGCGAGGTAAAAAAATTCTAAACCGCCAATAGGAAAAGCGATTATTTTTAGGGCTTGCTAAAAGTGAGACTATGCTCAAATGTTCAGATAAAACAAAGAAAAATAATATAAACTCCATATTTGGCTAAAAATGCAGTACATCTATTAAATGTTTCTGATTTTAATGATACTGCTGAATTGAAATAAATTTCAGCTATTCAACTGTCGTCTTCATCAGGATACAAGGAAGTATTTCTCATTATTGTTAATATATTTTGTTTAATATTTTGGCCAGTCCAGACTAGCTCGCCTGCTAAACCTCCAGGAATGAGTGTCAGACATTCAGGTCAAGCGATCAGTATGGTTCCAAGCATGGTGTTGAGAATAATAGAAAGCCGTGCTAAAATGGATACGAATTATTTTGTTACTGTTCAAGACTGATAAACTCCAAATACTTTTCAAGTGTCATACCCTTGCATGGCTGAATCGAAAAAAGATACCATGAGAAATCTCCAGCGTTTAGGCTTTTGGTTCAGCGCTGTCGGTTTCTAAATTTGTGTTTTTACATATTCTCTTCACTTTAGTTCCCTGATACACCAGTGTATTTTTAAGAATTTCACTCTGATAAGAATTGTTGGAACTTTAGCCAAAATACAACACAGAAACGAGAACACAAAAGTAAATACGGTTCAAGCCGGAATCGTTTGGAGTGTCGAGATCTTCATTCAAAGCAGTGAGTGAAAACTTTGACGCAAAACCCGGAATAATTAAGAGATAGTCATATAATAAATGCTGCAATCATTTAGAGATCACACAATGTAATTAAGAAAATGATAATCTGTTAAAGAGAAATACAAAGTCCCAAATAAATGGAAGGGAAACGAATACTGTAAGAAAGTATTGACCTTTACCTCACTATCATATAAACGGGGACTACAAATACATACATTTCTATAGCATTTAAATACGAAAGTAAACAATACGGAGAAAAAGAAATCAGAATATGTATATTTTATTTTGTCTAATATAATATACCTTGTATGTTATTGTATTTAAATGTTCAATAATACAATAATAACTTACTGTATTTGTGTGTATGTGTACGTGTGTATTAATGTCTTTGTATGTCTGTGTATATATGAATGTGAGTTCCGTGCGCGCTTCCTTTAAATCGCAGCAAATAGAAACCAACGCGTTTAGTCATTTCAGCTAGCTGAGCGCCGCGCCGCCGGCGGAGAAGTCGGCCGGGCCGGAGGGGTGACAGTGTCGCGGAGAAGGCCGAGGGGTGCGAAACGGCCCCAGAGGGTGGGGGTGTGCCAGGGGGCGGCGGGGGCCGGGGGCGGCGGCGCGAGCTATCTCCTAATCCGGTGAACAATCGCCTGACGCGGCGCGCGCGACAGGGAGCGCGCCGTCACTGCCGCATCATTTGGCAGGTGCGCCAACAAATTGAGTGCGCGGGCCGTGCGCGGCGGCCGAGGGCGGCGGGGAACGGGACAGACAGGAGAGGAGGGGCGATAAAAATCAACCCCCGGCTGGCTTCCCCCGCTGCTGGCTGACAAGGTTCACGAATGGAGAGTTCAGTACAGTACATGTGCGGCGTGGGGATATACTACTAAGGGGTGCTGGGGAGCCTAGTGCTTTATCCTTTCTATTACACGGAGCAGCGTTTTTGATCCTTTCCCTCTTGCGAAACTTTTCATAGGATATTCGTGTGTCAGATCATGATTATTAACTTTTAATTATAATTATCATCGCTAATTAATGCTTTATTATTAAACATGTTTCTTTATGTAGGAATTTAAGAAACATAACAGCAAAGTGTTCCATTTGCCTGACATAAAATTGTAGTTCGCATTTCACGTGACCATTTAGAAATCATACAGGTTCTATTTTTGTAGGAACAAAAGTGTTTTGGTGTTTGTTTTTTGCTGAATATTTTCGCCATTGAATACAATTTCATCTCTTTAGAGTCTTTAAAAAATGTTTTAACAAATGTTTTCTATTTGTCTTGTAGTATTTTACATTTCTTTGTCAGAGTTATTTGTTATTAGGATTTCCGGTCTTACGGTCTTTTATTTTAAAGAAAATCAGTTATTTTGCCCGTAATTATTCGATATAATTTTATCTTTCATGTAGGCCAATTTATATGCATTTTTATGATCATTCCCCTTGCATTAATAGCCCACTAGCTGATACAAAGAAAAAGTTACGAAATGTATTGGTTCTAGAATTCTCTTTAAGCCAACAGCTGTCTTCCTTTGAGAAATCTGACATGTATAAAAAACTAAGTTATATTTCGGTAACCGTCATAATATATTGCTTATTTCATACGATCCTAAAACAACTTTCCGAACATAAGTGTGCTTCTTATGGATAATGACTAACGTACGGTGTGGGTCTTTTCCATTCGAAAATAAGTAATTAGTTTGTTTCATGACGTAAATATGGCGCAGTTGAACAAAATGAGACACACTCTTTACGTTTTCGGAAATTGAGAAAAGATTTTGGTAGAATCCATTCAGTGCAATTAAATAATGACGTTCGTCTGACAAAATTGAATAGAGAGGCAGCCGGAAGCCTCAGAGAAAGGATACTGTCAAAATGAATTCGTATTCAGTCGATGAAAAGTTTGGACATGAACGGTCAGCTTATTATGACGAATGGCGGTACAGCTTACATTGCATTCGAATGCACCAATCATCTGTCGTCCTGCCTCACACACCAAACGTACAGGCGAGATATAATGTAATGAAGCAAATTAGAATTTCTTGCTTAGGGCAATGTTATATGTAAGATACGTTTGATATGACTTGATAAATGCTAGGTAAAAGAAACGTCACATTTCTATTGTACTAGTGAGTTTAGGGTAATGGTCGTTGGAAACAATCAGCATCCTATTTCATCCATTTCTTCTCACATGTGCTACCGTTATTTTGAAGACTTAAATCAGATATCTTCCATATCTGTTCATAAATTAACAAAACAAATTTATCTGGTGTATGTTGAATGCTGAACAATTATTCAAATTCATTAGATTGTTATGCCGCTTAGAAATATCTGCATTGATTGCAAAAACACATCGGTCGCAGTGTGGTCACGCCTGCGCTACAATGAGTAATGAGGATATTAAATATTCGGGTGTAAACGGCAGTGTTCTTCCGAATGCGAATTTGGCCACCCACGATTCCAATCTGGCAGTAAGTATCTGAAATGGTCGATAATCACTGAAGATTGCATAATTCTACGAAATGTATTGGTTTGCCAGCCAAATAAACTGTCCGCCAGCTTTTAACGCCTGTCAGTTCAGCACATGCATGCAGTTAGAGAGTGGGGATAGTTTTTACAAGTGACGCACATTGCTCACAGAAAAGAATATTGTAAGAATCGATGCTATTATGCTGAAAAACAGAGGAGATTGCGTGCGCATTAATTCACCAAACAGTTTTAAGCGGACAGGTCATAAATGTCAAAGTGCTTGCGTTGTTTACTTTCATCACACCTTTATTTAAACTAGCAGTACATTAAATTTCAGCAAAGAATTACTCAAAGTGGAACCACTGTTTCTTAAACTAAATTTGCGCCGTAGAATTAAGTAATATTTAATTAATGTTTCTTAAAAGGGAGATTTAAATTGTATTTTCATTGCATTCAAGTATCGTAAATACATTGATATCACGCAAACATTCTCCGGTTCATGGAATGACAAAAAATTATACGAACTACAGCAGCCCCCGGCCCAAGTTAGCCATCATTTGTGAAATGAACTTAAATCGTTTCTACATTTTACTACAGATCACGGCTCCCAATTTAGTTTGGCACGAATAAATCTGTGGTCACGGGGTAAAAGTTCTTGAGTCAAATTTTGGGCGAAAATGAGTTAAGTACTGAAACCACAAGTTAAGTATCTATATTTTATTTTAATAAAACGACCTAATTCAAATGTTGCCTCCTTTACGACGAAAATTCCTTGAGAAATAGTATTGTGCATAGGAAAAAGCGTTGACTCAATAATCTAACACTTGTTTTCTCTATACCAAGATTATTGCAAAGAGAGATTTTTGACTTAAGAACTTTTACGCCGTGGCGACAGAAATATAGATGCGCCTTGCAGACTATAGGCCCAATGGCATTTTTAGCTGTCGCAAGCAGAGGCTGCAGTGCGTCGGCAGTGAGAGCAGCTAGCGCAGTACGCCGCGGCAGTAGCGCCGCCAACTACCCTCGGATACGGCCCCTTACGCGACGCCCGCGTTAACGCCCCGCGCGCCGCGTACTCATATTTCGTTAATGACGCGCGTGATGACGTGTAATAAGGCCCCTACGCGCGTGCAGCCTCCGTCTCGCCTTGCCGCCGCGGCGGTCGGCACTTGCCAGAAGCGCCGGTTGGGAGAACGGAAGATTTCGGCGACTTGGTTTCCACGAGTAAAACTAGTTAATAAGGTAGATATAATTGTTCCCTGCCCGTCATCTTTTTACGCTTGGAAGTGTGTTCAACAGCAGTAAAGAATACCAAGTTGTGACCTTGTTGCTGAGTAACAAATTCATTTTAATAATTAAATTTGTCCAGGGAACCTTTTACACAATATGTTTTTAAATTTTGAATAAGTTAGGATTATAACCTGGTTTATGGCATTGTTATATTGTAGTTGCAATCTGATTATGTATCTTTTGGAAATGACAAGTTTCGGAGGGCATAATTTGACGTAACTTATTCTTGCTTTCCAAATCAAATATGAAATAACAATTCCATTAACTTAGTTTCCATTAGCATTAAATGGCTAGCGTTAAGTGTCTCGCATTAACATACAGTCAGTTTAGTCTTTTAAGAAGTTAATATTTTTACACGAAACGCCGAAACTGAAAAAATAGGGAAAACTAGGAAAAAAACTAGTTTTTTTATTATCTCTGAAAATTGTTCTCAATACACTGTAGAGCAATATTTGATTTCCATCATTTCTTTATCATCTGAGATTGGTGTGAATAAAACTAGATACGCTACATACGAATAGTAGTTATTTAAGATACACATATCGAAAATAGTTATTAAGTGTACATTTTTTGTTAGGTAAACTAAGTAAAGGTTATATTTTGTGTAACGTATACTAAGTTCCTTAGAAGTGAGCATTCATGTGTACAGATTGAAACATTTACGAATGTCATTTTTCACTTTTATTACACTTTAACACTTTTCTCGGAAGTTTATGTTTGCCTTTCTTTACATTAACATTATTATGGCGTGGGTGTGTTTTAATTACATCTCCTCGTTTAATAAATTTCTTATGCATTCGTGTATCATAATATTGCCTTTACGTCCCTGATGCCAATACCTCTGAATTTTGCTTTTTCTATTCTATGTACCTCATTAGATACCGCTGTCTTTCGGTCTACTCTTCTTGTACACCAAGTTCTTAAATATATTTGCATTCTTTCGAAAATATTCTTTCAAAAATTCCCTGAGGACTCCTCACTAAGTTTTAAGTAAATAGTGCTCGGTTTCCACTTCGTTTCTCTCAGTAGTTTTTATATTTGTCTTTCTTTAACTTCACTTTACATTGTCTTTATAGGTACGTCTTAAATTTTATCTGCAAGTTCGTTGAACAATATTTAATAAACGAGTTTGTCGCTGTGTTGAGACCATCGCGAAATAAAACTATTTCTCGTTTGCTATAAAATTTTGTTTTGAAGTCTCTTGTGGATTGCGAAACTAAGACATATTTTTGATGATGGTGATGATGATAATGATAATAATAATGATAATAATAATGATAATAATAATGATAATAATAATAATACCACAACTTGGATGCGAAAAAAAATCATTTTCCGTCTTAGGCAAGAAAATTTTGACTTCTCACCAATTGTAAGTCTTTTTGAAGACATTTGAAAGCGAATAGAAGCACGAATCTTCCTTTCACTGAAAAGTGTTGAATGTGTTTGGGAAGGGCAAATGTTATATGTGAAATGAAACTCTTTCATTTTATATGTCGCAAAAGTAATGTAATTCCGAGAACCCATAATATGATTGTTCAACCAATAATAGCCGTGTGTTGTGTGTTTTTGTAACATCATATGTGCTCATTTTTTTCCAAATGTTTCAGTACACAATTTTAACAGAAATTGAAAGAATTTCTACATCTATGTAGTCATGAATCGATATTTTAAACTATTTTGTGTACTTTTCTGGATTTTATTACTTACTGCGTTGTAACTGATATTAGAATCGGGCACATAGAGGACATCACAGAAACTAGTTCTGATTCATTCTCCAAAAACTTCGTCGATCATTCCCGCACTTTATCGTCCGTATTTCAACCACCTCTCCTCTCAACGTTACTACTTCATCTTCTCAAATCCCACCCTCCGCAGCGTCCCCCATCCCGTTGCGTGGCTCCTCGCTGGAGGCGGGGGCCGAGGATAACAGCGAGGGGTGTCGCCTCGCCGGTGGCGGCGGCGGCGGCGGCGGCGGGGGCGGCAAGTCATCCGGAAGCGCAGATTACCCGCTAACGCGGCGCGCGATGGATGGGGCGCTGTATCTGCACGCCCGCGAGCGGCGGCGCGTCATCGCCCGGGGCGAGGGGAAGGGAGGGGGACGGGAAGCGGGGGAGGGAGGGGGAGACGCGTCGGCGACGGGGTCGCGCAGGTGAGAGCGGTGGCGGTGACGCTGATAGAGGCAGGTGGAATTGGGACGGAGAAGTATCCCTGGACGGAGCGAGTTCGGAACGGTGGCCAGGAGAGGAGAGAGTAAGTGACGGTGAGGTCGGAATAGCACGGGTGAGTACGACCGCAGAAACTGAAATAGAAACGAAACCGGTTCAGGCAGCAGAGGATGGAACATGAAATAGTATGGGGGAGGAGAAGGGAAGAGAGGTGAAGGGAGGGGTGGTGAAGGGAGGGGAGGTGAAGGGAGGGGAGGAGTCAGGGCGGTGACGGGGTTAGAGGTAGGCGGAATGGAAGCGGAGACAGATTCGTTAACAGAGCGAGTTCAAAAGGGAGGGTAGAGACTAAGAGAGGAAAGGAAAAGCGAAGGTGAGGTCGGCGGTGGCGGAATAGCACAGGAAAGCACAGCCACTGAAACTGAGATATAAACGGAACGGATTCGGACTGCAGTGGGTGGAGAAAGAAATGGATGGGGGAAGAGAAGTTAGCGCGGTGACGGGGACGAGATCGCGCAGGTGAGATCAATGACGGAGGCGGGAAATGGAAGGTGTGATGGCTTCGGCAAAGGAACAGGGTTCAAGCCGCAGAAGCCAGAAGTGATGAATGAAGGGAGATGGAGCAGGTCTGTTGATAAGATTGATGGGAGAAAACTGTCTGCGGAAATCTGTCTGTCTGTCTTTGCAATGGCGTGGGCACAGGGAAAGTGGTGTAGGATAGAGCGGCGGTGAAGGAGAGTGAGCGAGCACAGATAGCGACGACATTGCGAGGGAGCAGGTTGAATTGCGATGGGCTCGTCCTTGGCAGGAGCGGGCTTTGTAATGGAGCGCGCAGAACGAGCAAATGTAGCAATGACGTCTGAAGCGACGACAGAGTTACACAGGTGAAACTGACAACGGTGGCGGGGAGGGTGGTGGCTTAAGTGCAGTGAGGAGGAAACGCCTATGCGGAGTCGGGACGATATTTAGAGTAAAGCGGCAGGAACGGGAAAAATGGGCATAGATGTGAGTTCAGAGGTGGTATTTGATGGTGGGGTGGCTGTGGTAATGATAGATACGGTGGTGATGACGGCGGAGTTGGCGGTAGAGGCGTCAGAGACGATAGATGAGGTGGAAATGGTGGACGCGGTAGAGGTGATAGACGCGGTAGAGTCGGGAGATGCGTTAGAGGCGGTAATTGCCGTAGTGGCTGTAGTAGCCGTAGTCGCGGTAGAAACTATAAAGGCGGTAGAGACTATACAGACGGTAGAGATTGTAGAGGCGATAGAGACTATAGAGGCGGAAGAGACTGTAGAGACCACCTCTACAGTCTCTCTCTACCGCCTCTACAGTCTCTATCGCCTTTACAGTCTCTACCGTCTCGAGGCAGTAGAGACTGTAGAGGCGGTAGAGAGAGACTAGAGGCGGTAGAGACGATGGAGGCGCTAGAGACGATTTTTGGAGGCGGTAGATGGAGTAGAGTCAGCAAAGGTGTTAGATACATTAAAGACGTTGAAGGCGGTAGAGACATTACAGAAGATAGATCCGTTAGAGGCGATAGAGATGGTAGAGGCAATAGAGACGATAGCAGCGCTCGGCGGATGGTAGCGGTATTTACGCAGGCGATAACTATTTTCACTGCTGGAGCAAAGTGGTTGGTGAGGCGATGAGAAAACAGATGTGAAATCCCCGGCGATATCGCGTCGACTGCAGCGGAAGTAGCGGCAGGGGTGGTAGCGGAGGCAGTGGGTCACGCAGGTGAGCCGAGCAGCGGAGCGACTGCGAGAGCGCAGGGGGACGAACGGGAAGAGCGTCAGCGGCGGAGGCGGTGGCTCGGGCTTCCCAGCGCAGCGCGGGGGCGGGGCACCGCCAGCAAAGGCAGATACGCGGTGAAATACTGTCGCCGCGGGCGGCGACCGCTTCAAAACTCGGCCGCGTTAATACTCTTAATATTGTCCCGCGACAATGGCCCTCGCTGCGCTTGATTTATCGAGTGCGCCGGCGGCGGCGGCGGCGCGGGAACTGCTCTTGGCGGTGGGGTGAGGGAAGGGGGAGAGTAGGAGAGTGGTGGGGGTAGAACGACTCGGTAGGGCCTTCGCGGAACACGCAGGAGATTTGCGCAACTAGAATCTCATGTCACACCATGTTCCAATAATCGGGACCACTAGTGACATGAATGAAGGAGAATATCAAGACGGAAATATTCGTTGAAAATCTACTCTACGTTCGTTGGGTTCCAAGAAAACTACAAAAGTGTGGCATTAATGAAATGTGGAAATAGAGTAGCTGTTGGTAATAGATTTGTAAGACTATTTTTACATCTATAAATATTATTTCTATTGCTGTTTTTGAAAGCGGGGTACTCCTATATACAGTGCGTTAACTATCAAGACTCTTTCGAAGAAGCGCCTAATTAATGGCAATATTTTTAATTATTTCTATAAAAAGATTTCCATTTATTTAGTAAATATCATTATGATCAGTGAAGTTATGAAAAAATGAATAATATTATTCTTCCTTGTCTTTTTATGTTGCACCGTACAAGTATTAAGTGTACTAAAGAATTATTATTTCTTGGTCAAGTGTATTCACTGAAATAACTCATTGTTTCGTGTTGCGATATTAGTAGTACATCTCTTAAACTTTCTCATTGAAATATATTCCTTATTCACTCACTCACACAGATTTGTATACAAGTGCCATTTGAATCGTGAACTCCAACCTCCAAACACCAAGTAAGCAAATAATTTGTGTAAAAAAATCTACCCTATCATGTTCCATGAGATCTTTATTGAATTTCCATTTTATTAATTTTCTTATGTGTTTAATAATGATGCGCGTTTACACAACACTGACATGACGATAAATAATCGTGAGCCTTGGGAATGGCTGACTGTTATGTGTTAATAAAATTTAGCACATTCTCCCTGGGTGGGTTCCGAGCGCCGGCTGATATTCCCAAGATCACTTCCCCGCGCTGAAGGATCGTTCACCCCGTGGGCACCGCAGTGGGGCCTGCGGTCCGGCGTTAATCTGCTAACGAGCAAGGCTTTCCCGGTCGCCTTGTCAGCCTCCGCCGCCGCGGCGGGCGCGGGGGCGGCGGGGGCGGCTAGCGGTGCGCCCCTTGCGCTGCGATGGAGTCATTCGTTCCGCCCCCGCCCCCGCCTCCACCCCCGCGTCGGTCAGCCCCGCGGGAGCGACGCCGCCAGCGCGCGAGTTTCCCTTCGCAAGACGCACGCCGCACAGTGGGACAACACAGCATACGTCCGAGAATAATTTAAAAATAATTATTTATAGACGCATTAACATAGATTTTGGCGACTGTTTGGCATCATTTACATGTATGAACAGTTACGTACATTAACAATTAAATACAATGGAATTGCATGGTGTAAAACAGGAACATTTGTCATGAAATAAGTAACATTGCTCAGGGATGTTGCTTCATTGAAATGCAATTCCTGAAATAAGTTACATTGTTCAGGGATGTTACTTCATTGAAATGCAATACCAATAAAAATAACTAATGAAATATCTTTGTGCATTTTGACAGGTTTGAATTATTATTATATATCATTTAAAATGTTACAATTTTCATAAAATTTGATTACTTTGTTCTGATACTCGGTGGAATACAATAAGATATCTAAAGCTTTAATCAGTTTTGTTAATTGCCTTTGATTATTGAATTATTGAATTTAGGAAAGTTTTCTATAATGTGGTATGTCGTTAAATTAGTGTTACAAATTAATTGAGAATTAAGTTTGTTCCTCGAGGCTCCCTTAAAATAGTCTCTAAATTCAGCTAGAGCCGCACTTAATGCATGCTACGTGTAGATATCGACATGGAAATCATATGCATTGGTTGACACGTCAGCTCTCGGGTTCAAAGAAATTGCAACAAATCATAGGACTTTCAAAAAAAGAGGTTCACATGGCGACATAAAAAAATAACTTCACAGACATCTTAAGCTCCACTGGAACACTACGTGGTATAATTTTCCAAGTCAACTCCACAAAAGTAGAGGAAGTATTTTTGATAATGACGCTCCTTCAGTACAAACAAGAAAAGAAGAAATTACTCTCGCAAGACTCCGCATAGAACATACACGCCTTACCGATTCACATCTATTCAAAAAATAATCTCCATCACTTCGTACATCTTGCAACATCCCTAGAACTATCCTTTAATATATTGCCCAGTATATTCAGACTTTCGTATTACACATTCACTTACAAATGGTCTCCCCAACTTACTGACTGAAAAATCTCACGTATATAATGTTTACAAATTTCTAAAAGATCAAAATTTAATTAACGCTCTGTAAAGTATTGTATGTATGGTCGCTAATGACCTTGCAGTTCATGCAACCAAAACAATAAAGCCTATTAAAAAAAATCTTAGGACTGAAGTTTCAACACTCGACATCTACTTGACTGTCCGGGAGCTCTAGGCACAGGTCCCAACGTTCCGGCCGTCATTCTACGACCTTCCTCAGGGCGAAATGGGTGGAGATGACAGCGCACGGGTTTATATAGAACGAAGTTACTCTGTACCCACCAGCTGGTTGAATGGACGATCGGCCATTGCGGAGAAGGCATCGAGCAATCATGGAACGCTCCTCTTGCGAAACTTCCTCCTACGACCTTCCTCAGGGCGAAATGGGTGGAGATGACAGCGCACGGGTTTATATAGAACGAGTTTACTATCTACCCACCAGCTGGTTGAACGGATGATCAACCATCGCGGAGAAGGCATCGAGCAATCATGGAACGCTCCTCCTGCGAGGGGTGGGAAGAAGGGAAGGCTCATGGTCGGACGTCGAGAAGCAGCGGGTACCGTACCCTGACGCAACCGGGCGCTGCTGTAAAATAGATATTTCCAGACCTCGTAAGAGTCGCAAAGTTTTTGCTCGGCTTTGTGTTTTATGAGATGTTTGATAATTTTCAAAACCTCTTTTACACTCCTCGGTCGTCCGCGGGTTTCCTAGGACGCGGCGACTCCCGGCAGTTAGGTAAATACCGAATCCGGCAGCGGAAGCCTACACTTTCACACTACACGAGTCCGACAATTACGTTTTCCTCCCAAAATATGCCACAATCCTAGATGCAGAATTCTGATGTGGACATATTTAATGCACTCAGCATGGAAGTCTACGCATGCTCCCTCATTCAAAGAAATTTTGGAACCCTTTTTCAGGAATAAGTAGTACAGCTGCAGTTGTATTTAACTTGATGTCTTCGATGTTAATACCTTTCGTTCATTTTCTTTTTTAGTTTACATTTTCATCAAAATAATATATTGTTGTTCAGATTAGTTTTAAAGAGACTTTTTAGTTTTTCCTTACAAAATAAATAATGTATTCCTTATTATTTTATCAAGATTTGGAAAGATCTCTGTTGATGAAAATTTATTTTTTCTTTTCGTAATATATTGTATTTAGATAACGCGCAATATTTTGAGAAATCTTCAAACATACTTTACTAAATATCCCAATTTTTTAAACAACTTATAGACTGATAGAAAATAATTATTTTTCAATGTTTAAAATACGTAGGAATTGAATTTTGCTTCCAGTCAAATATTTACGTATCCTTTCAATTATTCTTGGAATTGAATTCTTTTCTTGTGGACATACGATCTTATATCTCCAATGTAGTTATTTCTTATTTCGATTTAAAACAATTTATTGTAAATTTTAATGAAAATAATACATAGTCAAGTTGCCGAGATGTTTCCAGTTTCCACTAGATTTAGGACACAGGGTAATTCTAGGCGGGCGATTGCTTGATTAAGATTTTCCCCTTAGCATTGTGTTCATGATTCCGGTGAATAAACTAATAAGAACTTTTTACTGAAAATAAGTTTTTCTACTTATAATTCTTTATATATTTACACAGATGAATTGAATTTCTTGTCACAGCTGAGTAATAAGCGCAAGTGTATTTATGAACAAAAGGTAAATTTCGTAAAATAATAACACCTACCAATTAAGTTGTCTAATTATTAACGTTATCATTCATTAATATCAAATAAGTGGAGCTCATTCACGCTGCACGATTAGTTAAAATAATCACAAGATCGCAAGATCCGTTGGTCTCCTGTCAAATTTAGTTTTAACGTTTCCACGCAGTTTATTGCCAGGGGCCAAAGACATATTTGGACGAAAGCACCTTCCTGCTTGTTTCGGTCCAGTGTGTATGTCCGCACCAGCAGCCCCCGCAGCCGCGTGGAGGCGGGGAGGGAAATTTCGCCCGCACTCATTCACTACGGTCCGCTCCGCCTCTTTTCTCCCCTCCGCATCTTTTTTCCGTCTTCCCTCTCGACGTCTTCTCCTCGTCCTCCTTCCCTGGGCGCTGCTGCTGCTGCTACTCCTTCGCCTCGCCGTCTCCCCCGGGCGCTCAATCTCCCTGAATCACTTTCAGCCGCCGCCGACACCCCGCCTCCGCTCCGCGACGCCCCACTCCCGCCCCCGCCCCCGCCGCGCCGCGCGTCCCCGCCCCCCGATATCTCACTTCCAGGGCCGCCTCCGCCGCCACCACCGCCCGCGCGGCTTAAGCTCTCGCTTCGCTTGCACTGCGCCCACCCCCACCTCCGTCCCCGCGCCCGCACGATGGCCGGCAGCTTGGACGCCGTTGCGTCCAGTCAGTGGTGGATTCAGGGGGGGCATGGGGGCCATGCCCCCCCCTAAAAAGGCCTGGAGTTTTCATTTGTTACCTTCATTTGTTTGGCAAAATTGATTTAAATATTCGTTTATGTTAGAATTATGTAATTATTAAAAAAAATATTGTATAGTATCATATATACACAACAAAACAATATACAATATAAAACAAATGTTTATTATTTAACAAAAATATATGATGGCTCCATCTAAAATGATCGGCTAGATCCGCCCCTGCTTCCAGTGCCGCTATACATGCTGACGGCCGTTTGCCTGGGCACAGAGGAAATTTTAGCGAATTCACAACGTTTTGACACTGTGGGAAGAGTCATGTGACTGCCTTTAGAACCGACAAACCTTACGCGTACTATCTTACGCTTCACTTTTTAGCGTCGGGATGAAACCTACCTTAATAAACAGTACTTATTACGTATTAAGCCTGATGATGAGGCAAATGTGAACCTCGAAGACGTTGCAATTTACAAACTGAAGTTATGATGTAATAAATGCAATATTATTTTAATGTGTTCGTCGAAACTATAGCCATAGGAACATCCTCAATGAAACCTACCTGTTTAAAATGGATGCAGTATGATTGCGTAACCTTTGGCACCAATTACGGCTAAGGATACATGCAAACCGTGAGTGTCCAGTGATTGTAGTTTTAATTGAAATTTCTTGGATTATATTCCTGCTTCCTTCCGAGATTTTCCAACGCCTACAAACGGTCGCTTCTATAATGGAAAATGCATAGCTGTAAAAAAAAGAAAAATAAATTCTAAATAAGCAATCATTACGGAGCATGTTAAAGAAATATTACCTACTATGTGAATCATATGTGCAACTGCTGACTATGAATCTTCAATAATTTGGGACTTCTTCTTGCACTTAACGAATTTATTTTGTTACTTTGCATAAGATATACTGCCAGCACCCTACAACTCAGTCGGATCTCTAGAGTTATGATCCTAACGTCGAATATCTCATGATCATGTGACGGATTTTGATGACCTGGTACATTGCTAAAAATGATCAATAAAATGCCTTAATATTTTTAAAATGCCTTGAAATCAAAGAAAAATTACGTGAAAATGTTATCAACAGATTGATTTGTTCCGATGAACAACTCAGGCTGTTGGATAAGTTACTGAAGTAAACGAGATTTCTTATATTCGTTCAAATTAACTCAGGCCTCAAACTTTGCTTTGGACTGTTCTTTACCAAATAAATTCCCTCTTTAGTTATCCCGAAATCAGCTGAACCATCAATGACGCTGAAAGGAAACTCAGATTACTTACAATGGCTAATATTACTTCTGAGCGAAAAAATCGAATACGCTACCAGGTATAGCTACTCAAGAATTCTGTGGAGAACATTTGTTGCATCTCGTAAATATTATTTGAAGCAAGTACCATGCAAAATGATATTAAAATCGAAGAAATCATCCAAAAAGAGCATTAAAAAATGACGGAAAAGGTAAAAATTACATTTTTAGTAGCAATAGACGAAAAATGCAATAAAATGATCGTATAAAATGTGACATTTCCTTTTGACATAATATAAAATGAATTTCTATACTAAACGGTATTGTTCTACAGTGAACGCATGGAAATCCGCCGCTACTCATTATTACTTATACAATATAAAAGTTCAAGGCGTTACCAAGATATTAAAATTTCCTCTACCAATTATGTCTAATTAATTCGTAATATTTACTTTGAATGTAAAATTTTCTGGTGATAACGTAATAATTTTAAAATTATTCCTCTATTGTAACAGTAAAAAGATATGCAAATTATGGTAGATGTAATAAGTCTTTTGGAAGGAACTTGAATTTTTTCCTACTTGCGTACCTTGCTGCTGGGCGTGATAAAAGATTCGCATAAAAATGTAATAAAATGTTTCACACATTTTTAATACGTCCTATGGAAAGTTCGATGTATTTAGTCGATTATGAATAAACCAACGCACTTTTAGAGTTCAATGCAGATCTGTATCTTCAATTACTTGAAGATTGTTAAAATTAGTATTAACCGTGCTTCCTTAAATTTTTTAGAGACTCAAGTTAATGATCGGTCTAATAATAATATAATTGAAAATAGTGATATCACTGTATTAAATTTTAGTACGCACTTGTTAATATTGAGTGCAGTTTAACATTGTCTTATTAGCTGTTTTTTGACATTATATATGTTAATCTTCTGTGAATATATATGAACTAAGATATTTTACTCTGATTGAAGGTGAAAGACAAATAGGTAATAATAAGTGTTTGATAGTAAGATGTTTATTGTACATTTTTTGGATTATAATTTTTAAAGAGAATACTTTGTTTGACATTTAGAACAGTTAATATTAATACTGCCTCACTGAAAGCAGAGAAAGAGAGAAAGAGAGTAAATTTAAATCACATTGAATATTATCACATGCTAGTATTTCTAAGTGTTTTCATTTCAAGTAAAAGTTACAGTATCACTTAAAAATAATGCAATGTCTGAATTTATTTAATACCTTGTATAAATATATTAAACCTTTTAGGAGATAAAAGGGATGCTTGATGTTCTATGTAACCTAGAATATTATGACAGAATGTGTTATAATAATTGGAGCTTGAAAATCACAATTTGCAAGAAAATGTTTTCATTATATTGTATGTAAATAATAATCCATTACTCGAACAGAAGCTCTTTCGATGTCATAATTCAATACAATCTTAATTTTTGAAAATTTGAAGTAATGTATGTCAGTTAATTACAACAATTTCTTAATAGGTAGTAGAATGATTATTACGAAATCAGAATTGAGATTCAGGAAGACTGTTGTTATTAGTCATGATTCTTTTTAAGATTGCATTTTCAAACATTTTTGAAAGAATACACTCGATCCAAAATGTACGATTTTATGAAATATAAGGAAAACAATTGAAGGAGAAGCAGGAATTATATAGCTCTTAATTGTAAAAGAAGCGTAATTCCACTTCACTCATGTCATCTCTAATAAGTCAGTTTTAAAATCTCTTCGATACTTTATAGATATTCTTGAGTACGAATATCATTGCATACACACAAACTTTTTCACTTTCTCTGAAATCGTCCCTGCCTCTGATTTTCATCACGTGTTTCCACCTTATCCACGAGCTCCAATTGCGCCGCGGGCCCGTAGGCGGCGCCTCTGTCGCTCTCGTTTCGAATTTCGCCGCTTCCAGCAGTGGCGCTGCATCCCGGTGGCGCCTGCCCGTCCATCGAGCGGTGCCAGCCGAGCCACGCCGCTTCCGAGGCCGCGCCGTTGCGCCTGTTGATAGCGATGACAGCACGGGGGCAGGGGTGGGGAACCCCGATATAGTTGCTAATTACTAGAACACCTTAGTTTCAAGAGATCGTTATAATGGGATTTCTTTTTAATTTTCGAAGAAAATATAAATCTTATTTTTAACCAGCTTTCGAAAAACTGCTTTTAGTTTTTCATATGTTGTTTTTGGTTATTGGGATTTTTAAAGTGATAATGAAACTCTTTGCCTTTGGAATTTTATTAAGAATATTTTAAAAAAATATTGTAGTGCTTATTCAGTATCAGAAGGGAACATTTTCCCGAACACTCTGAAGCACCTTTTCGGTGGGATTGCAACGGAATAGCTGGAGAATTTCCCTTCTGCGTACACGTATCTAATAAGGTAGGTGTTTCAAAAGTATGTTATTAAAAAAGTCACGAAACTTATTCAGCGCTGGGGTCGTTACCTACCGTTCGTATTTTCATAAAACGCGATATTAACCAGCTATACTTCGATTACCAAAACTAGAGAACCTATTTTTAAACAAAATTTTATGGGTAGCAAATGCTTTTGATTTTATTGATGAAACGGATTAAAGGCTAAGAACTTAACACTTTCTCTTCTAATTTTATAATATTTTTTTATTAAATACGCAAGCGACAATTCAATCATATAGAACATAATTCATGTTAATGAAAATGTATTGTATTAATATGAGAGATATTATTTAAATACTCAAAAGATTAATTTCAATCTATATTACTGAAAAGTATTTAGAAATTTCTAATTCGCGTGTGAATTTCTAATGTCACTTAAAGGAGTTCCAAGAAAACGCTTTCATAAATTTGTATCGAACTCCGTTAAAAAATCATTAATGACAGATGGTGAAACTCTAAATCGAGTAATTCTTTCCTCGACGAAAACTGTCGGAATCAAGCGTTTTCTGGAGTACATACAAGAACTATTCTTTGAATGTGTGAACATTTATTAATGTAGTAGAAATTATTTACATTCACGAGAGATTAATTAAAACCTATTTTATTCAAAAGTAGTTTGAGATTTCTGCATTGCATGTGAAATGTAAATGTTTCATTAGCAGGTGGTCGAACAAATTGATAGACTAAGGAGCGGAACTTAATTTCTAATGCAAATTTGAAGTATTTTGGATACTCCTTTCCCTTCTGTTACGCACCTATATGTGTGCTTCAGTCCCCCTTCACACTTAATACGCAACACTTTCAACAACACCTCCCGTTTGCGATAAGTATTAAAAATCTATACTGTAGAAACAATTTCTGTTAATTTTATTTGTCTTATATATTAAATTTGTGATAATTAAAGTCACGAATTAGTTGACAATGGGGACTGCACCAATCATTACGATTGGGGATAATTAATGAGCGAAGGATGGCCGCATCGGCAAGAAAATGTTTGACAACGTGCTGTGAGCAAGCAGTGGAAGCACGTAGGGCTGCTGCGTCCACTTCATTGAATTCTAGAATGTAGACATTTTTAATGTTTTCTTCATAATGTAACAGATTGAATCAATATATCATGAATAAAAAATAACTTCTATCTATTGTAACAATTTCTGCATCATAAAATTTTTAATTTATAATTTAAAAAGTAATTTCTTTTTAGTATAAGACTGAACTAAATAAATTATTTAAAAAAGTATTGAAAAATAACTATCAGTATTACACAACACTAAATTAACATATCCTTACCTATGTAACACAGCATAACGCTAACCCTCTTTAAACATTCGACCGTAACTCCTTGAATGTTTTCTTCATCATTCAACATTCCTGGACGACCTCTTAATTCCTACGCCAACGAAACTGATCAAACGTTTTCCGCAATACGTACAAAGAATAGTCAGGTTACTTATATCTTGTAGGTCCATATGTTGTTAGACGTACACCTATTATTTATTGTCAGAATTTTTAAATTGGACATATTATGAAGACAGATTAAAATGACCTTTTTAAAACATTATTTTATTTTAAACTTTCAAATTATGTTCAAATGTTCAGTGAAATGTTAAAATCAAATAATGTTTTAAAAAGGTCATTTTAATGTGTCAAATGGACCAACAAGATATAAGTAACCTAATTATATAAGAAGATAATCTATATCGCAGTAGTTCAAATGCAAAACAAAGAATAGTCGTAGTGAAAGAGTAGACAAATTGAAGCTCGGCCATCGCGACCCGCATTGTATTTTAAACTTTCAAATTATGTTTTAAAAAGGTAATTTTCATGTGTCAATTGAACCTACAAAATATAAGTAACCTAATTATATAATAAGACAATCTATACATCATATGTATAGATTGTCTTATTATATAATTCTTTGTTTCAAATGCAAAACAAAGAATAGTCGTAGTGAAAGAGTAGACAAATGGAAGCTGGGCCTTCGCGACCCGCATTGTATTTTAAACTTTCGAATTATGTTTTAAAAAGGTAATTTTCATGTGTCAATTGAACCTACAAAATATAAGTAACCTAATTATATAATAAGACAATCAATATCTCTGTACAGAGCACACGAGGCTTACTCACCTCTACCTAATAAACCAGAATACTCCCCCAATTTGTAATATATATAATGAACAAATAACAATAATACATATTATTCAGGAATGTCCTATGTACAATCAATCCCGCCAAACAATCTTACAGAACTTTAATTCTGACGCTTTACTTTATTCAAGCTCCCTACAAGAAAAAGTTTTAAAATTTTGCAAATCAATTAATTTCGAACTGTAAAACAAACTGTAATATTGCTTTTAAGCACACGTACTGTGTAAATTATCACATGTAGTAAAATATTTCCAACCCCTGGTGTAATATAAACTGTAATGTCTCACTATTCACTGAACAAAAATATATAATTGTAAAAAAAATGTAACCATGCTATGTAAACTTACAGAACCTTGTAAACTTAATGTATGTACCTTATTGTAAAATTACAGAATAGTCGCTAATAACCTCGCAGTTGATGCGACTATAAATAAATAAATAAATAAATAAATAATATCTCTGTTGTTCAAATGCAAAACAAAGAATAGTAGTGAAAGAGTGGGCAAATGGAAGCTCGGCCTCCGCGTCCCGGGGGAAGGGAGGAGGGAGGAGGGGGGGGGATATGAGGGAGATGAAGAGCGCGCGCTGCTTCGTCAGGCCTAAATGCGCGTAGCGGCGCTGCTTCAGGACAATGGACGGCGGCGCGGCGGATGCACGGAGAGGATCAAGGATTCCTGGAACGCGTTCGAAGCTCTCGGGAGCCCCGCGTGGCAAATTGCTGCTCTCCGCGCCCGGAATCCTCTGCTCCCACGTCTGTTCGCGCCGCTCTGTCTACACCTCCCTCCCTCCCTCGCTCTCGGACAAGCACCTGCGTGGGCAACAATGTACGTTTGTAGGGTTATGTGCACATCTCACCTTCGTCTTGCCAACTGTGATGTAGATCGTGGACTGGGCATTGGCAAGTCGTCCATCTTGTTTCGCTGAATGGTTAACAAGTTTGTCCTTAATAATTATTGTCGTCGTTGGGGTTCATAACACTTCCCAATTCTGTCGATTCTGTGGTCAAATATCTTCTGACCGGAATACATATATTTATATCTTCAAAATTTTGATTCTATGACTTATAAGACATCGGGTAGATTCTAACGTAAAATTCACAACTAAAATAATAAGCTGTAGTTGAACGGTCGTCGCTTTGATTACAATTTATTGAAAATTTTTCTACGTTTCGTCGCTCGATTATACAATGTAATGAATGAAAACATATCATTAAAAATATAATTTTCCATTGTTAATACTCTCCTAACAGTACTGAAATACTAGTTACTTAAATACTGAGTCTCTAAAACATTACTTTTGCTTAGCTTGTATCCTCTCTTCCTCTAGTTTTTCGTATTGTTTGTTACAAAACCCAGCAGTTTCGTTTGTAGATTAATATATTTGATTCCCTTTATATCTGTCTGTTTCGCTTCTTAAACCGCAAGTGTAATTCTCATTGTGGTTATTTTCCTTTCATATTTGCCTACAAAAATATTGTATAAAACATTGAAAATTTCTCATCCGGAATTTTTTTTGCGATACTAATCTCTCTTAAGGGTTGTTGAGTTTAAGGGTTGTTCGTTGTCTACTCCTTACCTTTACTGCTCACATTATATTTCTTCTCAAGCTTCTTCTAATATTTTGAGACATTTCTCCATCACAAAACTCAAGGATTATCACGCATTCCTACATTACGCAAAATCACCATAATTTGTTTGCATGAGTGGTATCCTTTTGATCACAGTGTGACTGCGAATTTCATCTCCCATTCGATTTGGACGACTGTTCCACCTTGGGCACTGCGGGCTGCGGCTTCGATGCACCCCGTTCACATTCTCTCTTGACCGCAGCGCGCTACTGCTCCCTTTCAGGTCGCACGCGCTCCTCCCGCCCTCTCGCCGCCCCCGCGCCGCCCCCCGCGCCTCCCCGCAGCCGCCCCCGCGCCGCCCCCGCGCCGCCCCCGCGCCGCCCCCGCGCCGCCCCCGCGCCGCCCCCGCGCCGCCCCCGCGCCGCCCCCGCGCCGCCCCCGCGCCGCCCCGCGCCGCCCCCGCGCCGCCCCCGCGCCGCCCCCGCGCCGCCCCCGCGCCGCCCCCGCGCCGCCCCCGCGCCGCCCCCCGCGCCGCCCCCGCGCCGCCCCCGCGCCGCCCCCGCGCCGCCCCCGCGCCGCCCCCGCGCCGCCCCCGCGCCGCCCCCGCGCCGCCCCCGCGCCGCCCCCGCGCCGCCCCCCGCGCCGCCCCCGCGCCGCCCCCGCGCCGCCCCCGCGCCGCCCCCGCGCCGCCCCCGCGCCGCCCCCGCGCCGCCCCCCGCGCCGCCCCCGCGCCGCCCCCGCGCCGCCCCCGCGCCGCCCCGCGCCGCCCCCGCGCCGCCCCCGCGCCGCCCCCGCGCCGCCCCCGCGCCGCCCCCGCGCCGCCCCCGCGCCGCCCCCGCGCCGCCCCCGCGCCGCCCCCGCGCCGCCCCCGCGCCGCCCCCGCGCCGCCCCCGCGCCGCCCCCGCGCCGCCCCCGCGCCGCCCCCGCGCCGCCCCCGCGCCGCCCCCGCGCCGCCCCCGCGCCGCCCCCGCGCCGCCCCCGCGCCGCCCCCGCGCCGCCCCGCGCCGCCCCCGCGCCGCCCCCGCGCCGCCCCCGCGCCGCCCCCGCGCCGCCCCGCGCCGCCCCCGCGCCGCCCCCGCGCCGCCCCCGCGCCGCCCCCGCGCCGCCCCCGCGCCGCCCCCGCGCCGCCCCCGCGCCGCCCCCGCGCCGCCCCCGCGCCGCCCCCGCGCCGCCCCCGCGCCGCCCCCGCGCCGCCCCCGCGCCGCCCCCGCGCCGCCCCCGCGCCGCCCCCGCGCCGCCCCCGCGCCGCCCCCGCGCCGCCCCCGCGCCGCCCCCGCGCCGCCCCCGCGCCGCCCGCCCCTGCCGGCGGTGGCCACGCATCGGCATGCGCACACAATGGGGCGCCGCTGCAGCCGCCCGCCCCGCGCTGCGGCCTCATTATACGCGCAAACAATCGACGATCAGCATAATTGTAGGACACTCGTCACACGGCCGCGTGGCCGGGCCGAGCGAGCGGAAAAAGCGGCCAAGTCCACTCCGCCCACAAAAGCCTCCCGCCCCGCCCGTCCACCCACCGCCCCAGTATTTGCACAACGACTAACTCGCGCCTGTATTGTTGCGCAAATGGCGTTATTGTTATGTTGTTATTCTGAAAATGCAGTGCAGGACCAGCAATTCGGTGCATTTTGTCACAGGGAATTGCTAATGCACTTCGGAGATTTATTATTGCTGTTCTTTTGAGGGTAATAGGGGAAATATTTCAAATATTTTATCGAGGATTCTTTGTCATAGCGGGTGGTGCGCCTTTTTAAAATTCTTCTAGGATCGATAGCAAATCCCCTTCATCACACGAAGCCCATTTAAATGCTTTTAGGTTTTCCCACAAAGACATTTGCGATGCATTTGCACAGCAGCTCCATTGGAAGTTCATCAATGGAGCCGGAAACAGGGACATTACTTCTCTCCAGCAGCCGTTGCAATGCAACAGCGGTCAGCCACCGGCTCGACCACGGCGAATTAGCAACACTTCGCCGTTATAAAATACTTAAAACAAACACACGCTTGATATTTTCTCTTTATTTGGGTTGTTTATTGTACACATAACGAGTAAACAATTCCACACCATCAAGAACATTACAGCTGCCTACTTTAACAAAAGCTCGCTTCCCTCCATTAAGCATTCTCTGATTTCATAAAGTTCATTAACACTGCACCATACGCCGGCGGTGAATTTGCCTCTTGGCGCGAAAGATAGGGCCGTATGTGCTGCGGCCAGCGCCAAACTGCATGTGGAATAAACCGGACGCACTCCATGAGAAACGCCCATTCCACGATTCTGATTTCGGAACGGACGGCGAGCCCGCGATAGCCGTTATCACTCAAACGCAATGAAATACGGCCCATTCCAATGACGCAATTCGTTTCAGACGCATCAAGCGATGTGGAAAAAAAAACCCGTAGGGGATATTGTAAATTTGCGATAATACCGCAGCTAAATCTAGCAAAATATTTTAAATTAAAAGAATAGAATTATTTAGATTAGGCAGCGCTGAAATGTTTATACCGGCGATATATCCTCTTTTCTAACAAAAATGTTGAAAAAATAAACCCCCCAAAATGGGTTGAAACCAAGCCTTAAATGAACCAACAATCCAATTAATTTTAATCCTGTGGCGCGAGCTCAAAGCCCAGCTAAGTCATATTTAGTGGGTGGCCGTGGGTTTTACGGTGAGGGGGTGGGGCTTGCGGGGGTGTGCTGGAGTGCTGCGGGTCGCAAGGGGCCGTGATTTATTAATCCAAGGTCTTCCGTAGCTAGTGGCAGTCGCTCCGAAGCCCACAATGCCAGTCGAAGGGCGGGCTCCGTTTATTACTTGGCGCCGTACGCGGAATGGGTTAAAATAGAGAAGTTGCGATTAAACATCTAGGTGAGGTAGAATACATGAATGCTAAAGTGCATTTTAATTTTTAAAAAATGGTGCTAAGGTAGTTATTTACAACGTGCTATTGAGATGCTAAATTTTAAAGGGTGTACTTGTCAAAACGTTGAAACTCGGATGTATTTCAAAAGCACAATATCGCATGCTGAAGTAAAATATATATTGAACCCAAGGGCGAGATTGTCGCAAAGTAAAGTCGTTCTTTTGCACGAAAATTTACTCACAAAACCTTGGTACATATTAGTAATGTTTATTGTATGTTACTTACCTCCGTGATATGTGTCACGAAATTGGTTAATGAAGTTTCGAGGAAGGTGTCAAAACACGTTAATTAAAGAACCCACGACTATATTCTCTAGAGTTGTCTTTAGATTTATCTGGTCACGAATGTTTTAATTTATGACAAAATATTGCATAAATGTCAGTCATAGTTTCTTCATTGCATGAAAGCAAACTGGCTTCGATTGAACTACAAAACAATGATAGATTAGTTGTTAGATTTTATAGCGTAATAGATTAGGCATAGTATAAGTTATAATAGATGTAGTTTGACATACACTCACGAATTACTGATGTTTCAGAGGGACCGATCTTGTTGATTAGTGATTTGATTAGTTTTCGGGGGTAGTAATGTTTGTATATGCCATTAAAATTCTGTTTTCAGTCGACAAATCTTTTTGAATTTATTACTTGCTTCTTGCCAGCAAAAACGACAGTGATATGCTATATTTTACAATGAATAAAATATTATTGCACAACAATTTTATGTAATTTATTACTCTAATGTTCACTTCAAGTTGAAATTACTATATATTACATATTTCACTTCATTGAGTATTAATGATATTTGACGCCGAAAATCAAACGTTTCCTAAGAGAATTTCACGAAACTATGTTTCCTAACATTGTCTTCAATTTTTAATACTTAAAAAGTATAATTATTGAATTGATAGAATATATTAATACAGAAATCATCAAAACGTCAATTATTTTATAATCGAATAAGAAATTTATTTTCAAATCATTCAAAAAGAAATAGTGAATATATGATTTACTGATCTGTACATTGAATTATTTATAGATTGCAAAATTTCTGCGAGTTTATGTTCGTTTGATGAAAATGGAAACGAGCTCCTGTATAAAGCTCCATTAATACGCAACGCCAAGTCCGCATTCGATTTCTGATTCGCAGTTATCGGCCTCCACCCACCTGGCGTAATAAATTCCTTTCACATCCAGACGAAGTTTGTTTATTTTTCCGCCCGTGCTACGCATCTTCTGCGGAAAATTAATTGGTTGTGGTGTTAATTACTTTTGCGTCATTTATCGTACATCATTACCCTTTCGCGTTAATTCCAAAAATAATTAGCAGTAATGAATCTTCATTACTCATTACTCGGACAAGCCAGTGAATTAAGTAATTTATTGAGTGGGTACTCGTCAGATATTTAGTCAACCTCGAGTTTCGACCAATCGATCATCTACGATATTCGCCGCGGTTTGCTGCGTGCAGAAAAGGGACAGACGGGAGCGGGGACGAAAGAAAAAAAAGAGAGGTTCGGAGTTGAAAAGTTTGCAGGAATAACGGAACGAGCGAGCAAGCAAGCGGGCGAGCGGGCCGACGAGAAACTAAGGCTCGAGGCTTGGCACTTAATCAGCCACTATGATGTGGCACGCGGCGTAGTAGAAGCTAACATTTAATTTAATGATATCAAAACTCAGCCCAACGTGGCTTATAAGGAGCTTAATTACTTTGCGTAAGTTTAACAAACGTTGTTTATTGGAGGGCGCTCGCCAACTTGCTGGAGAGTCGCTGGAGGGCGGCTGGAGGCGGTGCGCCGGAGCCCGCACGCTGTCTGCCGCTCGCTCGCTCGCTCGCGCGCGCGCGCCCTCCAGCGAACTTCAGGTTCTCTGGCTGGCGCGGAAACAAATTGGAAATATGTTCTTTTACGTGACGTCGCCCCGGCGCGGCGGCGAGCGGGCGGCGGTGCAAGGGTTCGCCCCGCGGATGCGCCCTCTTGCGCCCGAGACGCGCTTGCCTTGGGGTTCGCTTGCGGGCGGGGCTTTTGCGCTGCTCCTGCTTCTGCGAGGCGAGACTCAAGACTGCGGGAGCGGCAAAGGTGGCCCAGGGCGTCCACTGATGTCGTCAGTGGAGTGCCTCTGACGGCAGGTCCTAGCGCAGTGGTGTCCAGGGCTTCTACTGGTGGCAGTGGCACGCGTCGTGGCACCGTGGCTTGCCACGAGCTTCTCTGCGCAACTAGCGCCGGGAGAAGAAACTATTAGTTCTAGTAGTATCCGTTTTGCAGTAGGAATGGCGTTGCCTCTGGTGGAGGGGTAATGAACGGCGTGGAAGCGATTTCGTAGTGGCACTCGTGCCACGGGCTCCTGATCGTGGCATCGACCTTGACAACACTGTCCTAGGGATTCAATCCCGTCGGTGGCAGGAATTTCGACACTAGCTAGTCAGCTAGGTTGAGCTCAGAGGCCCGCTGATCTAGTCGTTGGTTTCTCCGTTGAACATCAGGCGAATGCCGAAGCAGTTCCCCAACAAACGCGCCACGGACCGAGCGCGTTCTTTCCCTCCCCTTTCTTGTCCCTTGCTCATCCTCTCCCCTTTCTTACCCTTACATGCAGTATACAATCACACTTGTTGGGAGACCAGTCGGGAACGTCGAGCTTGTCCCATCTGGGGCGGTGCGAGGCTGGTGGGAGATACCTGACAGGGGAAATCCCCGCAAGCCGACGTAGGTTGGCGCCGGATCTCGCCACTGAGTGCGGAAAGACCACAGTTACAGCGCGGGACAAAACATGCACCACACTTATGGAATTAATGATCTCTCAGTTAACGCGATCGGAATCACTAATAAATCATTCAGTCAATCAATCATTTCCTACTTTGCGGGGGCGTGTTTGCGCTGCTTCCATTTCTGCGAGGCGAGAATCAAGTGTGCTGAGTTCTTCTACTTTTGGGTACCAGGTTCAAATTCCGGTGCGTGGAACCTGTGGGGAACAATGTGATATGTATCTGGTTCTAAAGGAGCAATTTCGTTTTACTGAATCTCATTATACGATTGGATAATCTTTTCTACTTTTTGACTACAGAGATTAATCAACATTTTGGAAAAACGAGATTTTCACTATTCTTGTCTTTGCTAATCATTTTCTATACTTTCGTATTATCAGAGAAAAGAAAATCGTTCTGGTTGCATAGTAAGGAGCAAATTTAAATTTAGGAACATCACGTACATTTCATAAAATCGTAAACCCAAACTAGGTAGATCGAGTTGTGATTATTCACACTACGGCAATGATTCGATATTTTTATTAATATCTCATATATATTGCGTGTTGGGTTTATTCACGCTATATTCCCACGTCAAGTGGAAGCTCGGTCAATGGGTATTTTGCTCTTCAGAAATATTTACTTTTCACTATTTATCAGCCTATATACAGTGAACAGCGACACACAATGAGCTAAGCGGAGATCAGGGTTTTATCCGATTTATAAGAGTCACAAGATCATTTAAATGTGTTTTCGTCAGATTCAGAGTTATTCCTGAGGGGTGCGTGAAACAGATTTAAAACGAGAAATACAGAAATTTAAAAATTATGCAATAACGAATCAGTAGGTCCATATGCAATCTACACCGCACGCTGCCTTTATAAGAATTACAAAAAACCGAGTGCACTATGCCTTTTAAAATCGTTTATTTTTCCTATATGGATCAAGGAAAACTGGAAACAAAATAGCCTAGATGGTGGCACTTAGCTTAGAAACAGATGAGAGTAGTTATTACAACATACTCGGAATTTTTAGAATTTTACAAAACTTAAGGAAACTAATGCATTAGTGGTATTATTTTTGAAGACATAATCATTATCTTGTGAGCAGTAGTATTTTAAAAATACGCAGTTCAGATCCTACTGTTAGAAGAAGGGTTTCAGTACAAAATAATTTTTAATTTCAAAACAATGATTCACGAAGTGCGGAATGTACTGGATCAAACTAGACCGTATTTATTCTAAGTTCATCACTTATTACATATACTATCTAACATTTATTTGAGCTCAAATTCGGTCATAAGGTATTAACAATTAGTATTATTTTCTACATAAAAGTAATATTTGAATTGTTTCTTACTCCTTGATCATTCTTTCCATTTTGTTCTGTCAGAATTCAAGAAGGTATTTTCCAAAGTCGAAACTACTACAAGGATATTGTCAGGAAAATTAAAATAATCGAATAGCGTGCATATTTGAAAATATGTACACTATTCAATTATTTTAAAGAACAAAATGCTTAAAATTCTATAAATAAGAAACCGCTAAACCCATCCTTAAACGTTCCCAATGGCGCGTTGCTGTAGGTACACTATGGCCTAAAGATTCGAAAAGCATTCTCCTTGCTAAGAGACAAGGCATGACGGTTGTGCGAGTCTGGTCAGCTCCCGTAGCTGGCGTGACCATCGAGCACGGCGATGGTGCGCAGTTCCCCCCCCGCTCCCCGCCGCGCGCCCAGGGCTAATTAGGCGCGGGTGCGGCGGGGGCGCGCGAGGGGCCGCGTCCGCGCTTAATTGCACCGCCCGGGGTCAACGCGGCGCGGCGCAGCTGCAGTGCCGGCGCCAACGCCCAGCGCCGCTAGCCTCCAGCACACTCTCCCGCACTGCCCCGGCGCCCCCGCCCCGCCCGACGCCCCCACTCCACGCCCTACCTCATGCCACGACTCCTCGCCCCCCTTTCCCACGCCCCACTCTACTCCACTCCCCCACGCGCCCCCACACCACGAGCTCCTACCCCCACGGGCCCCTCCACCCCACGCGTCCCCCGCGCCCCCCCGCACCCCGCGTTCCCATCCCCCCGCCCCCCGCCCCACGCGCTCTTACCCCCACGCGCTCCTACCCCTAGGAGCCCCCGCCCTCACGCGCCCAACCCCCACGCACCCCCACACGCCCCCCACCCACACGCGCCTCCCACCTCCATGCCCGCCCCACTCCCAGGCCCCGTTCCCACAGCATGCCCCACCCCACGCTTCCACGCTATGCTTCTACGCCATGCTCCCTCCCCCCATTCCTCACTCATACCCGCCTCACACCATGCCTCCACGCCCAACTCCACACTCCTCCCCTCGCCATTCCCCCACCCTCCTCATCCCCCGCCCCGCCGTTAACCCGCCAATCCTCCCCATCACTAACCACGTCAGCCTCGCGCTAACCTCCCCTCCCCCTTCCCATGAATCCCGTCCTGTATCTCGTCCCTCATCCCTCCCCGCCTTCCACACCTCCCCCTGCACAATACCCCATCACGTCTTCTCTCCGCGCCACCCTGCGCCACCATCCCTCCGCCATCGCCCGTTTTTGCAGGACCCGTCCTTATCTTGCGCCAGTCGCTTCTAGTATCGCATTACAACCTTCGACCCCTCTATCTTCTTTACTCCTGTAATTCTATCACCTACACTTTCATGCACAGCTCATGATAGTTACACTCGGAAACGTAGCCTTCATGAGCCGCCTTAAAATATCATCTCATATGCCTTCTTACATTGCCATCCCTTTCCCATCCATCTCCACTTGATTAGACCTTTCAGCAGCTTCTGTAACCTACAGTTACATTAAATGCATTTTTTAAAGGTAGGAAATTCTTATAGGGGCTCGGCGACTAATCTTTAAAATTATAATTGTTTTAGAAATTTTAAAAATTTATTAATATTGTAGGTTGAAGACGAGTTTGCATCCCTACTTTTAACACGCCAAGGATAAATTATAGTTTTGACAGTTTATATTAATTCATCAATACACCAAGTTAGAAGACATATGGGAGTAGGTGGAAAAATGATGGGACCGATGGGAGGGAGGTAGTGGGTAGGTAGAGAATAGATGAAGGTGGGGAAGATGAAGGACAGGTCCGAATTGTTTCTTATGCAGTATTCTACAAAATTTGAACCTCATTGACCTTTCTGTTAAATTCTGAGATTCGCTGCCCTCTGAAACCTGAAATCTACGTAAAATGAAATTGAACGAAAAATAAATAATCACTGTAAAATTAAAGGGACTAATTTGAGTATTTTCTGTGCAATGTAATCTCAACGCTTAACAATATTCGAATAGTTACTATCACACAAAACCGGGCCTATATTGCTGTGGCACACAATCCAGACTGGCCATTCAAAATTGGGTTCTCCAATGAAGTAATTTTCGTTTTAATGGTTATTTACAAAGAGCGCAGTTTTTGCACGGGTCCGCCTAGTTTAGTGTATCAGCGAATATCCTCGATTTATCGAAATGTGCCATTTCGGCGCGAATTCTCGTTCCTCAGCGACTTCAGTCATACAGATCGCAGACGATAACCCAACAGCAATATCGTTGCCTCCAGAGAATGGCCCACTGTGAGGTTTTAGGTTTTGAGTCCGTACGATGGCGGATTTTTGATTGTAGATATATGCCTGATGCAAATTAATATGTTGAAGGGGAATTCTAGTGGTGACTGTTTTGATTCGTAGTTTTCCGTGATTTCTCTGATCAGTACCAGAGGAATGATGGAGCAGAACCCAAACAAACGGTCTGCGCGCGATCTTACCTTCCTCACTCTTGTCCCCTTCTATCCGTGTACATACACACACACACACACACACACTTTCGCGCACTACATTACTACACGAGTCGAGAGATCAGTTGGGAGCGTAGGTTCTTGCGGAAGGTTGGAGCGGTGCCCCGCTGGGAAAGACACTTGGGAAAGGACGATCCGCTAACCGACATGTAGATCACCGTCAAAATTCGCATTATAGCCGAGAATGAACAAAGATATCTCTAGGGATATAACATTCACTATACTAACAGGCCGAAGTCGAACATGTTATGAGATTACACCAACCGATGGACATATGAAACAACAGTATTGTATCCAAAAATAGGTTGGAGAAACATGAAAATACCAAGGACGAGGTGGTCAGATGAAATACAAAAGGCAGGAAATAGTACTTGGTCACAAGTAGCTCAAAACCGAACCGTCTACAAATCGTCAAATTCGTACATAAGACACAAGACAACGTAAGACTCAAGACAACGTAAGATACAAGACAACGTAAGACACAAGACAAGAACGTAAGGCACTAGGAAACGTACTTACTAGCCAACTCCCACTCTTGATATGTTAGCCATTTGGTGACGCGCTGACCAGTACGTATAGACGTGCAGTTTGCCTCAGGTGCGCTCCGTCTGCTATCTGTGGATCAGCCGTTAGAGCAGGACATTCAGGAAGATGGGCTGCATCCATCTTTGGGAAGTTGCCCAGTACACAGGCGTCGCTCTCGAAGACGCCTATACGATGCAGGCGAGAGGCTAGGTAGTCTAGGCCCGTAGTAGTTCCCTAAAGCAGCAACACCCACGGGTGTCCCCAGGTTTGAGAGATAGGTGACTCGATCAGTTTGGCCTCAGTTCTTTCCAGCGCTGGTTTGCCTATGGCACGCTCTGATCCACGCATTGACGACTCGTTTGATGGAAGATTTAGCAGAATAATACGACTGGCAGACAAGATTAAAACGTAACGTACAAGATAATAATGTAAGACACAAGAAGACAAAAAGTCGTAAGAACACGAGACAAAAACGCAATAAGAATGAACGAGGAAATTACTGGACTACTGCCAAACCAGTTGGACTAAGAATTGTGAACTGTGATTTGTGACGAAGGATTGTATTGTGTGAGTGTTTATTAGGAAACCTAACCATTCATTAGCAGGTCATGGTTATTCTTTTTGCTGTATTCAGAAGGTCTTTGCTCTTAATGACCCCGTTAATAGGCTTAAATAATACAATAGTAATTTACGCTAACTAGGGGCAGTGAAACGATGTAATTCACGCACGAGTGCAGTTTATCGTCCTACGTAGCGAGGACGATAAAGAGACGAGTGTAGGAATCACCTCGCGCTCATATTGCGTGAACATTTTACCATGTCTGCCGTGAGAGAAACGCAATGCGTCGAAGTAAAGGATTATAAATTAAATATCAAATAACTAGAAATACAGTTATGCATAAGTATTATTAAAATTATATCTTCAACAGAAGTCGTTTATCTTTCGTTGCACCACTTTTTTAATTCATTGTATGCTGAGATGTATTGCCGTCTTAATTTCTCAGCCAGCAAAATTATTTTAATATTGTTTGCCATTTCATATAAAACCTTCGGCACCGTTCGTTCAAAATCTTTCTCAGAATCACTTTCTGAAGTTATATTTTACCTTACTTGTACAAATTTAAATTGATTTCAGTCAGTATCGAAACACTATTGCTTGTAAATGATTAACAAAGACGTCAAGACGAATGACAGTTGCGAATCGTTACAAATGTTTTTCACAGGCTTCGTGACGTTTCGCATACTGTGAAAAAATTGGGTGTTTCGCGCATGGAAAACTACATTTCGTACACAGCGTCTTAAAAAATAATAATACTAACCTTACTAATGACCGCCGTAGTTAAATCAATACTCACCCATTCGATTTAAGGCAATGCGCCGTTCCGAGAATTCCCGCTCCTCAGCCACTTTATCATACGGCGCGCGCCATATCGTCTCAACATTGCAGTTGATGGAATCCGCTCCTTCCAGCGCCGTATTCTTAAGCGCGAAATCCGCTTCCAATCACTCCGCTTGCCGCCATCCAGCCGCGCCTCCATCTCTCCTCCTTGATCATTTCCTCTCGCTCGTTTCCGCCGGCGTCATCCGCTCGGTGGGGCCTGCTCCACGCCTCCGTCCTTCTGCAACATCTGTCTCGTCGCGCTTGATGTCTTTACTCGGCTTTCCTTTTTCCTCGCGTGCGTCTTTGTACTTTACTTCTCTCTCTCGTCCACTGTTTCTGCCCTTCGCCCTTCAGATATTCTGAAAATTCTCACACTACCTTGATTTTACTTATGTTTTATGTTGCTCTTACCTGTTTCCGTTATCTTTCGTATCTGACACTTTATCCGCATTAAAGACTTCTCTATATATTCCAAAATTCAAATTTTTGTTTTGAGTCTTGTTATCAAGAAAGTTATCAGCGAATTTGATAAGTTACAAAAAGTGAAACAATAACAAAAATTTATAATTATTCTTTTTACATCAAATATTTACATTTTAGAATTTATATTTCAGTTATAACATTAATAATACAAACTTCTTCATATATTCAAGTACGATTGTATTGCCTTCTTGACACCACTTTGTTACAGATGTTGAGATGTAATCTTTCAAAGCTTGCCATTGTGTAAATGTTTTCTCCTTTCATAATTTCTTTTGTCTTCTCAATCTCTTCCTTTTCCTTCTTACTGTTCTTCTCGTCATTCTACTTCTCATTGATCTTCTTTTATTTTTAACGACAACTCTTTGTGTTTTAACTATATAGATTATAATAATAACAACAACCGTTATCATTATTTTAACTATTCAATTTTCTCAAACATTTTGTTGAAGTTCTTAAAAACACTATTTACTTATTTTGTCGTTGTGCGCCTCTTATTCTCCTCAAAAGGTTCTAATCCCCCCTTCCCCCCTTTGCCAACTGCTTCCTCCCCACCACGCCGCCTCGATAATCGTCTCGAGGCAAGAATCTCGAGCCGCTCACAGCCAGACGGCAAAGATATCTCCCTCGAGGGAGAGAATCGAGTGAAGCGAGTAAGAGCCACAGAATGTATTTATGTATATAAAAATACATATATAAGGAGGGTCTTCTAGGCGGCGCCGCGGCGAGGAAGTTGAGTGAAAGGGCGGGACTGCGCCGGGGCGAGGGGGAGCAAAAGAAAGTGGAAGAAAACGATCCAGTCTCTCTGATTCGTTCTTATCTTCGCGTTTCCGGTTCAGCAGGCCGGAAATACGTGTAGAAGGAGCGACGGGGAAGGCAGTGCGGTGCGGACCGGCAAGCGGACTTGATGATTTCCAGGATGTGCGGTCATTATGTGCAATTCTGCCGGATCCGGCGCGCGTTGGCGGCGGTGGCGCCTGTCCGTTGCAGGGTTCGGCCTCGTCCCCTCGCCCCCCGCCACGCCCCCTTTCGCGATTCCACCTCCCAGTCGCCCTGACGTCACCCCTCGCTGGAGCTCCCCCGCAGTCTGCTTCCCCAAGCGCCATCTGCGGCGGTTTGGGCCGCGCAGGCCTCACCAGAGAATCTCACAGTATCCTTCGTAGTTGTTTGCACAAAGCATGGGGTTTTGATTTCGGGTCTCCGAAGCATTCGCATTCCGTGTGATAGGTCGGAGGAAAAATGTGGCAATTGTGATGGTTTAAATATTTACAGTTGATGGGGAAATCATAATGTTTGTATTTGGCAGTGTAGGATTGGAATAATACGACTTTTGACAGGCCGGGACTCTGTTTTTAATTGTCTCTTATTCTCCTCTGGAGGTTCTACCTCCCCCACTTTGCAAACTGCTTCCTCCCCACCACAGCGCCTCGATAATCGTTTCGGGGCAAGAATCTTGAGCCGTTCACAGCCAGACGGCAAAGATATTAGCCTCACCTGGGGGTAATGGAGACGTATTCCCATCACTGTAACTAGCTGACTTTCTCCACCTGAGCTGTTTCTGTCGTCACACGCCTGGAGAAACTGAGACGATTTGTATTAGTAATCGACAGTTTCATTTTTGCCCCGGCAGGTAATCGAATCCGGGACTCCCTCACAGAAAGCTAGCCTGCCATCCATGAGCCCCTAGAGGTGGCGCAAATCGGAGTAATGACCATTATTGCAAATCAGGTTGCAGTTATGTCCAGAGTGAATGTTTGTGTTTGACTTTGCTGGCCTATGAACCCATTGTTACATCTGTTGTGGTCTATAGGTTCTTAGCGAACTCGTGACGATGGTTGTAGTATTCATGAGTGTTACGTTGTTTGCTTTACCATCAACTACACATATTCCTCAATCTAACGCAATCATATACATTATATAAACGTACATGACGTGCACTATAGTGATAATGATAGTGTTATTAGTTTATAATTATTATAATTATTAGTTTTCTGTTTATTTTTGTGATATTCTTACTTAACAGTCTGCAGTGTAGGTACACATAACGACCGCTTCACACCTTTAAGGTTGAAGGTTCATGTGAGATTGAGACAAGAAAACAACAATTGCAAGCGTACTTGATATGTTTCTAAAGTATCGGCTGGAATTATTTCCATGTTTATGACTTTCTTATCAAAGAAGCCATATAGATGATATCTCATACTAGGGTCGCTCCCATCCGCTTGTTAATGTTGTCTTAGATGGTCAATTGTGTCAAAAATCTGGTACAATCGAGCCCCTAACTTCTGCCTTTGCTCTTACGTAGCTTCAGTTGCGCCTGCGCACGTTCATGTGTAACTAGAGGCTTGCAGCAGCAAATGAACGAAACCACACAAAGAGATTTTCCAAATCACTATATGCGTGCCGCTCAAGAACAAATAAATTATTCTCGTGTAACATTGCAATAATTTAAATATTTTATCCAAACACTCTTCATATACAGCAGTAACAATGTATGGTGTATGTACAATACAGCATTTCTTTAAATCAAAGAAATTGTTCCGTAACGCAATATGCGAATAGCAAATATTTCATGACGGGCAGCTCTGTGGCTTCCTATTGACAACAACAGCCGTGTCACATGGTGGGAAGCACTAGAGTACGATAATTCAGGAAGAATGCGCAGTTTGAGAATAGACGAAGAAACACAATCAAATATTGGCAGTTTTCAGTCAAAATCGTATGTTTCATTGATTGTGTATATTTCCAGTGATACCGAGGTCTAACGAAACCATAGACACCTCACAAATGGCTGGAGGATGCATAGTGTTCTTGCAATTTCCGCGCGCATTGGATTGATTGATTCATTGATTTGTCGTTGATTGTTCGTGATTCCGGGCGCGTCAACTACAGAGGTCATTAGTCCCGTAAGTGTTGAAAAGATTGATGCCTCATACGGTATTCGAACTAACATGTGTTGGTTAAGCGCTTTTTGTTTCACGTCACATACGTAGTTTTAAATTAGTCACAAACGTATTTGAAATATTAAATTATGGACTATTATATGAACGGCAGATATAAATGGCTACTAATGGTTTGTAATTTTATTGTTTTATCCTTTTCAATCTTTGGGATTAGGGCCATTCTGAGCAGAAGCGAATATAAATATATAGGTTGTTACGTGTCGACTAATCAATAAAATAAGAATTGCACGTTTCTGCAGTGAAAACAGAACGTGGTGATATAGAATATCATGTAGGGATATATATTTGTTTGGCACTGTTCTGTTTGAACTGTAGAAACATTAAATCATACATATTTACTCGGTTGGTCTCTTCATTTAATATATAATTTTCATTCTTGCCTCTCCTCACAAAGACCTTAATTCCGTAGATGGAAACACAAAAAAACTAGCGTAATTTAAAGTTACTATCAGAAGTAATGTCAGTGGTTCAGAGAATGGTCACCAATATAACCATTCAATCATAACGTGTTAGCTGGCTGTTAAGAATGTAACATAAGTATTTATTGGTTCCTTCAGAGTTGAGCTTTATCTTCAGAGTTCCTTTGTGTCCTCTTTAGTCTTATGCCCGACATCATTGGGATTGTCTCCCTGCACACTGCTGTTAAAAGATCATCCTGACATATGACATTTTTTAATCATTCCACTATTCCATGTGCTTTACCTCTGGTCAAGTGAAATTTTTATTTTCATGTTATCATAGAAGGTAGTTCTAATATGGTTCTAATACATTATTAATATAACAGTTCAAATAGCCATACTATATAGCACAACATACGGTGATGTATAATTGGTAATATCAGAACGAAAGTACGTGCATGAATCTATAGGCGAAATAGTTTCCCAAACTTTATTGAAATTTGCAGCCCGAACAGTTATGTATTCGAAATTCTCAGAAAACGTTTAACGATCTGCTAGCTATCTGAATTAAAATATAATAACGATCAGCAATTGCTTCAAACAGATATTCTATTTGGAAAATCATAACTGATTACGTGAATTATGAGATATTCGCCAACTTTACATGTAGGTTTCGGCAAAATGCTTGCATTGATTCTCAGTTTGTTTAATATTTATAATTTATTTAAAATATCCTATTGCGAAAGAATAATTTTCATTTTGAATAGTGTCAGTGTCACAACAATTCATAAGTGAATCATGAAACGTCTGTCAACCCGAGATTTATAACACTTTATTATTTAATAAAATATTTCCATGATGCTTTAACTCCGCGGTCATGAATAGCCATTTCACAAACCGAAACACAAAAACCTTTCACCCAGCTGCGAAATTCCAAACGCAAACAGTATATTTTGCATTGTGCCGCAGCCCAACATTGTGCATTGCCTGTTACACCAGCGTTAAAACAGAAGCGCGTTTAATTGTGGCCGATTGAGTGCTAAGGGCGTTAAACACGAAATAAAACCGTCGGCGCCGCCTGGGCTATTTTTCCTTTAACGCCTCGCGCCTGGCGTCAACGGGAACTACGCCGCACCGGCAATCCATAAACGCGTGATGAATATTGCGGCTGCACAACGGCTTCTCGCGACCGCGATGGGCGGATAGTCGGTCATCGAACCCGCTACCTTTGCACGTTATTGCAGTCTGAGGTCCATGACCTCCTACATATGACACGTTTTCCTACTCCCTCGATAATGAAGTTATTCCGTTTCCTACTCCGTGTTCATCTCTCATCATTCATCATTCATCTCATCTTCATTATTGCTTTCATCTGCTCGTTAGATTATTACGCACGTGCCTCAATGGACTTAGAAGTTTAAGAAGCCCTAACACCGATTGAATAAATATATTAATGAATTTCTAAAGTTGCCTTTTTACGGAAATGCACATACGCCTGTTGCTATTTTAGCTCTAGAGAAAGTAATCTACGCTAACAAGTTCGAACTGAATTAAACTTAGACTTTTTAATGAAGTAAATAGCAGTGGTACAACTCATACACCCTACGAAAGTTTCTATACAAAAGATGTGTCTCCTTGCTTCCGCAAATTTGAGAAAATATTTCCGGGATAGCGTTCCTTATCGTGAGAATATTAGTGCCGTTTCTGTGTACAAGGAGGATGAAGAATTGTTAGTAGGAAGATCGTAAAGTGCTATCCTGAGCAAGGAGAACGTAAAACGAACGTAAACAAATACTTCCTATGGTGCCAGTTTGAACGGAAAAGAACGGTGGTGAAATCCAAGGATTTAATCTGTGTAATCGTTGTAGTTGTATATCACAACTTGAAGACGAAATTACCTTAACGATCAAAAGATTCACCGTTCTGAACAGGGATCACATATAGTACAGGGAAAAATGTCAGTGTTATTTAGAACATTTAGGTACGGCTAAACATTAGATCTAAAAATTATTGATCAGACTTGCAGATCATGCATTTATATACCAAAACCTGTAATTCCGATGCAAATTAGTAATATTAATCAATGTATTCGAAATCATTTGTAATACGGGAAAAAAATCGGCTCTCATGAACTACGCTTGCCAATCTTGTTAACCGATACGAGCTTAGGAGTCACGTCGGCACGATGCCTGCGGAGACTGGTAAGTACCTCAGTGGTGCATTTAGAGTAATAAGTCTCGAAAGAAGGACGTCTGAACGCTCCAACAAATTCACAGACATGAAAAGTGGAATACAACATTGACTTTACAATATCGATGGCTTAGTGCACAAATATTGTATCTTCACTCATGGTCATTTTTAAGTTAATATCATTTTTGGAGACTCTTTCGTTCATTTCTACCTTGTGTACAAGCGGAGCATATCGGCACAATCGATCATGATTTTTGCAAGAAAGCAAACACTGTAGTAACTGCACCATTCCAAATTTTCAACCTTGATTTTCTCGAAACTTATAATTCCGATAACTGCACCAAGCCATCGATATGATGTTCTTCATTCTTTTATGAGATTTCTCGTTTGAACGTCATTGATAACGGTAATCTGTGCCGTTGGCTTTTCGTGTCACATCCAGTGGTGCGTCCAGCTTCAGCGGCTGTACGCCTCTGGTGACCTTTGCACCCACGCACTTGTCGCTTTGAGCGCGTCCTCCCGCCCGCCCAATCACCCACTCACCCAACCAACCACCCCCCCCCACCCACCCGCCCGCCCTCGCCGCCCGCCCTCGCCGCCCGCCCTCGCCGCCCGCCCTCGCCGCCCGCCCTCGCCGCCCGCCCTCGCCGCCCGCCCTCGCCGCCCGCCCTCGCCGCCCTCGCCGCCCTCGCCGCCCTCGCCGCCCTCGCCGCCCTCGCCGCCCTCGCCGCCCTCGCCGCCCGCCGGCCCTCGCCGCCCTCGCCGCCCGCTCACCAGCCCTCTCGCGCCGCCAATCCGGAAGGCGACCGCTCATTGCACTGGGGCTTCCTGCGCGCGCCGCCAGATGCCCGTCCATTCTGAACGCCGTTACAGCGGACTCCCTTTATCGAGTTAGTTTGGTTTTTTTGAAGGCATTTTACGTGTAGAGGGAGCTTTAGCGAACTGTGGAAAACAAGCTAACGGGCTGCCATTCGTCTCTGGCCGGTGGGTGGGAGAAGGGCGGGGGAGCGGGCGGCCCGCTCTCGTCGCCACGTGCAAAATTAAGTTCGTAAACTAACGGTTGAATAAACGCAAATTCAAGTATAAACACAGGGGCTTCGGCGCGCGGGACGGGTCGGCTGTTTGACAGGTCGGAAAAGCGACGGACAAACACAGCTTAGGTCTCTGTGCCGCGCGCCGCCGCCGCTGTGCGTGGACCGAGTTACGTAATTGCTAATACCGTTTCGCGCTCCCGCCCCGCCCCCTCCCCGCCCCCTCCCGTTCGGCCCTTGCGGATGCTGCCCGACGCTCGCTTTCACCCCCGCCCCGTTCACAACGCATTGGCTCCCGCCCTGCCCCTTTCATCGCGCTTTCATCCTCACTTGCACCCGCCGCTTTCGGCCTCGCACCTCACAATCGCTGCTGCCTCGACGTTTATCGAATGCCCATTGTTTCTCTCATCGTCACCACCCCGTCGGACCTCTGAAGGTACTCCATCGGCGTTATAGTCCCTCCCGTTTTCCGATCAATCGCCCCGAATCGTCCCCTTCATCGTCCTTCCGTTGTTCAACATCCCCAACGTTCCCCATCATCCCGCGTTTCCATCGTTCTCCATCGCTCGCCCATCATCCCCATTCGTACTCACACTACTTCTATTGTTCTATCGTTACTTCCCATCGTTTACCATTATCCGCTACCTTCCCTCAACATCGGCCACATCATCTCTTCATGGTTCCATTTCTTCTCGTCCCCGTGGATATCCGTAATTGTCACCTCATAATAGGTTCGTGTCCTCTATCGATCATCAACCAATAATCCCCCACCTTCCCTATCAAAATCTCCGTTCTGTCTTCCTTTGTCAACCCCATTGTCATTAACATCTTCTCTATCATGACCTCATCGTAGACGCCTCATCGACACCTTCATCGTCACCCTCATCGACCTTCATTGACGCCTCATCGACACCTTTATCATTAACTCATCGACATTTTTATTGCCACCCAATCCTAACCCTTATTACCATTTGTGTCATAATTTTGTCCTAATTTCAGTCGCGTCCATGGTTCCATCGGACCCTTACACGTCCATTCATCAAAAGTTCCCATTCTTCCCCAACCCCCCACCAAATATTACTTTCCTTTCCCTCTATCTCTTCTCACTGCGGTCCTCACGTGTATCGTTTCACCCCAAGCTTGCTCTTCCTCAGACCCCCGCCGCCACCCTTTGCATCTGTGTGATCCCGTGCGCTGCAAGTTTTCAGTTTAAATACCGTAGCGCAGTGGCGGGCAAAGCCGCGGCTGTACCGATGAGAGCCCTTTGTAGGTGGCAAGTGTCAGGAGGAAGGGGATTAGCTGGGCGCGGGGCACTCACGTGGAGAGGCAGCCCAGCGAGCGGCTCAGCGGCGGCGGCCGCTCCCGCCGCCCGCTCGAGGAGCGCCCGGCAACAGATACGACCCAGCGCAATGGGTGCGACGACCACGCCCACTTCGTCACACCGACCACACTATTTTCACTGCACACGTAGTGTTTTCCAAGGTTGGAATATTAACCCTCGTTTAATGTCTGGGAACTTGACAAAATGAACAAAATAATATGTCTATTACCGTCATTATTCCATATATCTCAAAATAATTTCCACAAACTCCTATAAATGTTTCTGAAGCATTATGTGTCAACAAAGAAGACTGCGTATGGTGTAGGTTATTCTTTATATGAAATATTTAATATAAAAAATTGTATTTATTATGGTTTTGAAAATAACTTAGAAAAGGTATCCGTATATAAAATCAATTATGTACCCTCAGTGTATTGCAACACATTCATGTTTACTGCTTCCAGTCATCAGATGACCTTGGGGTGCAAAAAGACACCAGGCATAGTACTTGAAATAAATAAGCAGATGTGGTACGAAGGTCAATAATATTTTTTATGGTTTAACCTGAAACAAAACACGTAACGGTATACTTAATACCCTTGCGGGCCTTTTCGCTTCTTTATGCCCTAGGGCCTTTTGAATACTTTATGGCCCGCTCTTATACCAACATAACACACAGAACTTAGTTATGAATTCGATTTTGTAAAGTTAAGATGCAAGCAAATACAATAAATAAATGGCATAATGCTTAAATAAATAAAATAAATTGTTATAAACCTTATTTTGCTTATTTGATATGAAAATTGAAATTTTGAAATGTTTCCGTGAACTTAAAATTGGCATCATTCACTCGCATTTCACTGTTACGTACCATCTTTTTTAGTGACATAATTATATTCTTCTTTAGTGGCGGTACTCGTAATAGTAATAAGATATATAAGGCACATCGGCTAACATCCTCGAAATGTTATTTTTTTGTGTTTTGACATATTCTAAATAACGTTTGACAATAGGCGCTAATAACCTAAAAGTACCGTTTCATCAGCGCAATTTACACTGTTATTCACGCTGGTAAATCTCCAATACACCATAAAGAGTTTTATATTTCTCAAGATTTTAATGGAAACCACTGTCCATAGTTTTGTTAGCTTTTGCGAGAATTTCCACAGGAACTTCACAATATTCTTTCATTTTGTACGAACAAATCAGTCCAATAACGATTATGCAATAGAAATTAGATATACACTCTGTTTTGTTTATCTGACGTCATATTGACAAATGACTGTTACAATGCGTCTTTTCACTTTAGACGCAAGAAATATTATAAAATGTTCGAATTCTTGTTTTATTCAGCAACGAACTACTAAACCATAAAGTTTTGTATGCACCACGGGCGTTACTAGATGTTTTTGCCCCTCAGGCGACTTCCAACCCCTCGGGCCAGAGGCCCTCGGGGTTGGAAGTCGCCCTCAGGGCAAAAACATCTACTTAACGCCCTTGATACATAAATAACTATTTTGCTTTTATAATTTACCTATCAATGATAGAATATTGTAAAGGTTACGTTGACTGAAAAATCGGAAATTACCATTTATGAACAACCTACAATTGTTGCAATAGGCCATACACAACCTTTATGCCTACTAACATTTTTCTGAAATATCTCCGCAAGTTATTCAATGTCATTCTATTGATACACATCTGTTTATTTTCTGATCCTTTGTTTCGCTCTTCGTCGGCATTTCCGAGGTCAAGAACGGCGTAATACATTTGGTTGTGGTTCCAGATTAGTTCTGTTGTTTCAGAGTGTTTCTGCTTCAAATTGCGTGACTTTTTTCGTCGTATCCTAAGCACAGACATATTCCTTCCCTTAGACGTAGACGCGTCGCATTCTTAAATGTAATTTTGCGATAAAAGGCTAAATACGCTTCTATAACATTTCGGCGAATAATACGCGCCTAGTACATATTTAAAAATAAATCTGAGTCTTTTACCCCGGCAAATAAGATATATTTCAAGATTCTGTCGTATTTAATTCTCTCGTGTTTAATGGTAAAAAGAGAACTGAGAACATGGATTTATTCACATTCACATTTTACTGCATATTATCTGCATTTGGGGAAAATATCTGCTTACGTTCAAATTAATTAAGAACATTTATTTCAAAACAGTCTCTCTGACACAAATATTTCAACTCATCTTAGAAAAGGTAGTCCTATTTCTAGTCAACTCTCCGCTTATGATGTTTATTCACACTACTGTTTCCATTTGTCTTTATCACTCAACTCTTTACATCAATACAGTACACTTAAAATTACATAATTCTGTCACCTATTCTTCCTCAGCTCATCTAGGTCCATCCTGATCCTTTACAAGTCATCAACACCGATCAATCCTCGTGAATCCCCATCCAAGTCCAGTCCATCCCAACGTATCCTACGTTCATCCTAACGTCCCAACGTTCATCCTAATATCAAATTATCAAACTATCTCCTTCCCTTCCAGCCCGTCTCATTCCTCTCTCACCAAGGCCAGCATGGGTGTGAGTGTAAGTGAAACAATTCCGCACTACAGTGCGCTGATATCAAAGAACTGACATACACAATTATCTTCCCCGTTCCCTCTCAGATTTCTGCGGACTTTCATTCTCTTCCTCCCTCCCCCGATACGCCATGAACACCAACCCATCCTCATCAATCCCCATCCAAGTACAGTCCATCCCAATGCATCCTGTTCATCCTAGTATCGAATTTTTAAACAACCCCAATTCTTTCCAACCCATCTCAATCCTCCCGCACCTAGATCAGCATGAATGTGAATGTAAGTGAAACAATCCCGCACTAGAGTGCGCTGACATCGAAAAACTGCCATACGAAATTATTTTCCCCGTTCCCTCTCGGATTTCTGCGGATTTTCACTCTCTCCCTCCCTCGCCCGAGACGCTATCAACATCGATCTATCCTCATCAATTCCCACCATAGTCTAGTCCATTCCAACGCATCCTGTTTATCATAATATCGAATTCTCAATCTACCCCATCCTTTCCAACCCATCTCAATCCTCCCGCACCTAGACCAACATGGGTATGAGTCGTGAGTGAATCAATTCTTTACAATGCTTGTGCCGGCATCACGGAACTGACATGGAGAATTATCTTCCCCATTCTCTCCCAGATTTTCCGCGGAATTTCATTATCTCCCTGTCACCCTAGGGACCCCAACAACATTGATCCATCCTCATCAATCCCCATCCAAGTCCAGTCCATCCCAACGCATCCTGTTCATCCTTGTATCGAATTCTCAAACCATCTCCATCCCTTCCAGCCAGTCTCATTCCTCTCCCACCATGGGCCCACATGAGTGTGAGTCGTGAGTGAATCATTCCCTCACTATGCGTGCACTGACATCACAAAACTGACATGGAGAGTTCTCTTCCCCTTTCCCTCCCAGATTTCCACGGACTCTCTCCCCCTCTCCCGTGACGCCCTCGGCGTCACCGCCGCCGCCCGCCGCCAGGGCTGATTGTGCAGAGGGCGCGGCGCGGCGGCGCGACGCTGCGGGGGCAAATGAACCCGCGCCCTTTTGAGCGGCGGCAGCCGAGCGCGCTCGTGAACGCTCCGCCGCGTCTCGTCGTGTCGCGCCGCCCGCGCCGCTCGCGCCGCGGCTAAGACGATAACGACGTTGGAACCCGGCGCTCGCCCCGCACCCAGGAGCAAGGGCCGCGCGGGCGGAGACAGTACGGCGCGAGTGCTTTCTCTGACGCCTGATCACTGCTTCGTTTTCCCTTTGTGCTTTTCACCACGGAGCGACAGTGGGTATTGATTCCGCTGGACTACTGTGGTCATTAGTCCCGTATGTGTAGTACATGTATGTATGTGTATACCTGTAAGGTGGAATTGATCATCATTCAAACATGAGATCCGGCGAAGTCCTACACGTTGGAATGCGGCGTTATCCCCTTTCAAAAAAACCCCAACGGGGTATCGTCTCTGAAGGGACGAACTGGAAGCTTCTGTTCGGTTCCCGACATGCTTTTTAGACTCTAATGACGTTGGAACCCGTCGCCCGCCTCACCTCGCGCACATAGGAGCAAGGGCCACGCAGGCGGAGACAGACGGCGCGAGTGCTTTCTCTGACGCCAGATCACTACTTCGTTTTCCCTTTGTGTTTTTCACCACGGAGCGAGAGTATTGAATCCGGTGGACTACTGTCGTCATTAGCCCCGTATGTGTATTACATGTATGTGTTTAACCGTAAGGTGGAATTGATCATTATTCAATCATGAGATCCGGCGAAGTCCTACACGTTGGAATGCGGCGTTTTTCCCCTCCAAAAAAAACAACCAAAAGCATATCGTCCCTGAAGGGACAAGCTGTAAGCTTCTGGATGGTCTCCCGACATGCTTTTTGGCTCTAATGAGCCAAAGCTTACCTCTCGCCGCCCTGCACCTACGAGCAAGGGCCGCGCGGGCGGAGACAGACGCCGCGAGTGCTTTCTCTGACGCCTGATCACTACTTCGTGTTCTCTTTGTGCTTTTCACCACGGAGCGAGAGTGAGTATTGATTCCGGTGGACTACTGTGATCATTAGTTCCGTATGTGCAGTGCGTGTATATATGTGTTCATCGAAATAGGCGGAGATTTCCCTCCGTCATTGGAACATGAAATCCAGCGAAGACTTACGTGTTGGAATGCGGCGTTTTCCCCTTCCAAATAACTTCCAATGCGGTATCGTCTCTGACGGAACAAGCTGTAAGCTGCTGGCGGATCTCCCGTCGTGACCTTTTAGGCTCTAACGACGATGGAACCCCGGAGCGGAGACAAGTAGCGCATGCGCTTTCTCTGACGCCTACTCATCACGACGTCGTTTTTCCTTAGCGCTTTTCACAATTGAGTGAAGGGGACATTGATTCCGAACGCTTTGACTACTGTGATCGTTAGTTCCATAAGTGGTGGTGGTCGGCCAACGCTGGAACCTGAGATCCGAGATGCTTGATCACCTCGCCGACCGTTTTCCCTTTGGGCTTTTCACCATTGAGGGAAGGAGTATTGATTACTACGAGTCGTTAGTCCCGTATGTGTAGTACATGTATGTATGTGTATACCCGTGAGGTGGAATTGATACTTCATCATTGAACATGAGATCCGGCGAATACCTACATGTTGGAATGTGGTCTTTTCCCATTAGAAATACGAATACCCCCCTCTCACAGAGATATTGTCCCGAGTGGGACACGCTCTAGGCTTCTGGATGGTCCCCCGACACGCGTTGTAGGCACTAACGACGTTGAAAGCCGGCGCTCGCTTCGCGCTGCCCCGCACCTAAAAGCAAGGACCAAGACAGGCGATGCGAGTGCTTTTTCTGACGCTTGATCTCCACGACGTCGTTTTCCCTTCGTGCTTTTACTACGAAGAAAGAATGAATGAGTATTAATTTCGATGAACCGCTGTGATCTTTAGTCTCGTAGGTGTAGTGCTTGTTGTATCCAAGGAGGTGGCAGTGTTGCACAGCTGGAACATGAAATCCGGCGTCGAACTACAAGTCGGAATGCGGCTTTCCCCCTTCAAATATCTCTTCCAATGGGGAATCGTCCAGTTGGCTGGACTCCCAGGTAGCGTTGTAGGCTCTAAAGACGTTGGAAGCCCTGCGCTTGCTCCTCCGCACCCGGGCCATGAGCCGCGCGAGCGGACACAGACTTCACGAGTTCTTTCTCAGATGTTTGATCATCACGATGTCGTTGTCCCTTTATGATTTTCACCACAGGGTGAGTGAGTATTCATTTCGAATGCGTCAATAACTATGGTGGATAGTTTCGTAACCGCAGTGCTTCCTGTAGCCTGGTACGTGGCGGTGTTTCTCGCCAGCTGGAAAGTAAGTCCGACACCGACTTAAGTTGCCACGACACCGGCTTAAGTTGCCACGGTGTTTTTCGTTTCTTCCTCCTCGAGGCTTCTCCCCTTAGCAAAGCTCTACGTCGCTCTAAGCTCCTGACTGATTTCCAGGTTTGTGTGTTAGAGGATTGCGTGAAAGTGTGTGTAAGGAGAGAGGGGAAGACAACGATGCAGTTTGAAAGATAACGTGCGATGCGGAGGCTTTTAAGGTACTAGTCCGTCATTCGCCTGGTATTGATTGGAGAATCCATGAAAAACTACCAATCAGCTGGCTGTTGGATTTTTCCTCGACATAGCTCTTGAATTCCTCCCAGCAATGTAGCTAGTGTCGTAAATTTACCACCATCGAAACTCAAACTCTAGGATCTCCCGGTCAGGCATGCCTGCAGAAAACAGGTGTTGTTGCCCAGATATTGTTCCCGGTCTGGTGCTTGAACCAGCAGCGACTACTTCCATCTATGTTTTTTTACCGTGGAATGGACGTTTTGGAAAAGCAAGAAGTTTTCACAACCTTTTATTGGAAGAACATAAGAAAACTGTTGACTTTGAGCAGAATTTCATGTGCGGCTAAATAGGAATAGATGACTGGTATAAACGTTCCATACCTCATTTTATAATCAACCCTGCTAGAAATTCCAATACGTCATGCGTGTTCAGTCGCAGAATCCCAAAAGTTGGATAAATTTTAAAAGCTTGCGAGTGTTTAAAAGAGAAGTTCTGAAAAAGTATTTTTATTGAGAAGGCACCTTATTAGTTTTAAATGATTTCGAACTTCTTCTTACAGAAATTTTGAATAACGAGATTTTAAACTCTTTTAACAAGCCCCAAAGCCACGACTAAATTTTTAATAAGGCTATTCGTTTTTAAATCAGATCCATTACTTTGCCTCAGTTTCTTCAAATCGCCCAATTCCGGATAATGTATTGATTTGCTTTCTGCAGAGGTAATGATCGATTACTTTTCTGGAATACTTTACTAGTCGCTACGTATTTTTCAGGTTACCTTCACAGCAATCTATTGTGCAGGAATGTAAACCGAGTAAAGTTGCTGACAGCTTTGGGGAAAATACAGAGAACTTTCGAGTCTCTTCGCGAGAAAGGCCACCCTTTCCAGGCCGTTAATGGCAATGGTGCTTCTTTGATCTTTCGGAGCTTTTGCGTGCGTGAGAAATCATGCAAAATTCCCTTTTGTAAAGACGGGGAGGGAGGTATATGTCTCTCTCAATTTCCAGATATTTTGCACTCTAAATTTCTACATTGAAAATATAATTCGTATAACAGTCATAAAATCGAAGCATTATCCTAAGGGTCTGTAGCGAAAATTATGAATTTCAGATTTCCTTTGAAAGTTTGCTCTACTTTTACTTAATAGTACTTTGAATAGTTTCACTTAATAGTACTTTGAATACAAGTGAAACAGAATTAATACATATTGGGTTACATATATTATTTCATCAGTATTACAATATATTTTGTAATACTGCTCGAAGTGCCCCTTTTTCAAACAACAAATAATAGACTAAAAGATAATAGTTCTGTCAAAATTCTGTATAGAAGGCTGAAGAAAATATTGTAAAATAAGGAGATCTGAGCGCAAAGCACATTTTCATGGAAAATTCTAGTTTACAGCATAATATGTACAATTCCTGCCAACGTGTGGTGACCTCAAACTTTCGTGTGGAGAGAACCACTTTGAATAATTTTTTCATCGGTATCCATTTCGGGAAACAATTGCACAATGAAAACCAGATCTACAGTTCCAAAGCAGATCACGAAACACAATTCAAAACATTGTTGTGGTGTGACAGAAACGCGAATAATTAGGCGAAAGCTGCGGTACCAAAACGAAATATTCAGAGTTTAAAGAATTAATGATCATGATGCATTCAAATAGATCTTTCGTAAAAGGGTCCATAAGCCGATGAGTTGATAGTAACAAGAACGATATTCACAATAATCAAGAAATCATTGTTCACATCAATCCTAGGTGTCTAAAGTTGGAAGTATGGCTCCCCGGACCTCCCCACCTGTAGATATTTCCGTGAGAACGATAGCCATAGGTTTCTGCATTTTCTCCATGCTTCAACCCTCCTGTTCTGTCTAACCCTCTCGTCTTCTCTCTAACCGCCTCCTCCCCCTTCTATTTTCTCTCCTCTCCTTCCTCTTTGTCCCTTCTTCTACCTCTTTCCATCTAAACACCACTTCTCTTCTCCGTTCCTTATCTCTCTCATCTGCCATTCTTCTCTTGATGCCTCCTTCCCTCTCTCACACGGGTAGCAACTTTCGCCTGCGGCTGCGGCGGCGCCGCCTGCGCCTCCGAAGTCGATCATCCTCCCACCGCGCCACCGGGCCCCGCCCCCGCTGAGAGCCGCCGCCTGACTTGGAGTAACTACTTTCGCAGTCAGCTTTCGAAGTGCGCGCGGGGCCCGCCAGAGAGCTCCGCCGCCGGCGACCCGCGCCTCTCCATTACCACGCCCGATATGCGCTTGCCCGCGGGCGGGCGCCGCTCGTACTCACACCCCCCGCCCCCCCCGCCCCCGCCCCCACTCCCCACTCCCCCGCGTCCCGCTCGCCCGCGCCCCGCCCCCCGCCCGCGTCCCGCCCCCTCCCGCCCGCGTCCCGTCCCCCCCCGCCTGCGTCCCACGCGCCCGCGCCCCATGCGCCCGCGTCCAGCTCGCCCGCGCCACCCTCGCCCACGCCCCGCTCGCCCGCGCCCCGCCCCTCGCTTCCGCTCGCCCGCGCCGACCTGCACTTGCCCCTCCCCCTCCCGCCCTTCGCTGCTATTGAGCTGGGTCTCGTCCCACGGATTCTCGTCGAACCGGGGAACTTCGCTGACCGATCGGCTGAGTTGAGCTCAGAGCGGTGGATTTTTGACTCCCGTTACAGAGCTAGTTGGAAATCAATCGCTTTATGGAGAAGAATTCTGGTGGCCGGCTGTTATGATCGTTAGTTTTTAATTGTTTCTCCTATCAATACCAGGCAAACGCCTGAGCACTAGCCTAATAAACTGACCATGGATTGTGCGCGATCTTTCCTTTCTAGTCCGTGTCCTCTTCTCTCTCTTACACACATGTACAACTCATATATACTACATTATACACATGTCGGGAGGTCATCCGTGAGACCTAGAGATTGTCTTGGCTGGGGCTATGTCCGCATTGGGGAGATACCTCAAGAACGAAATCCCCCGCAATTCACCGTGAAGGTCGGCACTGGATCTCACCATCGAGTGCGGGAGGGACACTACCAACTCCCAAGACCGAACATCAACGGGACTAATGATCAGAGCAGTCGTCGTGCTCGGAAACAATCAATCATTCGCTGGCCGACAATGGCGCAGTTGCTTTAGGACCCCGAAACATCAGGCTTTGGTAAGTGTAGTGCATGCACTACACTTACGAGACTAATGTAGCTGTTGATGCGACCGGAATAACTGGTCAATCAATCAAATGGCAGGACTTGTTTTGGACCTAAAGGGACAAAGAATGCTCTGTGAAAAATACATATTAATTGTGCATGATAGAAGGTCGCAGTTTCTGAGAATGAAGTATGACGCAATTTATTATTTGCTCAATAAAGTTCCTGCTGAGCTTGATTTCTCATTTAAATCTCAAGCTCAATCTCAATAAAAAGTTTCAAACATCTGTATTTTGATTTGATTTTTTGTGTTTGCTGTTGAGGTTAATACAACAAAGGAAGTGTAACGTTCTAATATTAAAGTACATAAATGTTAAGAAGGTATTATATCAGAATACAGAAATCAAAATTCGTGATGAGTCTCATATTTTATTTGCGCGAAAAAACACGTCTGAATTTTGCCGGCGCAAATGCAATCCTTAAACACTGTTCGTAGAGGCTAAGGGTCTCGGTTTATTGTCTTCTCGCCATAATCTACAAAACGGGATCTTTTGAGATCTTCTCTTACGTTTTAGAGGACTTGCCTCGTCTGAAGTCACCCACTCCGTGGTAATAGTCGGGCGAGAAGTATCTCTGATTCTGACTCGAGCAGTATCTGCAATTGTATAACTTTTAAAACACGTTTCGTTAATAATTTTGGCCCTACGTAAGGATTGGAGATGGAGGGTGGACACATATAACCATATTCAAGAGTTTCCATAGGAAGATTATAATTTCTTACTCGCCTTTCTAGACGTACAGACGAGTTCCTCAATATTGTTTTTTGATATTGTTCCTCAAAAATATTTTTTCTCATATTGACGGAATTAAGAGGTATGATTTTAAAACTTGCAATTATTCATGTTTTCTCTAATAAATCAGTGGTATTTCGTAGATAGTTTTATTTTTCTCTTTTCCAAATGCTCAGACATTTGTGCGCATATATGCTGAGAATTTTTCCTGTCCAGATTTGGACCATTATTATAACCTCATTCACATGAACGAATTGCTAAGAATTCTTTAAAATTAAGATATCTTACCCTGTGGGTTGCGGTCTTTTTAATCATCGAAAAAATTACGAGACTTCGTGAATATAATTCTGGACTGGGTGTACACGGGTGTTAAAAGATCAAATTTTCACTTCCCTCCTCCAATTAAAAGCCACTCACGTCAAACAATGCAGTCGCCATTGGGATCAAAGCGTGGGCGTGTTTTCAAAGATTGGGCGTGTTTTCGATGTAAATGTTCAGTAAGTACTTTATTTGGAACAACACATATGATGTGGATCCTGCTCGTGATTCAAAAATTAAGCTCTGTCATGATTCATTCTAAAAACTTTCATTCCACTTTAGCAAAGTGCAAACAAGAATTAGGAGTGTAATGGTGAAGTTTTACTTTGATTACTTCTCTTTACCTTAGTGAAATTTTAAACAAACCTCCCATCTTATGGTGCTTCATTGAAATATATTTCCCTTCTATAAAACAAGTTCATTCTCGGATCCCCTTCATCTCTTGCCTTTGAAACTTTTGTCAGTCTTCTGTGTCTGCATGTCTTTACGTTAAGCCACTTTCTCGCCTGCGCCCTCCTATCTCTTCCGCGGTGCCATCTTCCTCGGCGCCCCCTGCCTCGGCCGCCCGCGCTCTTTGCTGCGGCGCGGCGACAGCCTGTCCGTCGGCAAAAACAAAAGCCTCGCTTCTTGCGCTCCACAGCACCCAGCCCCCCGCCTCCACCGTTGCCCACCCACCATCTCCCTCAATCGCTCCTACCTCGGCCATGCCCGGCCTCTGTCCCCGCTGTCGACCTGTCGCTCCTCTCCACTCGCCCTCACCACACACGTACCCACTCGCTTATCCACACTGTCTTTCCTTCACCGCACCATTCACACAACCACACAGCCACACCCCACACGCCCTACACATCGTTCTGCTCCACCAACTGCCATTCCGCACCACCCCAACCCACTCCACCTCGCCCCCACGCCAATCCTGAGGTGGATCATCACATTCCACCAGCTTCTACCCTACCCCACCTCACTCCACTCCACTACACGCGACGCAACGCCGCCCCGAACCACCTCATCTCACCACATCCCATCGCATCCCAACCCACTCCACCCCTTAAAATTTCACCTCACCTCAGCCCATCTTACCCCACCCTACCTCGCCTTGCCACGCACTGTCCTGCCCCGTCCCCTTTCCCACGTCCTGTCCCACCCCGTCCCGCCCCGTACCGCTCCGTTGTACCTCTTTCCGCCTCCGTATCGCTTCGCCATGCCCCACACCATCCCCGCTTCCATTAATCCACCCGGCATCACCAAGTTAACTACCATCAAGACCCGCATGCCTTCGCCAGCCATGTCGTGCCTGCTTCATGCTCTCATGCTGTCACTTCCGCGGCTTCAATCCCCTTCAACTCACCCCATTTCGCCACGACCTACCGGGCTCCTGTTCACACCACTGACTCGTCCCATTCCCAACCAGCAACTGTGGTCGCCTGCATCCGTGCTACTGTTACTGCCACTGCCACTGCCACTGCCACTGCCACTGCCACTGCCACTGCCATTGCTACAGTCACTGCCACTGCTACTGCCACTGTCACTGTCACTGTCTGCCACTGCCACTGCCACTGCCACTGCCACTGCCACTTCCACTTCTACTGCCATTGCCCCTGCCCGTGCCACTGCCAATGCCATTACCACTGTTACTGCGCGCTGCCCCCGCTCCTGTCATTGTCCCATCCTCGCCCTCCGCGCCTGCCGCCCCGCCCTAATGTCACGCATTTATTCTCGGCAGCGCCAAAGCGGATCTGCCTAAGTTTTTAATAATTGGACGCCTGTAAACTTTTCGTCTTTAGCAAATGGTCTTGCGCTTTGTCTCTCCGTCTCACTCGCACTTTGTTTTCCGTCGTCATGGAAAAAAGTAGTCCGCTTTTCCTCCTCTGAAACTTTTAGTCTTGCTTTTAGACGCGAGGTCTGAACATTTCTCGAAATTTCTCCACATATAAAATGTCAGTTTTGCGCTGTTTGCGAGAATGGAGCATTTATTGCCGTTATCTGTCGGCGGTGTGCGTTGTTAGCAACGTCGAAATTGTACTTTGACACATCTTTCTCCATTATTTAATTAACGTGAATCACATTTATTCTTCATAAACGATTGTCACAGGAAGCTTGTCTGCAAGACTGAGATAGTCCAGTTTTTATGTTTGAGCATGAAATATGTCATCCCCGCTTCGGGAAGGTAAATCTTGAGATTTATTCGTTGGCGCAGCGTCTGTAAGGATCGTAAATAACAATTTGAGGGCTCCCGGCGTCTGCAACCAACGAGATGTGGGTGTTGCCTTCTAGGTGAAGTCTACGGGTGTCGGACGGAGAAGGTTGCCGAATAGTGTTACAAAGAACAATGGGAACAGAATTAAGAATAATTGCAATGATGAAATACGGAAGAAAATATGCGAAACAAAAATATATTCCTAGATGTGAAAAAAATACGTACCTGAGGATTGTTTTAATTGATCCTAACCATTCGTAACAGATGAAAGATATTTGTAATTTGAGAGCGTAAGCTTTACAGCTTCTGCTAAAGCAGAAAAAGAATCTAAAAGACTTTATATAAGGAGAAATAATTTCTGAGATTAATCTGATACATTACAAATACTCAGAATTTTGGGTTTGTAATTTATCATAATGTTAAGTTATATTTCTGTATACTTAATCTTGTTGAAAATTGCTTAATCCAATTTTTTTTTATGGAAAAGTTTGTGAATAGAGGAATATGACGAACACACTTCAGAAATTAACGTAAGAGGCATCACAAGAACTACTGCACTGCATATTAGAAAGCTATTAATAATTCACTCATCTGAATCAGCGTAATTTAACAAATTTAATCTCGTTTATTTATTCTTTAAGATATTCAGAGACTTATTTAAATAACTAAGATATTTAAAAGATATTTAAATAACCCTACTTATTTTAGACTTCAATGGAAAACAAATGCAATTTAAGATACAAAGAATATCGTAATTCAGCATTTTACACTTGACCAGCTTGACTAAGCTTCGTAAAGTTAAATATTTTTTCAAGGTAGGGGCACAGAAAATAATTATTAAACTAATTAATATAGTGCGCCAGGAAAGTCTCTCCGCAGTGGAACCTAGATTGTGAGTGTGCTAGCAACAGAAATTATGTTGGTAGCACTAGCTGCGGCATGTAACAAATGAACACGTACATTGCATACTCAGCACAATCATCACTGGTGCTGGACGTTGTTCCCTTCACTTGTTCCCCAGTGATGTGTTTGCTACCAACATAAATGCAATTTTTAATAGGAGGTCCTGACCAGTCTCAGTGCTGAGAGACATTCCTTGCTCTCATGTATGACATTAGATGAACTGTGATTATTAAATCTAACGAAGTGCTCAGTAAATTGGAAGTAAATAATCCTACGGAGAAATGCAAAACGTTGTGTTAGGATACAGTTGGGCGCAAACATTTATTTTTAGATTAATTATTTAGTGACTCATCTTATTTATCTTCAAGATAATGTTATTTCTAGTTCACGTGATTTCATTCTTGATTTATCTGCTTTATTCTCTTTGACATTCATGTTATTCCTTTTCATTTGATTCATTTGTTGCAATCACTTTATTTGAAAGTTTCTAAAAATTGTTCTATCCACGTACTTAAATTTTCCATTCCAAATAAGTTCAAGTTAATTTTTATAAGGAATGTTTATGTAATTTATATAATAATAATATTATTTTATTATTATATTATTATAATATTAAAAAATAACTAGAAAAATTTTGCTATTACTTACGCCCATGTGCATGTAAATATGTGAGTTACACACATCGCGCCTGTTGGTTCAATTACTTAGTTCACAGATGGTCCCTACTCGTTCAAAGATGGACCCTGTCGTTTCGTCAGATTTGATCTTATTGGAATTCGAAGTTTAATTATAAATTAGATTCAAATAAATCATCTCAATTACATTTTGGCACTTGTACTGAATTACAACAAGAATTGACGCTACAGTATACTTTGATTTGATTTATTCTTCTTATTTATGATGTTGTGCATGATAGAGTTTAATTAACAGTTATAACAAGATTATAGTGTTTACTTATATTTTGTTTATTTTAGATAACAATATTCAAGCTTGTTATCTAAAATAAACAAAATATTCGAGCTTGTCCCAGCTGGGGCGGCACCTAGCTGATGGGAGATACCTTGAATGGAGATAACCCTCGTATGCCGTGCAGGTTGGCGCCTGATCTCACCATCTCGCGGGGAAAGAACAGTCACATCCCGTGATAAAACATGAACTACACTTACGAGATTGATGACCACAGCAGTTGAAGTGACCGGAAACTCAAAATAATCAACCTAACAAATAACTGCATATTAAACAACAAAACTCTTGCATTTGTATCATACACAAACATACTTTATCTCGCAGGTCGATCACGCTTATTGGTTCAGTTGCCTTCGCTGTTCACTGTTCGTTGGACATCGGTTGTCCGGTCGCCGCTGAATTCAGCGGCGGCGGCGGCGGGACAGCCCGTTTTATGAATCGGCCATTGTTCTGTCCCCCGCGGCCCCCCCGCGCGGCGGGCACCACCGCTACCCGATAGCGAATCGCGGGCTCCGCCATAATAAATCGCGCTTCTCGAAGTCTCGTTTCGTGTTTTTGAGTGATTTGTTGCCCCCGTCCGCTACACCCGCGCATTTACATACGCTTCTCCGTAATTATTCATTCGGGTGCGTGCCCAACAATGACGGCCGCGCGCGGAAGGTTGGGTGCCACTCGGCGGCGGTGGCGAAGGGCACGCGAAGGGTGGGGAAGAGGGGTGGGTAGGGAAGGGGGTTGAGGATGGCAAGACGGAGTAGTGCGAAAAGACGCATTCAGTAACAGACACGTCTTAATATAGCGCGATTTTTCTAACTCTGCCCCTCAAACCCATGGCTACCATGGAATACCACACGGTATTTCGGGTCTTTCTCCGTCACGCCGCTAGAAGTCGCATGATCGCAAGCATTGCTTGATACGGTCGCGAACATGCAATGTCTGGCGGCACGACTGAGAACGTCGCGAAATACCGTGACGTATTTCATTGTGACGACGGGCCTTGAGGAGCAAAGTTAGAAAAATCGCAGTATAATTCATGTACAATAGATTCGTCTTAACAAATCAATTAAATACCAATACTTACATGCACGTTCTTCCATTGTGCCTTATTCACTGATGCGAGTGAGTGATTAGGCACATCCTTTTGTTCTTTATGAAGAGTGAACTGACATGTAGAACATTGCCCGGGTCTTTTTTGCAAATTATCTTTCCCCGGTAACCATTATATTGCGCTTAAATATAAGCGTCCCTACCTCTGATGTTTTGTGTAAAGTGTTCGCCGTGTCATTGCGAAAAGAGATAGAGCCACAGATGATTAAGATGATTACATTTATATTCAAATTGTCTATTGAATTATGTAAATGTATCATGAAAGAAATAATTACTTATAAGATGCATTGATGAATAAAAAAAATTGTTAGTTACATAGTACCAATGCTATATTGCACACAATAGTATACATTTTTGTGCTCCACTGAATTTCACACACTGAATTTCGAGAATTCATGGCTCATGGAAACTTTTTCTTTAAATTGTTTTCTCGGATAGAGCAAAGGACGTTTGTTAAAGAAACAGCATAGGGCTCATTCGTTGAACTCTCTCAATTTGCGAAAATTGCAAAAGTACAAATATTTTGGAGTCTTCCTACAATTAGAATATTGAAGATAGATTTTGTTAAATAATCTTCTAAGACAGTTCTTGAGAAAAGGTAATGTACAATTTTTCGAAAATATGTGTTATTTGACCATACTTTTGCGTGAAATTTAGGTAATTTTTAAACAAATATTTTCTCAAAAACTGCTCCTTTTCCTTCGTTACATATTTTACTCTTTATGTTGTAAAGGACAGGGAAAAGAGTTGGTGTTTGCCCCGTTTTCCCAAACGCTCTGCCTTTTCAAAATTGCAAAACAACTTTTTTGAAAAGTACGTTGTTCCTGTTGTTTTCTTCATATAATCTTTTCGAGAAAAAATAAATATTAAATAAAGTCATTTACAAATTTAGCAAAAAAAACCAGTAGTTTTCGCGTAATTTCTTCTTACAGTTAATATAATTTACAAAAAAAAGTTTATCAAAAACAGCTCCAATGTTTTATTTTCCCCTTGGATAGGGCAAAAGGTGCTCAATAAAAGGCATAGGTCTAATTTCTTTGTAGTAAATTTTGGGAAATTGCAAAAGTTAGAAATAATGCGAGAAAGTACGTGATATAGTAGCACCTCTAGCTTTCTTTATGAATAAATACGAGTAAGAAAATCCCGCTTCGGGAGCGCGGCGTCAGCCCGGGGCCTAGGCCGCGCGTCGACGCAGCACCGAGGTTCGGGAGGGGCGTGGGCGTGGGCGGGGGAGGGGAGGGGCGTGGGCGGGGCGAGGCAGCGCCGGCAGCGCCCGGGGTCTCCGTCCCGCGGCAGATGCGGGCTGCGCCGGCGAGGGGCTCAAGTGTTTCCGCCTCCGCCGCCGGGGGAGGATGGGGGGGCAAGCAGGGGCGGGGCGGGGGGCGGCGATGCTCCAGGAGGTAAAAAGCGACGTCCTATTGTCGCGTGTGGAGTGCCCTTTGTTTCTTCCCGCGCGCGCTGGCTCCTCGACGGCGCCGCGGCCCCGCCCCCTTCCCCCCGGTGCCCGCCCTCGCTCCGCCCCACCCCTCCTCGCCCTTCCCCGCCCCCTTCCCCCGGTTCCCGCTCTCGCACCGCCCCTCCCCTCCTCGCCCTTCCCCGCCCCCTTCCCCCGGCTTCCACCCTCGCTCCGCCCCGCCCCTCCTCGCCTCTCCTCCCTTTGACTTCTGCCCACGCTGCCGTCACTACCTATGACTCTGTCGTCTCTCCTCCTGCAGCCTCCCTCGCAGTTTCTCCGACGCCACCGCCACACCCTAACCTCTGCTGGCTCACTACCCCGTCGGCCTTGTCACGACAACCCTCTCATTCTTCGTAGTCTCCATGTTTGCTTCTGTCCATGCTGTCGACATTGACTTAAGATAATTCGTCTCACTATACCACAACTCACTAAACTTCCCCGCAGTCCCAGCCACATACTTTTTTGAAGCTTTTCCGTTGACTCACTTTGCATCACCACCTCACCTTATTTTTCACTGGTTCTCTTCTCGATGCCACTGCCTTTGTCACAACCACAATCCAGATTTTCTTATTCTCCATGTTTGTACCCAAAATCGCCGCACCAACAACCGGATATCTACGCACTTACTATCACAATCCATGCCTATGATACAGTTCCCTAACCCAACCATCAGTGACTCCACCAGATTGGACTCCTCCCCTCGAACTCATGCGCGCTCATATATCTTCGTGCTCCCATTTCCACAGTTTACAAACTTGTCGTTTACCATCAGGAGGTTTCTTATTCAATTATTGGCACTTCCTTTCAATGTTGCTTGCTTTTCCTTCAAATCTTCCTGGTCGTCTGCCGCTCAAAACGCTCTTGCGTGCGCCTTTCACACGTATTTTCAGTATCTATCTCCTCCACCGTCAGAATAACCTTTACCTCCCATAATTACTTCGCCGTAGCCCCGTCTACCCATCGTCATCATCGTCACTTCTACCATCCCCTTCACCTCATCCAACACCACTTTCGCCGTCTCTACCACCTCCATCCCCATCTTCACTACTTCCACCGTCACCGCTATCTCCGTCTCCACAGTCGCCATTCTCACCATCGCCCCCATCCGCCGCCAATACTTTCACCACCTCCGCAGCACAAACGCCATCACCTGCCGCCACCACCTCCACCGCACTACCTCTATCAAACCACTCTGGCCGGGAGGTCCTAGATTCGAGTCACAACGGCGGCAGAATTTTTGATACTAGCTTGTCAGCTAGGTCGAATTCAGTCGCTGTCTGCAGGAGAATTCTAGCGGCCGGCTGCTCAGATCGGTAGTGGGTGTGGGGTTGGGTGGGTGGGTGGTTTCCGTGGTTTCTCCGATCAACGCCGGGCGAATGCCGGAGCAGTGCCCTAACAAACGGGCCACGGACAGTGCGCGATCTTTCCTTCCTCTTCCTTGTCTTAATCTCATCCTTTACACACACACTTCCACTAACATGCACTGCACTATCACACATGCAGTGAGACCGGTCGAGAGCTTAGAGTTTGTTCCGGCTGGGCCGGTGCTCCGCTGGTCGGGGATACCTGGTTGAGGGGAAATGACGATAGCGTCGGATCTCGCTATCCAGCGAGAAAAAATCACCGCCATCTCCCGATGAAAGAACACGTACTACACTTACGGGGCATGACCTCTGTAGTTGACGCGCCTGGAATCACGAATAATCAATTAATCAATCTACCACGCCATACTATAATCACAGCTGCAGCTGCCCCCACCACCACTGCCACACCATCACCATCGCTCTTGCACACACCACCGTGCTGTATCCATCATTCTTCCACCCTCCCAATTTCTTTGTTTGGGCCGCCTCTTCCCGCATCCGTTCCCTTCCTCTGCCCTCCAGTCTCCTCCTTGAGTTCGCCTGCGTGTGCCTTTTTGTCCGCGCCACGCAAGGCCCGCCCCTGCGATGAGTAAGCGCGTCTGCGAAATACGACGCCCACACGTGCCTGTTCGTGCTTTGAGAGCCCGATCTAAAGCGCACTTGAGCTTGTGGGATATCTACCAGCAGAGCGTATTAGCATACCACTCCCTCCTTTGGTAGCCGGCTTTCGGCGACGTTTCGCGCAATGCTTGTCGATCGTGAGCACATCTTTCACAAGCATACGAAGTTCACAGAAATTAAAAATATAAATTGATATATTGTCCTGAGCTGATCGTAAAGTGTGTGTGAAAACGGGTTTTCATAATTATTTCCGCATCTACTTGACGCGGAAATGCTCCTAGTGATGCAACTAATGAATCATTATCCTCATTCCTTACACCTGTAAACTCATGCAGCCGCGAATTCATATCTGTACAGACTTGTAGAGGTGTGTACGTGACTCCATAATTATGATAGTGATGGGATAAATGACGGATTGAGAAACAGATAAAACCGTAGAAAACACTTCCAAACCCTGTCGCAAACCCGTTTAGCCTAACGAAGATTTGCGAAAGCAAAGGTGTCTACGTCACTTCATCTAGAGAATTTGAGACATTTTCGCAGTCTCTTACCCATTTGTAATGAGTATGAAATAAATATGAGGCAAAAAGCATAAAATATTTAATGATCGGTAACATTATTTTACTTTTATTTACATAAAATACTGGATTATACTTATTTGGTAAACATCATGCTGTAGTATCAAATGTTTAAGCCGAATTGAGACAGTAAAAAGTTACTTACGTACATTTATTGGCATTATGTGATGCATTACATTGATCCAATAATAATCCGATTTTCTTTGACCGCCTCCCAAATGCGCGTGCTCATGTTAAAAAATTGTTGCTACTAGCACTAAGAGCCTTCATCGCCATATTTCGGGATATTTTATTTGCTTTATGATGCCAATTAATCTTCGTTGCGGACGCTTCTGGGTCTGGGGTCGCGCAGACATCGTCGGCGCGGCGCGGCGGGGGTGGGGTGGGACAGGGGGGTGCGCACTGTCGGTGGCCGTCTGCGTTAAATTTATCCGCACCCACCACCTCGCCGGCGAGACTCCGTAATCCTCCCAAATTGCAGCCCCGGCCCCCTCTCTTTCTCCCCTCGCGATCCGTCCCGCCCCGCCCCACCCGTCCCACCACCCTGCCGGAAACCTCTATCGATATAATTGCGGCCTCCTGACGGATGCCCCAGATCGTATCGGCCCGCTGTAATGGCGGCGGTGTCGGGGGATGGTAGCGGCGGTAGGTAGTGGTAGTGGCGGCGGGGGATGAGGTGGCGGCAGTAGGGTAGAGAAGGGGGTGTCGGTGGTAGGATCGGGACAGGGCCTGGGAGGTGGCAGCACTAGAATCGGGACTGAGAGGGGCGGGGCGCTGGCGGGGACGGTGAGGGCGAGACTGGAAAGGAGCGGCGGGGGCGTTGGCGGAGGCGGGGTTTGGTGGCGGGGTAATGGGTGAGAAAAGAGGTTTCGGGGTCGGAGTGTCGCAGACTTTGGGCCTCAGGCAGGGCAGGGCAGGGCAGGGCAAAGTGGGACCGAGGTTCCATATGGGCGTAAAAAGCAATGCCCTTGTAGGGAGCACTGGAGAGGTCAGTGGTCAATGGAAGCCCTTTGGGACAGTGGCTTTGGGTTGCTCTGATAGCCAAACGAGCCAAATAGCCACGAAATGAGCACAACATGGCTAAGAACTAGGAAAACAAGTAATTTTCAATTGGCTTCATGCAGAAATAAATTAGTTTCGTTAAGTAGGTGTATCATGAAGGTAGGTGTTAAATAGCACCTGCTGTAAGTAGATTTAATTCGAAATTTTTGAACAAATATTTAAACAATAGAATTATTTTCGTAGGGAGAACATCTGCGTCTAATAACAACATGTTGCATTAAATATTAAAATTCAAATCGATATAAAGTTTTCCGTTAAAATCTTTTACATGGCAAATAGATGACATTTTGGTAATTTTTATGGAAACTGAAAAAGAGTAGGTTCAGCTGTACAAAAAAGTACTAGAGCATCAAATAAATAGCTGTCGGTAAGTGGATGTCACCTAAATTACTGAGATATTAGCAACCTTCAGTTTTTATGAAACGTTCAATTGAATTGTGCATTAATAAATTCGTATAAAGTTGAATAAAAATAATGGTGAAATGTATAACTAAGTACTGAAGATAACTTTTTATTTTTTTGTTATTCATATTCAAAATATAGACAAAAAATAACTTTAAACTATATTTTGTTTCTAAGAAGAAAAAACGTAGAATTTCATTAACAATTAATCTACCTGATAAATTTATCTGTTTTTGATAAAAGTCTTGCGAAGAATATTCTGCGAAAATGAAGATAAATTGTTTATATTCTAAAAATTAAATAATTTTTTAAATTGTTAAACGGTTCTGATGCAATTTTAATAAATGGTAAATTAGATTTTCAGATTAGTTACCGCATTGTAGTGTTGAATGAAGTAGAGTAGTTTCGAACTCAAATGTTGTTTCTTATAATAAATCTTATCGAGAGAATGACCACAATTTGTTATACTAAATTAACTTAATGTAACCCCCGCCCCCGATTTTGAATTGATGCTAACCAAAACCGAATACCATTCCGAAGGAAGAATGGGACCATTGCGTCAGCCGAGGTGGTCACCCCTACGACAACGCAAAGCGTCCGTTACCGACCGCCGGGAGGGCGTCGGCAATTAGTTGATTGGTACTTAACCGTGCCGCAGTGTAAATTTCACACACGCTTCCTTCCGAGCGGGCGACGCTCTGCGGGTTATCTGTTTCGTTTTATATTCCGCCGGGCCGGCCTGACTTATCCACCCGGAATGGCCGGGCGGGGGCGGACGGGGAGGGACAGCCGCGAGGACGGGCGGGGATGGAGGGGCGGGTTGCTGCGTTCCCCCCTCCCCTTCCTCCACCCCTTCCCCTACCGGTGTCCCGCACCGGAGCTCCGGCACGCTACTCGCCACCACCACACAAATTTCTGGAATTAGCGATTTAAGGCCGCAATAATTATTTTAGAGTGTTTCTAGCCCGCTAATCCATGGCTCCATAAAACAGAAGGGCCTGTTTCAGATATTGATTCTCAATGGATTGCCTTTCTGTCATGTTAAAACGGCCTCGTAAATGTCTCTTCCGCGCGGTGCGTAAACATTCGAGGAGTAATTTATGCGCGAAAGTTGGTAGGCGAGGCACTTTTCAGAAAATCCTATGGATTTCGCGTCCAAGTGCTCTATTATCTCGGTGCTGATGTTGATTGAGTATTTTAGAGCGTTACCTCGTCATCTCTTTGGCTTAGCTTCATCCTTCTTTATCGACACTATCTTTCCGTCACCAAACATTTTGTAACCGTGGGAAGGGAATTACGTTAAGGAAGAAAATTGTTACCCTTTATGAGAAAACAGTGGTAACTTGCCCTATTATACGTCGTTATAAAATTCTAATAAAGTGTTAATGTATTTTGCAATGCGATATTGAAGTAATTAATAGTAATATGTTCAACAATGGTTATAAAATTCAAGACAAATATACACAAATCGTGCATTATATATTTTGTGTATTTATATTTAAATTTGAAAGTCTTTTTGATAAAATTACATATTAAAATATGTAATAATGAAGAAGAAGTTGTGTAATTAGCAACAGGCTTATTGCCAACTTGGGTCTCCGGAAAATTTCATTTTCGTAAAATCTGGTTGCACAACTTTCGCAATGAATCAGTATCACTAAAACTGATTTTGTGCGTAAACTGTTGAAGTTATGATTGTTTAAATGACCAAGTTAACAATGACCTTGGTTATAAGATCATCCCTTGCCAATTTCGTGCTTTAAAACGTAGTGTCAGAGACAGACGAAGAAGGGGTGGTCCTGCTTGTGGAAAGCAAGATTATTCCATCTCCATATATCTCCCGGCGAGGATCGTTGCGAGAGGACGGGATGCGTGACGTGTGCCACAGAGTAAAGAGGAGTTCTCGTGCAGCGAGGATTGGAGGGCGACGCCCGACTCTGGCCCGCCCGACTTAGATTAACCAGCGTTGCACTCGTGCGCCGGACTCATACGTCAAGCGCCTGCGTCCTCCGCCCGGAATAGGCCCCGCCGCCCCGCCTCCTTCGCTTCCCTCCTCCCTCCCTTTGCTCTTCGTACCGTTCCTTTCCCCGCTCCCTTTTCTTCGCTCCGCTCGTATCCCCAGTCTCCTTGCCCTCATCGCCCCTCCATCTTCTTCGCTTCCCCGTCACTTCTTGTTTCGTTGCCCTTACTTTTCTCTTCTGCTTTCCCTTCTCCCCGCTCTCTTTTCCTTGCTTCGCTCGCCTCTCCAGTCCCCTTGCCCCTTCATACACTCTTCTTCTTCGGTTCACCGTCACTTCTGTTTTCCTCGTACTTTCCTTTACGCTTCATCTATCTCTTTTCCCAATCTCTTTTCTTTACTCCGCTCGCCTCACCAGTCTCCTTGCTCCTCCGCCCCTCCTTTTCCTTCGAATCTCCGTCAGTTCTCATTCCTCTTTTCCATCGCTTCGTCTATTTTTTACTCCTCGTCTCGCTTCTTTCACGCTATCTTTTCTTTGCTCCTCTCGCCTCCCCAGTCCCCTCCTCCCCATCCACCTCTCCTTTTCCTTCCGTCCCCGTCATTTCTCACTCTTTTCCATCTCTCGACCTAAAGTTCAATCCTCATTCCTCTCCCTTTCTTCCACGCTCTCTTCCACTTCTAGCGCCTCCCACCCAATTCTTTCTGTCTCCTTCCGTCTCTCCTTTTTCTTCGCTTCTCAGTCACTTCTCATCCCCTCGTCTCCATCGCTCGTCCTATTCTTTACTTCTTATCCCGCTCCTTTCTCGATCTCTGTGCCTTTCTCCGCTTGCCTCCCCAGCCACTCCTGTCCCCTTCCCTTTTCTTTTTCTTCCCCGTCACTTCTCATTTCTCTTTTACATAACTCGTCCTGACATTTATTCCTCATTCATCTCCTTTTCCCTTTCCTTCCCTTCCTCTGTTCACTTTCTCAGCTTCTGACTTATCTCCCTTCTTCGTTCCACTTTCTGTCCCACTCCCGTTGATTTATTCCCCTATAATTGTATTGCTCCCTCTTGTATTTCCTCCGTTCTTTTGATCCCTCGCCATCCTTTTATCATCTTTCAGTGTACATTAGGAGTGTTTCGTCCTTTTTTCTTCCACATTTCTTCCAACATCAGTCATACCTCTTCTTCCCTCGCGTTTATTTTTTTTATTTAACCCCTTACCTTGTGCTTTCCACGCCTCATCTCACCTTCCTCTTCGCCATTTCCGCCTCCGGTTCTGGACACGAAGTTACTGCACCCTGCTCTCGGCTAAACTTAGATGGGAGATTAACTGGTGTTGATTGAATCTTATGCAAAGAGCGCCTACATTGATTCATTCCGGGAAGTATTTCTTTAGTCGAGAACAAATAGGCCCCCAATGTTAACGAGAGAGTGAATTCTTTTCTGGGTTATCAGAAAAGCCCATAATAACTACCATAAAAATTATAAGTGATTAATAAAACAGGAGTAAAGAAGTTCACATATCCTATTTTTGACAAAATACTGTTATTTTTGTAAAATTGTCATATTTTAGTCAAATACCGGAAAATTCAAATTATTGGAGAATAGATTGCTATACGAATAAATTTCTACCTTCAATAATGAAAATAAAGGATAGGATCGAATAAAAATTAAGGTTTAGCATTTGACGAAAATTCAGAGGTTTTCATGAAAATCGTACTTTTCTGTAAGTGTTCTTCCTTTAATCAAGTCAAACTTAATTAAAAATTGGAGCCACTTTTGAAAAAACTTTATTGAATTCTACGAATTCTTTACAAATTTTACAAATCTGAAATATCTGAAATGTATTTGTAACAAGACCACTAAATCTTATTCGGAACATGTGTATAAATATTCTAAAACTTACCTAATATGTCCAGATTCGTACACTTGATGCACATATCTGTCCATACATCCAGCCATCAATACATAAAAAACACTATAATTGTGTTGATAAAAACCTCTCCAATTATAAAAATGACTCAGGAACACACACATTGATTTTACCATCAAAATTTGACCGAATTCATTTCCCTACCAAAGAGAAGTAACAAAGAGGAAGGTGACAGTAAAACATCCGAAAGCATTTCCTTTTAAAAATTAATTAAAAATATTTTGATTTAATATTCATTGTGCAATGTTATTAAAGATATAAAGATAATAAATTTAATTATTGAACATATAGACATATACAACTTATAGAAGAGAGCGTAAAGGAATTTTCAAAATATAGTATTTGTGCGAATGACGTACAAAGGGTAAAATATAGGATTTCTAAGGAAAATGTACAAATGGCATAAAATACGATTCATTAAGATGACGTACAAATGACCAAGTATACATGTAATATTCCTTAGGTGGCACATAACGTGGTGTAGAATTGGTTAGGATAACATTCAAATGTAAAAGCACGGGTTTTGGTTTAGGATGACGTACCACACCCTCAACAGAGGGGCGACCGCCTGGGCTCCACGTCTCGAGCTTGCAGCAGTTTCCACCCGCCACCAAACAGTAAGCAATTGCGCGTGTATCGCCACTGCGAATTCTGCTGCGTAATCGCGGTAGCAGCTACTCGGCAGGTGGTGGGCGTCGGGGGGAGGCGGTGGCGGCGCGGCGCGGCGCGGCGTGGGCGGGCGGAGCGGGAGGAGCGTGGCGGGGAGGGGCGGAATCAATAGGCGCTCGCCGCGGGCGCTCATCGCAGCTCACGCGAGAGCTCCGCCACCCCCTCCCTCCCCTCACTCCTCTCCCAGACCCCTCAACTCTCATCCCCTTCCTCCACCTTACCCCTGGCTGAGGTGGCTCGGCGCGTCAATTGATGTCACTATTATAAGGTTTCGAACTGTCTATTCGTTATTTTATCATAACGCTAAGGATCTCTATTTTGGAGACAGTTTTTTCTAGAAACACATGAGAATTGTAATTTCTTATTTCATATTTTATTTTTGGGGTCGTACAAGTATCGATGAGGTTTTCTCGTCATCTTCAAGTATGTACAGTATGTAATTGATAATTGTGTACCTGAAGATGACGGGAAAACCTCGTCGAAACGTTGTACGACCCCAAAATTAAATAAGAAATTGCAATTCTTATGTGTTTCTAGAAAAACACTATTGGTTGTAACCCTATCGTTAATTGTTGTCGTTACCACATTTTAAATAAACTATTACATCCAGAACATTAATAAATTGAAAATAAAACATACTAAATAGAATATACGAGATCAAGTAATTGCAAGGATACAGTCACTGATATTAACATTAAGTTAATTGTTATTTATTAATGCGCTTAATTTTCTTTATCAATGAATGTTATCAATGTGTTTCGTAAAACAGCATTTAACTGCAATGAATGACAATGCACTTCTTGATTTACTCTGTAGATAAAATAATAATGTCTTAATGCCATGTAGAATTTTGATAAAGTGAACTCTCTTTTCATGCTCCTCCCGCTCCTTCTTGATAGGGTTGCAACCAACCTATTGAGTAACGCAGTTCAAATTGTTATTGTTACAATCAAGATAATATACACGTCATTGCGGATAATTGGGTATGTGTAAGTATTGTATAAATTATTATAAAGCGAAAAATATAATGTTTGGGGACAGAATATTTAATGAAGATAAGTCATTCAGTCATCAAATTTAGTGTAGGGGATGTAACAATAAAATGTGTAATAAGATTGGTACCTTTTTAATCTATATATGGATAATTATCAGGTTTTTATTAAATGTTATTTCTGTTCCTCTATTTGTTTAATGATTATTGCTTAGTACAATATACTCACGCTGTTGTTCTAATTTATATAAATATTCCAGAAGATTTAACTTAAGATGGACGTGAATGTTTCTACAATGTTTATTTTATTTTATCTTATAGTATTCTTGGTTATCTTGCAGAAATTAGCAAAAACTGCTTGCAAAAATTTCAGAAATTGGAAATTTTTGTTTCAAATGGGAACGAGGAACTTTGAATTTAGTTTCTGAATTTGGATTTAAAAATGTTCCTATTCGCAAAGGAAAGACATTTGAATGTTTGTACATTTTATTCGAAGTTTTAACAAATACAGCAACTGTTTATTTTAAGTCTGCTTATTGTTTTAATCCTCAATAGCTGCAAAACTACGTCGCATATGATTTTGTTGAAACGTTTACTAAATCCTTGACCTCGAAACAATGGAAATTTTTTTGCCTGATGTACAAAAGACTACATCTATCCGTATTACTAATTACCAAACCATGCTACCAACTCTTGATTTTTGTTTTTGGTCACAGTTAAAATATAGTATAGCCAATTTTGTAATAGTATTAAATTTAATGTAGTTGAAAAGGAAAACTTCCGTTATGGGGCAAGAAATTAGATTAATGATTGTAACGTTCATTATTGTTATTTGAAAATGAAATACGATGGATGAAAGTCGCATGCCCAGAACATAGTTAAATAATAATTAGTCGAACCGTTGAGAGAGCTATTTCTGATGAGATGATCGCAGTTAAAATAAATGTATTTCCTGTTCAAACTGTGTAGTCATCTTTATTCTAAGAATTTATCGGTTTAAAAATTAAGCAATAAGCACTTAGCTAAGAATAATACTGTAATTAGTTTTGCAATAACTATATATAAAGTTAAAAGAAATAATTATAGATTGAAGGTCATAATTCTGTTCTAATAATGCTGAAAAACCGTGAATGGGTCTTTAAGAGTTTAGATTAACAGAAGTGCAAGGTAACGTGGTTCATCTGTAACTACTTGATTAAATGTAATTGGAGCATCGGTACGTTCTGATTTGGAGTGTCTTCCATTTATGACTATATATTTGTATTGTAGAGAAAACGGTAAATACAGTAATGGAGAAAATAATTAAAGAGTGTGAATGTATCCATATTGAGAGATCATTAGACTGTTTTTGTGAATTGTGATATATTGTGGTTTAATATATGTGTTTTGTTGCGGGCCAAAATATGTTTTCAGTCTTACCTATTATTTTCTTACAAACATCTGGTATATGGCACACCTGAATATTTTGTGAAGTCACATATCAGTAACTCTAGTAAGGAGCTTTGGAATTGAATTTTTTAGTACTTGAGAATAAATGAGGTATATGAAAACGAAAGTTTAATGTTATTACTGAACATGAACTGAGCATTGCTGTCCAGCTTTGCGCAGTTTCAGTATCGTAACTAGTAAAGTATACATTTAACATTAAAGTACACATTTAAATATTTTTGAAAGTGCATACAATTTCCTGTTGCAAGACTTTTTATTTATTCAGATAACGCAATTATTATATACGTATTAATACATTAATTCAATGTAAAAATTGTTACTGGAAGTTAGCCGGAATATTCAACAACGCATCTGTTTACAGCTATCCATAGCGACGATGGTGGTAGCAATGAATTGTAGCGAACACGGCAGGTCGGTGCGGGGTGGGCACAGGTGACGCATAGTGAGGGGGAAGACAGAGTGAGGAAGGACACACGTGAGATGGGGCAGAGAAGAGGGACAGTGAAGATGGCCGAGTGGGACAGAACAGAGTGAGATCGGGTGGATGGGAAAGGGTCGCGGTCTTATAGGTAGGGCGGAAGTACACTACACATAAAACTCATTCCTTGCTCTGATTAATAGATACCCGGAAAACGCAGGGTATTTCATCTAGTGTAAAATATAATGCTTCTTAAAACAAAACATTGATAATAGTATATCAATTTTTTTGTTTTTTCGTTTCGTAAATATTTTGATAGTATATACCCTGTAGCAACTTGTGAAATATATAAGAAAGCATTTGATGGTAAAGACGAAATATCAGTTTTTTTGGTTAAATATTTCTTACTGGAAACATAATTAAAATGGAAATGCAGCGTATTTCAAGAATTATAGACGCTATTTTGAAAAGATTATTCTGTATGAAGTATCTTGTCAAGTTTGACCTGATTATCTGAAATACGAAAAATTAGAAGACGATCGAAGAATTAGAAGAAGGTTAGAATTGTTGGGATTTGCTACTCACACTATCAAATGTTGCTATAGAATGTAATAATATTGAATTAATGTATTTCATTTGCATCAATGTTCATTTCTCTTTATTTAAATCAAGTACGATATTTTGGAGAATCAAGACTATGCTGTGAAATTTTTAAATTACCTTCATTCGGGATCCTGGTTAGTATGTAAATAATCCTTCATTAAATTCTCGAATTTCTTTTTGAATTAAACCTGTAACTTCCAAAATTGCCTTGGTATCACCAATTATATCACAGTGTGCATTATTTCTCTCAAACCCATTGAAGCGGTATGTTATATTCAATCCTAGCAAACGAAACAAAATGTATTGACTAAGACAAGCACATAGGAATTTTAAAATAAAAACAGAGAAACACTTGGTCGCCCGTTGTTCTGAGAAAATTGAGTATCTTTTGACGGAAGAACGTTCCGTAAGTGCTGATATCGTATATGTTCTGAATGGTTAATATTTTAATCATTCTTCTGTGCACACTTTAGGATTGAAAAATACCTCTGCGGCATCCGTCATGGAAAGCATACTGTGACTTACATTCAATCACAAAAATCAAACAATGTTTGAAATCTTCCATGTTATAAAAATGTGGTCAAAATGGCCGTAATTCAGTATCTACAAGGTTTCTAAACACTGAGTACTTGGTTTCTTTTGTTATTACTAATGGAACTAATTACGAGAAGACTCGGATATATCAGCTATATTTTGAAAGTAGGGGGTTAAAATCATCTTTCAAACTCTACTTTTAATTGAAATAATCGCCTTATATTTGATAAATGCAACATATAGCCATGGACAGTGCTAATTCATGTTTCTCTTCCTGATTGCATTTGGATTTTTTATCTTCACCAAACGCAGCTATGCACTGAAACGCAATTTCCGGTATTATATTATCTGATTCATTGCATAGCTGTAGGCTCCACCACCATTTCGGTATTTGCAGTATCAATCCGTGGAAACTGCGCTTTATTTGACAATTAGTCTCATTTACTGACGTCATGTTTTGGAATATATTTTCCACTGTCCAAATCTCACGGTGCAAAGTATAAATATTTATGGGTATAATCGGTTTATCGTTGTTCATTGCTTTCTCGTTTTACACGTGCAGAGCCGCTCGTTTGCTTACATAAACAACGGGTATTTCGCCAACTAAATGTTAATATTAATGCCACTATTTCTAGAACCCGTGTTGTTCTTTCAAACGACTTATTTAGAGTGTTGAAAGTTCCCTCCTTTCAATTTATCCAGAGACGCTACCAGGGCTTTCGAGAACGAAAACAGAAAGAGACGGAAAAGAGCCGAGTGAGAGGGAGGAATTAATAGAAGAAGGAATAAGTGAGTAGCAAGTAATTTCGTCTCCTTTCAGTCGGTGAGTGCGGAGTCTGCGCGCATACGCACAAGGAAGTGCAGAGCAGCTTGTGGAAGAACGAGTCTGCAAAGACGAGCATTTGCATTTATACTAGCGCAGAGTAATGGGGACTCGAGGAGTCCGGGATTATACAGGCGGTGTAATTTGCGAAAAGATTTATAAACATAAAAGCACAAATAAGGCGATCAATGGACGGAAAACCGGAGATAAAACCCACATTTACCCTGGGCTGTGCCAACTTCGTTCGTCTTGATAAAACTCGAAAACATTACGCTTCTAGCAACTGCATCATTTAGGATATTCCGGAATCGTTTCTACATTTGAAGCAGTGTATTTCATAATTCCGAGTGGAAGAGCTTCGTTCGCGCGTTGCTGTTCTGATAATACGGATTCCAAGTTAATGAAAATGGCATGCCAATTGTGGTTGCGTGTAAATATGGCTACGTGAAGTCGAGACTGTCTAATTAGAAACGGTGTAACTATAGTGAGATATGGAGAGCAATTTCGTGGAACAAAAACTGTAATATTTAAAGGTTCCAGTTATGTTAGAATTTGAGATTGACAGCAGATGAATGATAATAATCAGATATATATATATATATATATATATTTAATATCTGAAATAATAAAAATAAATAATAGATGGGCAACATAATTACTCAAGCGTTGGATCGGAGAAATATTTCGACAAATATGGTGGGAAGAAGACATCGCACTGTACAGTATTGATACTATTTGCAGTGCATGGTTGTTTTGCGGGTTGTCAACAACCGATGAGTAAGGGTAGAACCAAAACCTTAGGAAATGGATTTTGTCTGTTGTTTTGTCTGTTGTTTGTCTTGTTGTTTTTAATCCTCTTGTCTTCTCTTGTCTTGATTTCATGATACAAATTAAGATTCTGAATACTATTAAAACTGCTTGCTAGGTTTCTGTAGAAATATACAATTAATACTTTTTTGTATATTTAATTAAGATATTAAAAATAATCTATACGGTCGTAGGTATTCAGATGTAATTTTCTCTTTTCTTAAACAATACATCTGGTGCCCTCAGAGCAAACCTCATATTCTCGTCTTACCGAATTTTATCTTCAACATTAAAAATGTTTTTTTTTAATAAAAACAATAGTCAGGTACTAAAATGAAAAAATTAAGTCTCCCTAACTCTAAAACTTGTATTATATACCAAAAATGGCCAGCTTATGAGCTATTTAAAGATGATAGAAGTTGTAAAAGTAAAATACATCTCCCGTGTCAGTTTGCGCCCTACGTTACTTTTTCCAACTCTTGAAACAATCCTGCGTAGCAAAGCAGAATTCTATTGATTTCTCAAAGCCATAATCTACTAACCATTAATTGAATATCTAACCGTTTCCCTGCTCTTCAAAGTCTCTCTACGTACCCTCCTGCTGACGCCATTGCTAACCGCCGTGGCCGCACCGCAGAGCAGAGCAGCGCCGAGGGCTCTGCCTGTCCATGTAGCAGCGTCACCCACGCGGCGGCAGCTCGAGTTGGTAATTACCAGGAGAATTATGGAAAGCTTTTTATCCCCTCCCCGGCCACCACGCGCTTCTCCACTCTTCACTTTTTCACTTGACTTTGGAGAAACCGTAACCGCAGCGCTTCGCTCTCCGCCGCTCCCGCTGTCTCTGCGCGTCCTCCTAGCGCTCGTCGCCGCTTCGCGCTAATGTCTCCCGGCTGCCTTCCCTCACTCGCTCTCATTGGCGGCATAACCTCACTCTCTTTGGTTCAATCCTCGATATGTTCCCACTCTAACCCCTTCTCTGATTTTCGATCCAATCATCACTTCAATTACCGCTCTAACCACCATTCCAATCCTCGCTCCAATTAATGCAATCCCCGCTCCAATCACCATTCCAATCCCCGCTGCAATCCCCGCTCCAATTAACAATGAAATTCCCGCTACAATTACTAATAAAATCCCCGCTCCAATCAACAATGAAATCCCCGCACCAAGCACCAATGAAATCCCCGCTTCAATTAGCACTCCAATCTCCGTTCCAATCACGACTCCAATCCTTTCTCCAATCACCAGTCCAATCCCTTCTGCAATCCCTGATTCAATCCCCACTCCAATTACTTCTACCGCTACTTTCGCTTCAATCACCACTTCCGTCACAATTCGAATTCCTGCTCCAATCACCCTTAGAGTGGTGATCTCACTCTAGTCAATACTCCAAATTCCCTCTTTGATTTTGTCCCAATCCCCTCCGTTGAAATCTCGACGCACTACCTGCTTCAATCCTCAATCCAATCCTCAATCCTCACACCAATAAGCGCTGTTCTTCTGAACCAATTACACTTTCTGGCGAGCATTGCCCTTTTTTCATTTCCTCTCTCCCGCCTTCCTCCTCTTCGTTCATCCAGTCCCTTACCCCCATCCCTCACCGCTCTCCTGTCTCCGTTCCTCTTTCCTCTGCTGACCATTCTTTCCCCTGCTGTTCTCACTCACGCGAGTCGTGGCTTTCGAGGGCACCGTCCCCACCAAGCAGCGTTGTGACGTAATTACGGTGCGTATAAATCTCCACGAGGGCTTTTCGCGAGAACACTACAGCAATGTGGACGAAGGACAGACAAAATGTTATGAGTTCTATTTTTTACCTTTGTGTGAATGCTTTTAGAGCGGCGTGCAATATTTTGTCACTTGATAATACGATAATTGTTCTAGAACATACTTAAATTTTTGCGTTTCAAAATTTGAGTATCGAATCTACGTTTATCGTCTTTCCTAAAATTTTTATTCAATTTTTTTGTTCTTAAATAATTTAAAAAATAATTTTCTTTGTATTTTGTTCTTGTAATGGATTATTTTCGTTGTTATCGTTGTAACAAAATGACACTAAATTAGGAAAGAGAGATACTAAGAAAACTATTTTTGCTTGCTGGAATCGTACTGAATGTGTTTCAATATGAGAAGGAACCCCTAATTTCATCTACTACATAAAATTTATTTACCAAAATAATACGTACTTATTTTGTCATTGGAAAATGATTTTCATAATGGAATAATTTGAAACGATTGCATTTCCAGGTTTTTCAACATTTTGTTTTGTAATCTTAATCTTAATTTAAACCCCATGCCATTAGACTCTTTTCTCATGACGGTAATTTCATACATCTCTACATTCTTCTCCCCCCATACAGAACAACATGTGCTGTTGAACAGTTACGTGCTTTATGAAATATTGCTGAAATTCGGCAAATTACGAGAAGTTGGAAGGGAATTTAACGTCCTTTTGAGTGGATGATAAATAATAATTTGCTTGTAAATTGTAAAGTAGATTCAGCTTCAAGAGTGGACGAAATGGCTTTGCCTAATGGGCGCCGCGTCGCACTGTTGAAAAGATTCCCCGCCGCGGCGTCCCTCACGATTCAGCCGCCCACGCCCCCCTCACGCTCACGTCTACCCGCCCCCGCCCCAACCCACCCTGCCCTCTCGTTCCGACCCTACCCGCGAGCCCGCCACGTTCTGTACAGCCGATGTCTCGTCACGTCCCATCGTGCTTCGTCCTCCCCCGACGCCATACTTCGGCCGGCCCCGCCGCATCACGCCCCGTAACGCTACACCGTATCACAACCCGCCACTTCTCGTCTCCCGCCACAACCCGCCCCGCCACGCTACATCATGCTCTCGCACAGTCCCTGCACACACCGCACCGCCCCACTTTGTGCCCGGTCCCATACACCCCGACACACTCCGCCCTCTCCCGCCCCCTCCCGCCCTCCCCCGCCACACCCACTACACCCCACCACACCCCACCACATCCCACCCCACCACACCACATCCCACCACATCCCACCCCACCCCACCCCACTCCACCCCACCCCACCCCCACCCCACTCCACCCCACCCCCACCTCACCCCACTCCACCCCACTCCACCCCAACCCCACTCCACCCCACTCCACCCCACTCCACCCCCACTCCACCCCACCTCACCCCACCTCCCCTCACCGCACCGCACCTCACCACACCGCATCTCCCCACACCACACACCCCACACCCCCCATACCTTACTACCCCACCCCACCCCCAACTTGCATCACCAGGTCCTTCTCTGCCACAGCGTGTGCTCCGTCCTCTTGCTACGTGCAAACGGCATGGCACACTCGCAGCCATCTCCGTTCTTCGCTTCTTCCAGACTGAGTTGTTGATCATGTCATATTTTGTGTTATTGCCGAAGCCATTATCGCTGACAACGGATTTTATTCATACGCGAAAGTAAATTTTGCGTTATTCGTGTGTAAGTCTAAGTACATACGATAACGTACATACATATATTTTCTTACATCTCGCTTTAAACTATTTGATATGTAAAAATTATCCTTTTTATCATTATTTCATATTTTCTATATTACCCTCATTCTTACACCTTACTCGACCGTGATTTTCTGTATTAATTGAAATTTCATTTTCTGTCTTCTCTTTTTACCTTTTCACTTCTCATCTCATAACTTTTCTACCAACAAACTGTCAAAGTCATAGTGACCTGTCATATTTTGTTTCTTTTCTACCTTCATTATTGCAGCGAGCCTCTTATCGGCAAACTTTACTTTCCCTTAAATTCAGATAATGATACTTAAAAATCAACTTCATTTTCTTCCTTCCTCAAATTTGCCGAGTTTTCGTAATTTTCCCTTTTTTCTTTGACTTTCGTTAATGCATTGTAATTTACACATCCGGAATGCTCTATCTACCGTACCCACAGGCTTTGTTTCAACTTGAATGTAACGCTTACTCTTATCCGTCCACTTCTTTGATCCAACTAAACTACAGTTTACGCTGCTCCCATCACATCGCCCGCTCGGAGGAGCCCGTGATCAGCACTTCCTTCTCTCCCACTTCAGTTCCTGTTCTTCTGAACGCCCCCTCGTCCTCATTTCTCTGCTCTACCTCCCCCTCTTCAGAGCCTTCCATCCGCCCGCCTCCTCTTTTCCTCACCCCCTCCGTCTCATCTTAAAAGTTCTTATCTGCCGCTGTTTGAAATGGCGATGAGCAAAATCTGGAGTATAACAAACCATTAGTCGCGGAGCGCTTTCTCGCTACCAAGACAATGCACCGAGAGAAAGCCGTCTTTTGTAAAGCGCGAAATGTCGAATATTACTTCGTGCAAGTTCTGTCACCTTGGAAATAAATAGATGACGCTGCTGTGATGTTCCGCGTGAGAATAAAAGGAAATCTTTTTTGAGAAAATTTCTCACCCGATGAAATGTTTTCGGCTTCCGCTGCAGATTGAGAGTCGAAGTTCGACAAGAAATTGAACGGAGCTCCCGGAAGCGGGAACAAATCCTTCAGGAGGATAGTCATGTTAAAAATATAATACTTGACAACGAAAGTTGAACTCCACAATCTACATTCAAAACTTCTATTTCTCGTTGGAATACTAATGGAAAATATTTTTGTTAATCATCGCCTTGATTTTGTTCTTGCGCTCATCTACAAATATATGAAAATATTTTCTAGTAGCTTTTCATTAAAACTTCATAAACTGTTTATACATCAGTGTTTACACAATTAAAAAATGACAACCATTGTAATGTTACCTTTCTCTCTGCTGCCCCCCTCTCACAACCTAAATCTCCACAAATATTCAAGTTCTCTGTCTTTGTATTTGCAGCGTACGTTCATGTGAATTGTGGAGACTTCCAGCACATTGCTCGGAGAGTCAAT